>JANIWR010000007.1:0-372992 GCA_030705105.1 Suhomyces sp. yHKS641
CTGGCCCCACCCTTCCCCTACCGGAGGCCTTTCCGATCGGATGGCCTGCCGCGTGCGCAAACCGAGATAATCAGCCTACCGATGACTGTTTGAATTGCTCTACGATGGAAGCCATTCTGACAGCGTGATGTCAAGTTAGAGCATCGATACAACAGTAGACCCATTTTGGGCGAGAGTCAATTATGGGTCATGATGGTGACGTCCAACGCATCATATCTTTTCTGGGAGCGCTTCAAATGCGCTTGTGCGCTTTGGAATATTCCTGCGTAATGAGATTATCGAAGCCAGCCAATTGCTGTTAGATGATTTATAATGCTATTCTAAACAAATGTGGCGTGTTTTACATCGAGTTAGAACTACGGCCTCATTTTACGTCAACGGAAATACTTGGCATATTTTATGCTTTTGAAGTGACTAAAAGCGCACAGCCGAATGAATGTCTCTAGCCAAGGAAATCCACTTGGCATTTGTGCCTAGTAAAACAGCGACGAGAGTGATGTAAGATTGCTCCAATGACTCGAGGAATTGAAACTCTTGGCTCTGCCTAGAGCATTGACGTGGCTATTACATCATTTCTATTTCCAGCCCTAATCCTCGTATTCGCATTAATTTACGATTCACAGGAATTTGCAATAATCCTTGATTTCTCAATTTATCCAGCGTTTTAAGCTTTCGGAAACCCGAATTATCATTAACTTTGAGGGATTTATCGACTCGTGCTAGGAACTATTAGATTTTCTCCCACGTATTATATTTTTAGTTCAATCATTTGAGAGATTCGGGGGTATCCCTCAAACTATACGATGAGTTTAAATTGTCCTTGAACTCGTAATTGTTTAAATGAGTAATATGCGTTTTGTGAACGGAATTAAATTGTTCTATATTCCGTTGGGGCAATTTACGTTAGCAACGGTGCTCAGTTCCTGAAATCCTCGATGACGTAGTTTATGCCCCGCCGTAATATAAGGGTTCACGTACACACCAGATACGTTTCTGGTGATCTCTATTGTTTCAATTTTTCGAGCATCTAACGGGGTTAGCTGGTTTTGAACTCCAAAGCCGTTTCCAGGTGGTATTGAAATTATTGCTTTTCTAAACATTCTTGCAAATTCTGATTTACTTGCAGTTACTACTGTATCACCAGCGCTCGTGTTTATTGTTTAGGTTCGGCTACTCTGTGCGTTACCGTTATTTTCGGCTTTTTACTCCCTTTGGCGATCCCCGATTAATTTTGAGATCTTACGCCTCGATACAAAGGTTATTCCAAATCCGTTCCGCCTAATAAAAAAACCATCTTTTTGCGGGCGGTCTACGAAATAATAACTTAAGTCCACCCATAACTAAGCTTTGAATCAAAATGGTAGATCGAATCAGTAAAGTGGAGAGTATTGCCAGACAAAAAATTCTTCTACGTATAATTTATCTTAGGTGGCCAAGAATCTGACGCAACAATTTTTATCCGGTAGTCAGATTTTTCCAGTGTGTTAAGTTATGCAACTGCCGTAACAAAAACTAACACAAAAGTACATGCATGCATTTCGCGAATTTTTTCCTTGTGGAGAAAATTTCTCTTAGATGATGGTCGGGGTAGTAACCGTTTTTGTTGCGTTTGTGGAGAGGGAAGTATTTTGTAAGCTAGTTTGTAAACTTTTAGTAAACTAATTGTTGTCAGCGGGGAAATCATCAATAAGATGATAAAGTAGGTACAAAAATGAGAGAAAAATATACTTTGAGCATACAAGGGCATTCCGTCGGCACTGCGGAGCAGCACCAGGCAATGTGTTCGAGGCAAGCATTCAAAGCGGTTACGAATCTAGAAAAATAGAAGTGGTTAATGTTGTACGAGGCAGACAAATGTCCGTTTTTTTAGGTGCCACGAAAACCCTTCTGCTTGGCCAAGCCAAATTGAATGGCTGAGGATACTGTAGCGAGATAATTTGACATGCTTCAAGTTACTGGTTCTCACATCTAAAAGAGTTTTACGCTACTGGCAGCACGTAGTCTACCGTACCAAGCATGAAACCAGAAACCAGAGATACTATAGTCGCACGAGTTTCGTCCCCACTCATTAGTCGATGCGACAGCTAATTATGCCGAATCTGGGGTGATCTGGAGCACTGTTTGAGACAAGGCGGGGAGCCGCGTGTATGACCCTACCACACCCTGCTTATGTTCGTCTACTAATTTGACTAGGTCATTCTCAAGTCAGAACATGAACTGAGGGGTCATGTCTAACGTCTGCATTAGCAAGCTGAGAAACAGAGCTATTTTTTTCGGCTGGGGAACTACCGGCGGATTATTACCCCACTGACCGCACATTCAAACAATCGAACCACAAATGCAACGCGACACAAAAGACAAAAAACACAAAACCCAACATCCACAAAACCCCAACAAGATAATGTGCCTGCCGGTGGCTAAATTTTGGGGTATAGTGGGGTCGGAGCTGGGGAAAAACATGCAGGTCACAAAAAAAAAGAAAAATATTTTTTAGGCACTAATAACAACAAAAAAAATCCTTTGGTGCCGCATAGGCATCCGTTGAATGCCCCAAATACGCGATGAAGATACAGCAATGCTCTGCTAAATTGGAACGAAGGAAGAACAGCTGTAATTGTTATAAATACAGAACTGAATCCCTTGTTCGAGAATTTTTTTTCATTCATTTAAGCTAAATTTAATCAACAAAATGGCTTACGAAGACAAGTTGGTTGCTCCAGCTTTAAAGCTCAAGCACTTCTTAGACAAGTTCCCCAATCTCCATAATGTGTATGTGATCGCCTCCATCTCGTGTATGGCAGGTATGATGTTTGGTTTCGATATTTCGTCCATGTCTGCCTTCGTTGGTGAAGACGACTACTTGAGATTCTTCTCCCTGCCTAGCTCGGTTATTCAAGGTTTCATCACCTCGTGTATGGCTTTGGGATCTTTCTTCGGTTCTATTGCGAGTACCTTTGTCTCTGAACCTTTCGGAAGAAGAGCTTCGTTGTTGTTGTGTTCCTTTTTCTGGTGTGTCGGTGCTGCTATTCAATCGTCCTCTCAGAACAGAGCCCAGTTGATGATTGGAAGAATCATTTCTGGGTTTGGTGTTGGTTTCGGATCTTCTGTAGCCCCAGTCTACGGTTCTGAATTGGCTCCAAGAAAGATTAGAGGTTTTATCGGGTGTCTTTTCCAGTTCTGTGTGACTTTGGGTATCATGATCATGTTCTACATTTCCTTTGGTCTCCAGCACATTAACGGTGTGGCTTCGTTCAGAATTGCCTGGGCCATTCAGATCATCCCTGGTTTGTTCTTGTTCTGTGGATGTTTCTTCATTCCAGAATCTCCAAGATGGTTGGCCAAGCAAGGCTTGTGGGAAGATGCTGAGCAAATTGTTGCCAACACCCAAGCCAAGGGTAACAGAGAAGACCCAGACGTTTTGATTGAAATCTCTGAAATCAAGGACCAAATCTTGATTGAAGAAAACATCAAGGCTTTCACCTACGCTGACTTGTTCACCAAGAAGTATATTCGTAGAACCTTCACTGCTGTTTTTGCTCAAATCTGGCAACAATTGACCGGTATGAACGTCATGATGTACTACATTGTGTACATTTTCAAGATGGCCGGTTACAACGGTAACACCAACTTGGTTGCTTCTTCCATTCAGTACGTTTTGAACACTGTGATGACTGTTCCTGCCTTCTTTTTGATTGACAGAGTCGGTAGAAGACCAATGTTGCTTGTCGGTGCCATTTCCATGATGACATGGCAATTCGGTGTAGCCGGTATTTTGGCCACCTACTCTGTTCCTTCCAACGAATTCGGCGACTCTACTGTCAAGATCACCATTCCTGACAGCCACAAGTCTGCTGCCAAGGGTGTCATTGCATGTTGTTACTTGTTCGTCTGTTCTTTCGCTTCCACCTGGGGTGTCGGTATCTGGGTCTACTGTGCTGAAATCTGGGGTGACTCTGCTTCTAGACAAAGAGGTGCTGCCGTTGCCACTGCTGCCAACTGGATCTTCAACTTCGCCATTGCCATGTACTCGCCATCTTCATTTGCCAACATTACCTGGAGAACCTACATTATCTACGCCGTTATGTGTTTTGTCATGGCCATCCACGTGTTCTTTGGCTTCCCAGAAACAAAGGGAAAACGTTTGGAAGAAATCGGCCAATTGTGGGAAGAAAACGTTCCTGCCTGGAGATCTGCTTCTTGGGAACCAAAGGTTCCTATTTTGTCGGATGCCGAATTGATCCGTAAAATGGATGTCACTCACTCCGAAGGCGGTGAAGGTGGACTTTTGAACACCTCCAGTGACGAAGAAAAGCAAACCGCTTAATTTTTCAACGATATTTAATGCAAATAACCCATATCTTTTAATTCTTAGTTAGTTTATACCAAATGTACTTTAAACTTTATTGTCTGGAGCACAGTAGTAAGCTTCGATTAGATCCACGATTAGGTTTGAGATCAGATGGTGGCTTGGCCAGGCTTGGGCGAGGCTGACATTTCCTAATTCGGACGGTTGCAAACGTAGTAGAATACTTTATTTAGGTGGTAAGTTACTTTTATAGTAGGTGCTAGTATTTATGCTTTAGGTACTTTAAGATGCTATTTATGATTGGGTACTTTTAGATGGTGCTATGTGTTTTGGTACTTTTGTTGCTATTTATTTTAGTATGTGCTACTGGATACAGCCTTTGCTAGACCATCGGAGTCCATACTGGTGCATGGAGTTTCGCGGTGCTGGTGGATGTAGTTGCCGCCCAAACTGCGTTGGCTTGAGTCGGAGTTGAGCTCGCTGTGGTCGGAACCACACTCGTATTCCGAGAGAGGACTCAGTGGGATTCTCGAGTGGAACAAGTCGCAGCTCAAGAGCTTTTTTTGGAGTTCCGGCAACTTAATCCTGTCGCTGGGACCGAGCTTGAATATCTCGTCCAACAACCGGTTAAATTGCCACGAAATAGACAACATCGAGCTAAGAATGTTGCGGTTGCTGAACATGTAATGGTTGAAGACTCCGCTCATCGCCTCGGGCAGGGGTGCTAGCTTCGCTACAGGCCATGGGTTCTTCCCGCACGTGATGTTGACGAAGAGGACCCCTAGCGACCAGATGTCTCCCGCTAGCGTGGGAAAGTATAGCGAGCGGGCCAAGGGGATGTTAGGAAGATTGACGTAGCTATTCAAGCAGAGACAAGACTTAATATACCCGCTGGTGTTGTAGTTGGTGACCCGTTCGGGCGCCATGTAGTAGCTCGAGCCGCGGCACGAGTTGCAGCATATAAGGCTGTCCTCGCACGACAAGCCGAAGTCGATGAGAACAAGGTGGATCTCGTGGTGGTCCACCGGAACGGCTGCCAGCCGCACGTAGTCGCGATTGTAGCGCACCAAGAAGTTTTCCGGCTTCAAGTCGCAGTGAAACACGTTTTGTCGCTGGCAGTAGTCCACCACCTCGATGAGCTGCAACATGGCGTTCTTCATGAGGCCCTGCCGGCGGTGCTCGGGGCACCTCTGGAAGATCTTTTGGTCGGTGATGTTGTAGAAAAGATCGCCTTGTTCGTAGTGGTCCATGATGATCGCCACGCCCATGTCGCCCACACCGAGCACTTTGTGGATTGTCACCACATTGGGGTGGCGGTGCACCCGCAAGTGTAGCGAGATCTCTTTGAGGTAGTCGCAGTGAACTCCGTCTTTTTCTATTAGGTGCAAGTCAATTTCGCGCGCGCAAATCGATGGATGCTCTTTGAAGTACGTGGTTATGGTGTTTTGGATATACTCTTTGTTCGCAGTCACGCCTTTGGGACCGTTGTTGTGCTTCAATACCAATTTGGAGGCGTACTGGTTTCCCGCTCTATCTTGCACCAAGTAGATCAAGCCGTAGGTGCCCGCACCGATCTTCTTGATGAACTGGTATTCGTTTAGTGTGTATCCGCTAAGAGAACTCATAGTTAGGGTGTCAGAAGTATCAAACTACACATTTATATATATTCTTACAAACAAACACGTAATGCTTACTGCTAGCCAAGCCCAGTCGTTTCAGGCTCGTATTGGTGGAGTGATCAGACGCATTCGGAAAATCTGGTGATTTTTAGAAGTCACGCGATCATGGCGTGGTAGAATGGGCCTGCAACTACACACTACTACACTATACTGCTTGCGAATTCCACTACGCTACTATCACGCCATATGCAAAATAGGGCACAAAATCACTTTCCCCGGTTTTGTATGTTGGTTGTCTATGTAAATATTTTGCAGCCACTACTGAAACTCTATAAGGCAACTGCCCACGGCAGGCTTGCTGACCACCATGGCTTCATTTAGTTCAGTTTCAGTGATCCCAGGAAACTCCTTCTGGTAATACTCGGTTACTAATGCGTCCTTCAAGCCCTGTAGTCTCTTGGACGAGGTCAAGTGCACCATGGAGCCTCCGAAACCGGCGCCGGTGGTTCTGGAACCGAACGATCCATTTTTCAACGCGATGCGAGCAATGTCATTCAACTTCTCGTGCGACGAATCAAAGAGAGTATCTAACGATACTTGTGATTTGTTCATGATATCACCGAACTCCTTGAAGAATTGCTGTGGGTCTTCGTTGCTGCTGAACGAAGCAAGCAATTTGAGACACTGTAGCACCTTCAAAGCCTCATCGAAAACATGCTTGGTTCTCTGGTACAACTTAAGGGTATCGTAGCGAACTTCGAATTTGGACAAGTATGTCTTGGTAAACTGGTCTACAGATACACCAAGAGCCTTGGCCGCCTCCTCGGTGGTGAATCCAGCTTTTTGTCCAGCTGTGAAAATGCGCTCTTCTTCAACCAATTCCAGCAACTTACCCAATCTTTCGATACCGACCTCTATATTACTTCCGTCCCATTTTGGTTGGCCCAAGCTCTCGAAATAACAGTCCATAAATCCTCTCAAGCTTCCGGTACCGACGTTGGAATCCTTGGGCAAATCCAAGCCGAATTTCGCAGCCAATAAGTCAGAGGCAACGGCAATCTCAACCACCCGAAGATTGTAGTGGATTGGGGCTGTTTCGTGCTTGTTGGCTTTGACCAAACTGTTGGAGATCAAGAAAATAAGCTCGTCATCTTTCAAGCTGGGAAACTTGAATGGAGTACCTTTCAATTGAGGCTTGAACTGGATCAACAACGCCTTTGAGCTTTCTCCATATACAGATGCGCACTGGTCCATTCCTCCAGTATTGACTCCTACATAGTGTTCTGTGACCACGGTGATTTTGGTGAGATCATCTTTGGTGATTTCAGTCAAACCATTTGCTCTCAACACTGCGAGTGTCGACGCAACACAAATAGCTGCAGATGAAGACAAACCTCCTCCCGTCGGAACAGTACCACTAAAAGTCATGTCCATTCCTTTCAATGGTGATTTACCATGGTTTACAAGTTCGGGGTACCTTTCTGCTATAAACTTGTGCGCGACTATCAAACCGCACGTAAAATAATTGCCCCAACTAAATTTATTCTGGTCAATTTCCACCACGTCACCGTTCGCAGGTAACTCGATGGTGGCAGCTTTGAAGGTGGGATCGGTATTGGAGATTTTTATTTTTGCATCCTCCGTAGTACGCACGGCGATGACTACATCGACATCTATAGCCATCGGCAAAACCGAAAAGAAGTTGTAGTCGATATGGTCACCCATAAGGTTGACTCTTCCTGGGGATCTAGCGAAGAATTCAACCTCTCCACCGTAGTTCTCACGGAACGTCGATACTAAGCTGTCGTATCTGCTTTTATTTGAGACTGGATCTGAATAGAACGATAAATCGTTATAAGTTGGTATCAAGCTGGACATCTTTGGATTGAAAAATAAGTTCTCAGGAAGAATGATACGAAGCCATCACCTTTTTAAACCAAAATGTCAAATTCAATGTAGACTCCACGCATCGGGGACCAGATTAACTCGGGGCTAGTGGATTTTCCAATGACAAGAGAAAACCCGAAACTATGCAACGTTACAATTCTCCCGAGTGCTGTACCGTGTATGCATGACGCATGCGGTATTATTACGTCTGGCCTTGTGAGCAGGTAAGACTCCCCGCTCCCAAGTCAAGAAATGGAGCGGCACCGCTGGCAACTCACAAAAATGTGTACCATGGGCAGCAAAAAAAAAAAAAAGAAATCGTGCATGAATAAAAAAAATCAAAAATGTCTGCATCAAAAGCGTGTTTGCAAATTGAAACTCCATAGTGGAGAACAAGGGCAAAACACAACATACATGCTGGGCTCTTGATGGTGTTTACATTAGTTATTTTGGTTCTCTTTGTTGATTACTTTCGTATTGCACCAAGTACACCAAACAGGAATAAATGGGAAGTACGAGACGCAGGCCAAATCGCCGTGTTGCCCCAGGATTCTCCGTTTCGAATTTTTTATTTTTTTTGCCTCGAGTGTGCGTCAGTTATTCCGTGCGCCTTCCCCAGATCTTTTTTCCAATGCAACGTTGCAGTTTTGAAATGGCAGAGGTGAATTTGTGTACAATCCAGTATAACCATCGAAATCTTATAAAAGAAATAGTTAAGCATTCTACTCACAGTTTTACTTGAAAGATAGTTGAAAAATAATACAAAATCCTAGTACAATCATGTCAGACTATATTCTTGTCACCGGAGGAGCTGGTTACATCGGATCCCATACAGTTATTGAACTTATCAACAATGGCTACAAGGTTGTAATTGTGGATAACTTATCCAACTCATCTTACGACTCGGTTGCTCGTATTGAATATATTGTCAAGCAACATATTCCATTTTTCAACGTCGACATCAGAAACTATGAGCAATTATCAAAGGTGTTTGAACAGTACAAGATCTCGGGAGTTATTCACTTTGCGGCATTGAAAGCTGTGGGAGAATCTACCCAAATTCCATTGAAGTACTACGAAAACAACGTGAATGGTACCATCAACTTAGTTGCGGTGATGAAAGATCACAACGTGAAAAACATCGTTTTCAGCAGTTCCGCTACGGTTTATGGAGACGTCACCCGTTTCGAAGACGGCAGCATGATTCCTATTCCCGAAGAATGTCCTCCTGGAGCCACCAACCCCTACGGAAACACCAAAAGAGTCATTGAAATGATCTTGGAAGACATCTACAAGGCTGAAAAAGGCGAATGGACGGTCGCTATCTTGAGATATTTCAACCCCATTGGGGCCCATCCTTCGGGATTGATAGGTGAGGATCCTTTGGGAATCCCCAACAATCTTTTGCCTTATTTGGCACAAGTCGCCATAGGCAGAAGAGAGAAATTGTCGGTGTTCGGCAGTGACTACGACAGTCACGACGGTACGCCCATCAGGGACTACATACATGTGGTGGACCTTGCCAAGGGCCATATCTGCGCATTGAAGTACTTGAATGGTGTGAAACCGGGCCAAGGTCTCTACAGAGAGTGGAATTTGGGAACGGGTAAAGGCTCGACCGTCTTTGATGTCTACAACTCGTTCTGCAGAGCCGTGGGAAGAGAATTGCCTTACCAAGTGGTGGGCAGAAGAGCTGGAGACGTCTTAAACTTGACGGCTAAGCCAGCCAGGGCCAAAGCAGAGCTCAATTGGGAAGCTAAACTCTCCATTGACGACGCCTGTAAGGATTTGTGGAAGTGGACGACAGAAAATCCTTTTGGATTCCAGCTTGATAGCTATAAATGGAAGTCGTTTCAGAGAGACGAAGGCTACCCAAACAGACTCCACACCATTAAACAAGGAGAGTTGAGTGTTCTGTTGTCAAATTATGGTGCTTCTATCCAGGATATCACATTTAAGGGCCAGAGTTTGGTAAATAAGTACGATAATGGTGACGATTACAAGGACTCGTCCAATCCATTTTTTGGTGCTACTGTGGGAAGATACGCCAACCGTATTTCCAACGGGACTTTTGAGCTCAACGGCAAGACCCATACTTTGACCAAATCACAAGGCAACCACACCTTACACGGTGGATTGAAGGGTTATGACAAGAAGGACTTTTTGGGGCCAATTGTCATGGCTTGCGATAACAAAACGACCGTTCAGTTTGTATTGAACGACAACGACAACTCCGACGGATTCCCAGGTTCTGTATACACCTATGTCACATACACGGTAAGTGACAAAGAGCTTGAGGTTGAGTTCAAAGCCGAATTGCACGGGTCTGAAGAGTCTACCATCGTCAACTTGACCAATCATTCATACTTCAATTTGACTGGAGGTGCCACTATCGATGGAACCATTGTCAAGTTGAGCACTAACGAGACTTTGGAAGTGGACAACGAAAACATACCTACCGGAAAGATCATTGCTGACTCTCGAGTCAAACCTAATGAGCCATTAAAGCTTAGCTCAGATGTCTCGTATGACCACTGCTTTGTCGTTGACAAGAGCGCAAATAGCATTGATACTCGCTCTAACCCACTCAAGCAAATCGTGCAGGCTACGCATCCTGAAAGTGCTGTAGAGTTGACTATTTCAACCACAGAACCAGCATTCCAGCTCTACACTGGCGACTTTGTCAACACCAAAGGACACGGATCCAGAAGTGGATTCTGCGTTGAGCCTAGCAGATTTGTCGATGCCATCAGCAATAAAGACTGGGCCGGCCAAGTCACTTTGCACAAAAACGAGGTTTATGGTGCTCTCATCAAGTACTCTTTCAAATAATCTATAATCAGTATTTAAGCCAATATAATATGCCAAGAATTTGACAGTTTATGTAGTTCCGATTTTGCACCCAAATTACCCGATTCGGACATTCGAATATTTAGCACAGTCCTCTAGGGCTTGAGAATGCTAGTCTGTATAGTGCTGCTTCTTTACACAAATTGTAGAACTTGTCAAAACTCAATATTCAGTTGACTAGTATGCAATTAGCTGAGGTGATATCTATTTCCAATAACTCTGGGCTCGTAGGCGAAAAACTATGGCACATTTTCCAATAAAGAGCCATACCCGGTCAAGCAATGATACTATAGCGATATGTATACATATAAGCTATGCAATGTGAGTAAAATGTAGTTAAAAATGTAGATATTCGTGAATTCAAAAGAACCAGTTAAACACTTTTTCTCAGCACGTCGTTATAGTGGCACAGGAAAGTAACGTAGGCACATATTCAAAAGTCGTAAAGATTTAACCCCCTTCCTCCTGTTGAATGAGCTTCGCGAACATGACATCCCTTACGAATTACCCTTGACCTGGTGGCTCTCCCCTACTATCAAAGCTGTCGGGAGGGATCAGGTAAGTATAAGCAATTTTCAATTTCGCTCCACCGATACTAAATAAATTATAGTAAATCCTTCCAAGCTTCGTTCCTCATGGCCCAATGGTCAAGGCGTCTGGCTACGATTCAGTAACCACTTCTCGGTTGGAACCAGAAGATTCCAGGTTCGACTCCTGGTGGGGAAGCTTCTTTTTTTTGGCTCTTCTTTCATGACTCGGTTCGCGCACGACCGGTTCAGTGATCTCAAGATTCAGATGAAAGCAGTTGAGAGACCCCAACAACTACTAAATCGATAGACATAGGATGAAAGTTTATGCCATCTTTATATTGAACAAAGCGGGTGGTCTCATATACCAGAATAATGTCAGTCCCAGCTTACATAGACTTTCAGCCAATGACTACTTGGTGTTAGCCGGTACCCTTCATGGTGTGCATGCCATTTCTTCTAAACTTACACCGACAATTGTAGGTAATAATGTGCAAACAAGTGACGAACCGCACGGCGGCCTGAACGAAGCGTTAATCGCCACCGGAAAATCCCAAAACACAAACACAAACAAAACAGGCTTGCAGAGCATCGAAACAGACCTTTTCAACTTGTACGTGTTTCAAAGCTTGACTGGTATCAAGTTTATCATAATCACATCGCCCAATCCGTCGGTGCGGAATGATCACACCGCGAGCGAAAGTCGAAATGCCACGGCGGGAACAGATACTTTGAATCCTAGCAAGGGCGAGCTTCAAAAGCAGTACAACCAGGCCAGCGATATATTCCGTCTGTTATACGTATCCTACTCTGACTACGTGATGAAAGATCCTTTTTACTCTTTGGACATGCCTATCAAGAGCCACCTATTTGACATCAAGGTAAGTGAGTTGGTGCAGACGTAAGAAGTGCAAGCACAGCACACCTCAAAAAAGCCTATCCGACTATCAAGCAAGACAATTGCCAGACAAGGACCCTAATAAGGGTTATAATACTTATCATATAAATCAGACTCGTACGATCGTCTAAATGTGACAAGGACTTTTCTAAAGATAGCGTATGGTATGACTGCCAGACAAAGTACCAGCCATTCCAGTAATCATAAAAAGTACTCGTTTAGTCTACAAGCATCCACCTTATGAAACTTCTGGTTAGTGATGCTATACAAGTCTTCTGTATCCTATATAGAATTTAGTTTCAAGTTTTTTCAACTAAAGATGAACAATGATTCTTCAATAACAACAATTCATTACTTGAAATATCCATGTTATACTTATTTGTAAGAAGGTTCACTTACCATGTACTTGATATCCAATAGACTCAAGAGTGTTTGGTGAATAATTTAACTCTGTACGCTTCAACTCATAGTGATAGGTCACTTGTCAATATAGCTATGAATTCTGTTTCACCGCTAGTTGCAATTAAAAGATCATAGATTTGACGTTTACTAAAATACGGGAAATCGATCTGACGAGTTTCGTTGCAACGTTGTACCGCAAGGATAGAACGCTCGGAGTGTACTATTCAAATCACTGCAACGTTGCAAATTTTGCTGAAGGTCTAGCCCGTTTGAAAGTACAACGTTGTAATGCTGCGTCATGTAAAGGTTTGTCTACCTATTAGTGCCGTGCTTCGTATAATTTCGCGGAGTTCAGGCCAGAGACCTCATCCTACACCAATGAGGGTCGATAATTCAGGTATATAGCAATAAATGTCTGCAGATATTTCGAAATTACTCTCCACGGGGAGTGGGGCTACAATAGTAAATAATAATCGGGGTACAAAAATGGTATGAGTTACGAGGCGTACGTCCAGGGCTCCTGATTCGTGATCAAAAATGCCCGGTTTGCAGGAGTGCAACGTTACATTACTTTTTGTCCTGTGCGCTTAATTTCAAACAAATTATTGGATTGAACCAACTTTCAGGCTTGATTGACATATATCTGAGGCGATAGGCACAAGAAGCTGGCAATCTATATAAATAAGACAAGATTCTACCCAAAATGAAATCGAATCGTCTAGAAAATATCCTCAATCCTCTAACTTCGACTCCCACATACATCAAAATGACCCAAGAATTCGACTTCACCAACCACTCCCATCGCCGCTTCAATCCCTTGACCAACAACTACATCCTCTGCTCGCCGCACAGAGCCAAGAGACCATGGCAAGGAGCCAAAGAAGACATCAGAAAGGCCATATTGCCAGTATATGACCCCAAATGCTACTTGTGTCCAGGCAACATCAGAGCCACAGGAGACCTTAATCCAAAGTATGAAACCACCTATGTTTTCACAAATGACTATCCTGCAATAAAATTGGACCAGCCAGAATATCACGAACCCGAGAATACTACATCGCTCAAGAAAAGGTTGCACAGAACCGAGGGTGTCAAAGGTAAATGTTTCGTGATATGTTTCAGTCCCAACCACAATGTGACGCTTCCATTGATGGAAATACCCCAGATCACCCAGGTGGTTGCGACATGGCAAAAGCTCTATAATGACCTCCAAAAGGAGGCCAACGAAAAGAATGCACCATACAAGTATCTCCAGATATTCGAGAACAAGGGCAGTGCGATGGGGTGCTCCAACCCTCACCCACACGGACAGGCCTGGTGTTTGGATGTGGTGCCTACCGAAGTTAACCAGGAGCTTACCAACATGACCAAGTACCGTCATGAAAACCACACACATTTGCTCGAGGACTACGTGAAACTTGGGCTTGAAGAGAAGGAGAGAGTAGTATTGGAGAACGACTCATTCGTAGTAGTAGTGCCGTACTGGGCGTTGTGGCCATTTGAAACGCTTTTGATAGCCAAGACCCATCTCAGAAGCACTCAGGATTTCACGGAAAAGAACGCTTCTGACTTGGCCGAGATCCTCAAAAAGCTCACTATCAAGTACGACAATCTTTTCAACACTTCATTTCCATACTCCATGGGTATCCACCAGGCCCCATTACAGGCTACACCCGAAGAAAAGGACTCGAGTTGGTTCCACATGCACTTTTACCCTCCTTTGTTGAGGTCTGCCACCGTCAAGAAGTTCTGTGTAGGATTCGAGATGTTGGGTGAAGCCCAAAGAGACTTGACCAGTGAGCAGGCTGCTGCAAGACTTCAGGAGTTGGACGGAGAGGTCCGCTACCTGTCCAAGTAAATAATAGACGACTAGATAATAGAACGCTTATGGCGAAAAGTAGAGGTACCAAACTATAATTGAAGAAATAATACAAATAATACAAATAATACCCCCAATACTGGTACCCGGTATTATAGATTGTTTAATATTTTTCACTAACTGCGAAAAAATCAAAGAATCACTCAAGGTGAAAATACGACTTACTTGTTATCGTTCAATATAATGTCATATGTTCTATCAATAGCAGTATACTTATTATAGTGTACAAGATCGTTGGGTCATATCAGTTTCTGATAATGAGAGCCTCAATCTCCGCTGTACTTATCATGAAATAAATGCAGAGCTAACTGAAACTGTTTTCTGACAATAGAGTCAAGATATATGAGCCTACGACCTTTTGACGTGCTCCATGATGTTGTATATATTTTGATATACCAGCTCTTTATACCAACTCTTAATTATTCTTCTATCATATTCACCAGAGAGAACTATACTACAATCATAGCATGCCGTGGCATATTGCGAGCAGAGTTGATGTCTTGTCAATTTTAGTGTGCATAGTGTGATTGTCTTCCCCGGAAATTTCGCGATCCAAAAAATTTGCGATGAGCTCAGCTCATCATCAAACCAACATGACTAACGGCAACGAGGCCGAAAACCAAGGCAACGAGGTGGTCGTAGACACAAACACGACCACAGGCATGGTCAAGGAAACCAAACCGTGTTTGGATACAAGAATCGGCAAAGACTCGCCGTTTACATTTGGCCAGCGGTACTTGGAAAACGAAGACGACGTGTTCAACCACAACGCATGGGACCACGTCGAGTGGGGCGAAGAACAGATCAATGATGCCCAAAAGCTTATCGCCAAGCACTACGAACATCCAGTCAAGGATTTCGACAAAAAAATGTATAATGCCAACCCAGCCAAGTACTGGGACATCTTCTACCGTAATAATAGAGAGAACTTTTTCAAGGACAGAAAATGGCTCCAGATCGAGTTTCCTACGCTCTACGAGCTCACGAGCGCAGAGTACAAAAAGCCATGCACCATCCTAGAGATCGGGTGCGGCGCGGGCAACACCTTCTTCCCCATATTGGAACAGAACCAAAACCCCCAACTCCGTATCTTCGGGTGTGACTACCTGAAAGTGGCGGTGGACTTGGTCAAAAACCACGCGCTGTTTGAGCCGAACCACGCCAAGGGCATCGCATACTCGTCTGTATGGGACTTGGCCAACCCCGAGGGCGCGCTTCCTGAGGACTTGGAGCCTAATTCGGTGGACGTGGTCATCATGGTGTTCGTTTTTCTGGCGCTCAACCCCAACCAGTGGACACAGGCGGTGGCTAATCTTGCCAAGGCGTTGAAACCAGGCGGCCAGATTCTTTTCCGTGATTATGGCCGCTACGATTTGGCGCAGGTGAGGTTCAAAAAGGGCCGTCTTTTGGACGACAACTTCTACATAAGGGGCGACGGCACCCGAGTCTACTTCTTCACCGAAGAAGAGCTCCGCACCATTTTCTGCGTCGACGGCCCGTTCCGCGAAAACAAAATCGGCACCGACCGCAGACTTCTTGTCAATAGAAAAAAGCAGTTGAAGATGTATCGGAACTGGATGCAAGCGGTGTTTGAAGCACCTAACTAACGGGCCTGACCACCACGTGCAACACGTTGTCTAGATGGCGAAACTGCTTGTACACGTCTAATATACACCAATCTAGTAGAACCCTCGCCTCTATGCCGTGAATCCACGGCGCAGCGCTTTCGTCCCCGGCGCTCGCGGTAGCACGAGGCAAGAATCGGCGCAACACCTCGCGCAACGTCACCGCGCGCGCCTGCTCCACGGGCGCCACCGGGGCCTGCACCACGTCCGCGCTCCCCGCTATGTACAATTTAATGGGGACCCGCTGGAACCGGTGCGCAAGCTTGCGGTTGACGTGCTCGTAGTCATACAAGTTGTGGTACTTGATGGCTGCCAAAAGCGTGCGCGAGTCGTCGGCGCCAAGATTCATCATTGGTTTCGAAGTTCCGTTGAGCACGTAGCATGACTGCTTGAGCACGTTGGCCAACACCTGCTCAAGCGTTTTTTCGTAGTCCACTTCTCGCTCGCGGTGGACAAACGGGATGATGGTTTGCGAGGGATAATCTTCGGTGCGAAGGACCAATTCCCACACCGCGGCGCCGCCCACGTTCAAGTGGTCGTAGAGCACGCCCGCGGGCAAGTTCCACTTGAGCGGGACACCGTTGTGTTCGAGCCATATGGGGGTTTCTATGCCGAAGTACCTAGCAATAGTGCCAAAGTAAACCGGAAAGTACGAATTGCGTGCAATCGTCAACAAGTACTCCTGACTCAGGGGTGCTTCCGAGTTAGCGTGCTGGCTCGCGCGACCCTCGCTATTTTCTCGCACACCTGTACTAGAGCCATCTGATCTACTTAAGCTTTCGGTTTTAGCTGCATCGCTTGGAGCTTTGGTGTTGCTCGGTGTATTCGGGGAAGTGGTATGTTTTCGGTCACTCGACCTTCCTCTGTAGTCACAATCTGGCTCTTGATCTGCATTGGGTGTTTTCCCCCGTCCGTTGTAGCCATCATAGGACGGCACTTCTATCAGAACGGTGTTGTTAGGGTCTTTAAGTTCCCTACTCCCAATTGAGCTACTACTCAATTTCTCTTTAGTTTTCTCTTTAGTTTTCTCTTTAGTTTCATCTATTGTAAGCCCTCCATCTCTCTTTGTCTCCAAAGGCTCGTGGCTACTTGGCGTTTCGGATAGCACAATCCTGACGTTGATTGATCCGTTCCATAGACGACCCTTGATTTCTATTGCTGACTCCATGACTGCAAACCACTGCGTTGCCACTCAATGCCACTCTTGACGTCTTGCAGACCCAATTACGCTAGCGATAGCTTGCAAGCTCATTTGACCCTGCACATAGCACCGGCCGAGAAATCACAACGGCACCGAAGAAATGTGCCACCCGAGAGTTGCCTAGTCAATCGTCAACTTACATATCAACCTGCACCAGCTCCACTGCATGGACTCCTCGTTTCAGTATGCGATGGCCACCATACACTCGTAACGCATCCAGCAGTTGTAACTTTGAAGTCTAATCAATTTCATGTAGTGCGAGATTTCCTCGCTACGTATTTCGCGCACCGAAAACTGACAATTCATCTATGCCTACTACTCTAGATCACTGCACTCAGATTCCCAATTTCCATCCTACGTTCTCTCTACGTTCTCCCTACACCCTCTACTTCCTCTACTATCTCTGCTTTCTCTACTTCTCTCTACGCTTTCTACTGTCTTTCTACCCCTTACCCTTTCCGCATTACATTTTAGCCAGCCTGCGCGCACCTTTTCGTCTCTGCAACATTCCCGATGCATCGAAGCCAGCCATCGAATCATGGACGAGCGTTAGGAAACGAAACAATGGAAGCCAGGGTCGATTGTAGAGTTATATACCGACGTATTTGTCATTAAACATCAGCTTTTCTTTTTTGCCCATCTATGACTGATGAAGAAGGACATCTCGTCGAAACAGTTGCTTTCAACCCTCGATATACCCCAGACTGTTCCGGCGGCGCAGGGGGCTGACTTCTCTCATGCGGTAGCCACATACAAACCAAGCACATTTGATGTGTGTGATCTTCCCGAGAAACTTCCCGTATTCGACAAGAGCGGCCGCTTCAAGCGCTACGTCACTCCCGGCGCCATCAAGGCTAGTCGCGCTAGTGGCCGCAGAGTCGTGAGTATGCCGTTGATGCCGCTGCATGATTACCTGGCTCCATCGACCCCCAAACCATTCCAATACAAAGTGCCCGATGCCCTCGACACCCCTTCATCCCCCGTCAAGTTTCCTACTCTTCCCATGAAGTTCCCTGTCTCTCCCGCCAAGGACCTCCCCCCTCGTCCCCCAGCCAGCCTGCAAGACGAAATGCCGGATACTGCACATAGCCCGGCTTTTGCGCAGCCACTTTTTGCACCCAAATTTCCTCCGCCGGTGCCCAAGAAAGATCAGAAGAGAACAGTTTCGATGTTCACCATGCCAAGAATTATGGACGATGTCTTCACCGATTCTCCTCCAGCATCCTTCGATCTGCTTGGTGAAAATCACGACCACGACATCAATCCAAGCACTCCTCAGCACCTACACTACCAATCAGCTTATCAGCCAGCAAACAATAATAGTGACCAGAATTATCAGCAACAAGAACCACCAATTCAGCATGATCTATCAATTCAGTATGATCCACCAATTCAGCATGAGCCCATTTCAATTCAACACAGCTACCAACATCATCAGCATGACCAGCTAGAGCCGGTCTCTCCTCAAAACAGTACCAGCAGTGCGGACCTAGAAGCCATATACCGCTACTATGGATCCAATTTCTATTCCCCAGACTTTCACATTCCCAAGTATCTTGTGATCGACGACGACGACGACTCACTCTTTGCAGACGCCATAAGCAACAACAGCTCGACAACACCCGATACCAAGTCACTCTCTGTGTCGATGACATCGTCAGACCCCTCGTTATGTTCCCAAGAATCAGTAGAGCAAACCAAAAGCTCAGACCCCAATTTCACATCTTCAGCATCAGATACCTCATCTATTCTCCCTGATAACTTTGAATACAACGACTATCCAGAAATCAAGGACGACCCAGAGATTGGGGTTCTCAACGATGACATGAGTTTCAAAGACTCTTTATTTTCTGGGCTAGACCAGGACTTCGAAACCGAAATCCAAAAGCTTAGGAACCCAAACAGAACAGTTTCTGTTCCCGTGTTTGCCAATTCGTATATTTCAGCAACAACAACTACCATCAATACCAACAAAGAGCTTCCTCCACCCCCCACGGACTCCAACCAGTCTACCCAAGGCTCACAGCTCAGCATTCGTAAAGTCAGAAACTTGAAAAGCTACAGGAACAAGACTGACAGACATTCTATGATCAGTTCCGCCCAAAGCAACGCCTCACTATGCACACGAAGCTCAGGACTCAGTGGTGCTAAAGCAGAAATGCAAAGCTTTGTTCGCCAACGGCCATATAGCTACTGCTTGGATGGTGGTGCTGACTATTCGTTCTCCAAGTTCGGGGTGACCTCAGCCATGCTCAATCCCAAGGGTCCCAAAGGAGCTCCTTTGGCTCATCGCAGAGCAAGCGCCAACACTCCATCACATACACGTACCATGAGCTTCACCCAGCCGCAAAAGGCGTATAGAGGAGCCAGTGAATCGGGTAGCCATGTGAGCTTCGTGACTCCAAGCCTCAAGCTGCAGACGTATCAGCCAAGACTACAAGAGCCATTCACCCCAAAGACCCCGAAACTCGATGAGCCGTTCACCCCAAAGACCCGACAGCTCGATGAGCCGTTCAGAACCCCACAAGAGCTTTCCGAGCCCCAACAAACCCCACAGTTGGACGTCAGGAAAACTCGCAAGTCATATAACCCTACGCTCAGCAACCGAAGTGTGAGTGCAGTAATTCCGAGCCACAGTGGATCGGCGAAGCAACCTAAAAACAGAGTGCAATCGACAAACATACCAAGCCATCAAAGTCCCAAAGAGGCGATGATCAAGAATCTGATTCTGCAGTATATGGCAGCCCACAAAAGCACTAAAGAGAAGTCATTGCCAAAGACACCAGAGCGAGAGAACCGGTTCGGGAAGAGATCAACATATTTATTTGGGTAGGTAGAATAGGACAAAATAGAGTAAAATAAAAGTTATGCAAAGAGAAGTAGATCAATGGCACTTGTTCCAAGCTGGAACGTCAAGTCTTGTGCCATCGTCCATAAGCCTTGTGCGCATTCGCGAGATAATTTGCACCCAAAAACATCGCTAAAAAGATTGCTAGAACGAGGATGCTAGAACGGATTGCACAACAGATCGCTACAGATTGCTACAGATTGCACAATGGATTGCTACAGATTACTACAGATTGCACGTCGATGCTGTCTTGTATTGTTCAACTAAAGCTTGGTTATAAGCTCGCTGCCTTTGTATCTAGCCAACAACTCTTCGATGCCGTATTTCTGGGCCACCGCGCCATTGATAAATCTCCCGCCAAGGTAGTGGGTGCGGTCGGGTCTGCCCTCAAGAAATTTGGCTGCACAGGGCTTGGGTGCAGTCAAGCTGACTAGCATGGCAGGATCAATGGCCAGTTCAGGGGCACCGGTGTCTACGTCCCAACCGGAGGGAATGTCTACTGATACTATAGGAGCTGTTTTGGAGGTGCTTAGATACAGTATGAGCTCGTCAAAGGGCTTGCGAACGGGCGGGTGGAACGAAAAGCCAAACAACGCATCCAAAATCAAATCGCACGTCGACGCCGCGCTTTTGGCCAGATCTACATCTGCGAGCTCCTGGACCTGTAGATCAATTAGCTGCTTGTGTAAGTTCTGGTACAATGTGTTGGAGGCCAGCTTCTTGGGGTAGTACAAAATAGGCTCGTATTGTCCCCATAGCTTCAAATGTCTTGCTGCAACCAACCCGTCGCCGCCGTTGTTCCCGGGCCCCACTAGCACCAACACCTTTTTCGCCGTCCCGTCCGGTGGATACTGCCTGTAGACGGCCTGGGCCACAGCTAGGCCCGCCAATTCCATCAATTGGTCGATTGAATATGCGCCTGTCGACATCAACTCTTTGTCTAGAGCTGCTGCCGCCTTGGATCCTAATACCTTGAAGCTCATTGATCTCTCTCTTACTAGTCTTGGTCTTCACTGGTTTGCTCTCCCTAAGTGGCTGCCAAAAAGCGCACGTGAGTGGATCATTGATCCGTTGACAGTAAAGCTTACGCCGAGAATAGTGCCTCTGTCAACCATCAACCGTACCCATTATTGTACATCTCTGCCTCTACACTCTCTAGCCCCTACATACTCTCCATTATAACTATAGTTTGTACCCCATTGTGTCAGCAAATTGGCTCCTTCGTCTCCGCCCCTGACCAGCGACGTGTCGTCCTGCACAGAACAGACGACTGAATCAACAACAACCGATGAAAAAACGGCCCTGATTCCAATTGTCGAACGCTTCACGGTCAGTACTTTTGGCAGCATCAACTAACTGGTGTTTACCCTCCTCAGCAAGTTCCTGATCTTTCGATTGCTCCTTTGTCCATCCTTCCCTGAATTTCCCCCTACTTTCCTAGACGAAGCCGGGCCTCCAAATTTGTATGACGAGCACTCGTCAAAAGTAAAGCCCACCTGAAATTTCCTTACAACTACAAAGAAAAATGGACTCGCTGTACACATATGAGTCGCCATCCATGAGCCAGAACTCCCCCATGATCAATTACCGTAAAGATGCCAAAAAGGGAATCAAGTTTACCTTCATGGTGGTTGGAGAACTGGGAACCGGCAAAACCACATTTGTGAATTCGTTGTTGAACAAAAAAGTCTTGAGCTACCGCTACGAGTCGTCGTCTTCCTCCAGAGCTAGGCCTACTGTCGGTAACACCAAAACATTATCGTTCACTTCGGCCAAGTCGGTTGCCTTGCCAAACACAGGAATCTTGACCAAACACGAGTTTGATCCACTTGCGGTCAGTGAAGAGCCAGGAATTGCATTGACTGAAACCAAAGTCGAGATGATTGACGACGAAAACATGAAACTTCTTTTGAATATCATCGACACTCCCGGATTCGGTGAAAACTTGAACAATGAGTTGTGCTTTGTAGAGATTGAAAACTACTTGAAGCAGCAATTTGATTTGGTATTGGCCGAAGAGACCAGAATCAAGAGAAACCCCCGTTTTGTCGATACCAGAGTCCATGTGTTGTTGTACTTCATCACTCCTACGGGCCATGGCTTGAGGGAAATCGATATTCAGTGTATGAAGAGATTGTCGAAATATGTCAATATTATTCCAGTGATTGGAAAAGCGGATTCCTTCACCGAATCTGAATTGAAACACTTCAAAGCCCAGATCAAGATCGATATCAAAAAGTTTAACGTTCCTATTTTCCAGTTCGACAACTACTTAAATGAGTATGACGAGGAGGAAGACCAGGAATTGATTCAAGAGTGCAAGTTCTTGGCCAGCCTCCAGCCGTTTGCGATAATATCGTCGGAAGATGAGTTTGAGGTCAGAACCAAGAGTGGTGAAACCAAGAGAATCAAGGGCAGACAATATCCATGGGGATTGGTTGATATAAATGACCCCAGATACAGCGATTTCCCAATTTTAAAGTCGGTTATATTGGGCAGTCATCTTCAAGACCTCAAAGACTTGACCCACGACTTCTTGTATGAAACTTACAGAACCGAAAGATTGACTCGGGTCACCGCCAACGCTAACCACGGCAAGGCTGAAGAAGAACAAGAAGATTATGAAGACGATAGCGAGTTCCACGACACGGTTGAGCACGCTCCGGATCACACCAAATACAACGAGACTGTTCCATCGATGTCCAACTTGGCCCAGCTTACCAATTCGTCCACCGAGTTGTTTTCCAGCCATCAAAGCACCACCAATGGACATGCCAACAAAAATGACGATGACGACGAAACAGCATCGTTGACTTCTGGTAGCTCATCGCTTCACAAATCAAGATCGATGTTGTTGGAAGATGACTCCAACGAAATGCCTTCGCCTAAATTGAAGGATAGTCCATCGTTTTCGTCATCTACATCCACATTATCGTTAGAAAACCACCATCAAACCCATCCTACGTACAACAAGAGCGACTACCATCCTCCACCAAGAAACCTCAACCCAAATAACACAGCATTCAAGAGGTTATCGATTGGTCCTCAGCGCAACCAATTGCGTCAAATCTCCGAAACTGTGCCGTACGTGATAAGACACGAACGAATCTTGGAAAGACAACAGAAGTTGGAAGAGATGGAAATGGCCAGTGCCAAGGAGTTGGCTACCCGGGCCGCATTGTTGGAGCAAAAGGCCGCTGCCTTGAAGATCAAGGAAAGAAACTTGATGAAGAGAGTGGAGCTCGAAAGACAGAGAAAATTATCGATGAACCAACAAGCTGAATCTGAAGTTGAACCTGAGGAACAATCTTTAGATGGCGAGAGTGTCAAGACCATTTCCAAGGACGAGGAGGTCGCGTCTGTAGAAAGTCAGTAGATTAGTTTATTTCAATCAATATTTTATTTTACACACGTACACTAACAGAATTACACTTCTCAACTTTAGCCAATAGCACTTACCAACACAAACCGATAACACTTACCAATTCCAACCAGACTACAATGGCCTGAGTGCTGTAATTGTGAGTTCTTGCTATGTGTGGATTTGAGAGAGAAAGATGTATCAGTTATCAAGATCTGTAATCGGTTGAGCAGGTAACATCCGTTGCATATCTCTAGACGGTACCATGGCTGCCGACAAATTTACTACGACGGTAAATCTGGGCCCGCAACCAACACTACGCAGCAACGATACGCCCGTCGTGTAAGCAATCCGTCTACAATATACCAGTTGCTCTACAGTAAGCCTCCTTGAACTCTCTCACTTCCTACCTGGATTGTAATTCTATTCTTTCGTCTAACACCAACCTCTATCTCTATTCTTATTATGTCTATTTCACGTAGCTACGCTCGTCTAGCGGGCGCGCACTGACCACGTAAGGCTGTGCGCAACTTTCACAGGAACATAAAACTCGCTACACAGCCAACATTTCAACCAGAACGTCAATGGTACAACCCGCCAATCTCTACAGCACCACTGTCGCACTTACTTTACTTCCGTCTCATTTGCTTTCTCTTTCCTTATCTTTCCTTCTCTTTCCTTCCTCTCCTTCTCTTCCTTCCTTTGCTCTCCCTAATTCTCGCACCGCACTACTGTTCCGCACTGACGTTGTTGATCAACAGTAAAAAAAAGAGAAAATCAGCGTCTCTTCGATAAAAGAAAGAGTTACTGTACATTTCGTGAGGTATACTGATCTAGCTGCATTTATCGGACACTCCAGGCTCTGGAATCGATACATATCTGCTTTAAACCAAGAGAACCGCGCAAGATCAATTGCCGTGCCTACCCATTCTTTGTTGCCACTAAACTCACCCGCCTACCTAATCACCTAAATAATCTCCGGCAAGATGAGTATGCTCCAAATCCTTGAAAACGCCATTCTTAACCCGGATCCCAATGCCAGAACCGAAGCCGAATTGAGGTTGACTGAAGCTTCCAATAACCACTTCGGTGAGTTCATGACGTCGTTGGCCGAAGCCATGGAGAATGACCAGGCCAAAACCGAAGTCAGAATGTTGGCAGGTTTGGGGTTAAAGAACCAGTTAGTGTCGAAAGACCCCAAAGTCAAGCAAAGCTATACCCAAAGATGGATTTCGCTTGATCCTGCCATCAAAACCAAAGTCAAAGACACCGCATTGAACATGTTGGGAACCCCTGAAGATAGAGTGGCCGGATCGGCTGCCCAGTTGGTGGCTGCCATTGCCGACATCGAATTACCCCGTAGCGAATGGCCCGAGTTGATTACTATCATTATTAAGAATACCAAGCCCGAAAACCCGGTATCGCTCAAAAAAGCTTCCCACTTAACTATTGGCTATATATGTGAAAATGCTGACCCAAATAACCCAGCTATCATTGCCCAAGCAAACGGGATCCTTATTGCTATCGTCCAAGGTGTTCAGGCCACCGAGCAATCCAAGGAAGTCAGTCTTGCTGCGCTCAATGCATTGTACAACTCCTTGGAGTTCATCAAGTACAACTTCGAAAAGGAGGGCGAAAGAAACTACATTATGCAAGTGGTGTGTGAGGCTACGCAAGCCGACGACAACGAGCTCCAGGCCAGTGCTTTTGGGTGTTTGGCCAAGATCATGTCGCTTTACTACCGATTCATGTCGTTATATATGGAAAAGGCCCTTTACGGGTTGACTGTTTCGGGAATGCAGAGCGAAGACGAAAGAGTGGCATGCATGGCGGTGGAATTCTGGTCCACCGTATGTGAAGAAGAGTTGGATGTTTCCTACAACAGAGACGAGTTGGGATTGAGCCCGGCCCAGATCGCGAACAGACCCGACTTGATCACCTACAACTTCGCCTTGGTTGCTATTCAAGATGTGTTGCCTACATTATTGACGTTGTTGACCAGACAAAACGAAGATCCTGAAGATGATGACTGGTCCGTGGCCATGGCTGCGGGTGCTTGTATACAATTATTTGCCCAGAACGTCGGTAACTACATTGTAGATCCTACTCTTCAGTTTGTGGCTGCAAACATTGGTGACAAGGAAAACTGGAGATGCAGAGAAGCTGCCGTCATGGCGTTCGGGTCCATTTTGGACGGTCCTGATGTCGACAGATTGAAGTCGGTTATTCTCGAAGCCCTCGAGTCTATCTTGCCTTTGATTAGTGATGACGTGTTGCAAGTCAAAGAAACCGTAGCCTGGTGTTTGGGTAGAATTGCCGATTCCGCCATTGGTGCCATCGATGCTTCACACTTGAGCACTGTTTTGCAAGCATTGGTGCTCGGATTGCAAGATCACCCCAAAGTTTCTACCAACTGTTGCTGGACATTGATCAATATCTTCGAAAAAATGTGTCCCGATGCCCATCTCGAATCTACAAGTATAATGTCTCAATATTACCCCAATATAGTGCCGATTTTGGTCCAATTGAGTGGTAAGAACGACAACGAGTTCAGCTCCAGAGCTTCGGCTTACGAAGCATTGTCGACCTTTGTCAATCACAGCGCCCAAGATACCATGCCAATAGTGCAAGAGATCGCCACCGAGATCTTGACCAGATTGGAAGCCACCATCGCCATGCAATCTCAAGTCACAAACAGTGAAGATAGAGGTAATTTGGAAGAATTACAAATCAATATCTTGTCGCTTTTGACCAACGTCATCAGAAGGTTGAGCGACGATGTGGCTCTGGCCTCCGATAACTTGATGGAAATGTTCATCAAGTTGTTGAATGCCCAAGAACCAAACTCGTTGATCGAAGAAGATATTTTCATTGCCATTTCTTCGATCGCCAGTGCAATTGGTGGCAACTTCTTGAAGTACATGGACGCATTTTTGCCATACTTGGTGAATGCTCTTCAAAATACCGACTCCCAGACCTGTAACACTGCTGTAGGATTGGTGGCCGACTTGTCCCAGTCTTTGGGTCCTAATATCATCAACTACTTACAGGGCTTGATGGAAATCTTGGGCGCCAACTTGAATAATGCCGAGGTCAGAAAAGATTTGAGACCGGCTATCTTGTCATGTTTCGGAGACGTTGCCGCATCCATCGGCAGCAACTTCCAACCATACCTTAGTTTCGTGATGGAAATCTGTATCCAGGCATCGCAATTGGAACCGGAAGACACTTCTATCGAAGCTATGGACTACATATTGATGGTGAAAGAATCTGTTCTCGACTGTTACGTCGGAATCGTAGGAGGTTTCAGCACTTTGCCTGAACTGATCTACCAATACGTGGCCCCCATCTTCCAATTCTTACAGAATGTCGCTCTCGATTTCCACATGTCAGCTACAGACAGCGTGTGTAGATCGGCCACTGGGTTGTTGGGAGACTTGGCTGCTATGTACCCACAGGGAGACTTCAAGCAAGCATACACCCAGCCATGGGTCACTGAGTTCATCAAGAAGGTCAGATCCAACCAATACTTTGGTGACAAAACCAGAGAAGCGGCTAGGTGGGCCAGAGACCAGCAAAAGAGACAGATCAGTCTCGCGGCTTAAACAACAATTCACACCTCATCTCTCATCTCCTCTCATATCATCTCTCATCATCTCTCATCTCATGTCTCATTATACAATGCCTTACTTTGATCTCTACATAGTCATTTCAAAATTATAGTCATTATTTCCTATTCTTACTCTCATTGTTTGGTTCTACACGAAACATTTAATTTATTCATTATATACTTAATTTCTTTAATTAGCCTCCAATGCACGTATAAACTTATCGCGTATAATTTTCCGCGCCGCCCAACCGCACATTGTAATGATTTGGCGTGGCGCATATAATTTAGTTTCGCGTCGCTGGAACAGGAAAAAAGTGCAGCCCAGCTCTGCTCAGCGCGTGGAAAGGGAACGAAGGGAGCCCGAGCCCGATTTGATTTCCATCTTGGTCCGATGGATGGTTGCTGTTGGCTACTGACCAGATCTAGGCTAGCGAAGATTGGCTGGATGTGGCTAAATGGGCCAAGATCTTGGCTGATCTCGCACCCCGTTAGTTCTCAGGCGGCTCCGTTCTCAATATCCGCACTTTTGACGACGGCCAGGTCGCATAAAACCGCCGCAACACCCAACGAGCCCACAACGGTCCACGTCGAGCCCACAACCCACACCGAGTCCCCAACGGCCTGGTACTGCAATGGGATGTTTGTTGTTCTCAACTCGCAACAGGGGTAAACATCTACACGTCCGTGGGTGTCTTGACCCTAGAACCCCCTACCGGATCTCCCGAACTCGTTCCATGTCGTGGGCTCCTAGCTATTCTTTGTTCGACGCGTCAAATTAGTGAAATTGTTCACTAAATTACTCAAAGCCAAAATGGAATGCTAGACAATCAAACCTGCGTGAAAGATCTTGTCAACGTCTGTAGATGCTTTTCATTTACCCAACTGGGGCAAATGGGCTTGTTCTTTGTCCCACCCAAACACTTGCTCTATGCCGAGAACAATATTTTCCTCCAACTACGTAAATGCCTCTTAGTATATTTCAGGCGCGCACCCGACGGCCGCCTTGGCCACTTTGGCCAGTTGGACTCTCAGACTCTTCAGTAGGGTCACACTACACCTCAGCCATTAATTGAATCAATCGAATCTACATTTACGCCTCGTCGTTAAGATCGTACTTTGTTTCCGGGCAATTACTACATAAATGAAACTGTAAATGAAACTTAAAATCTTGGAATAATAATAATTATAATAATAAATACTACATGTCTGGCTGCTTGGTGCTCTCTCGCCTAGTCTATTTTCTAACTCCGAAAAAAAACACGCTCGTCCATTTATTTACTGCAGCATTGAGGATTAGGTGTATCCCTTCGTAAGCTCGGTATTTGTCCCATTCGTACTTTGGCCATTGTTCTGTGCCTTTTGCGTGCTGAGACGATTGTTGTCAGGTTCTTTTATCCTTAAACCATCTAAGCTTTTCTGGTCGTGATTATATCCAGTTTTGAGCCTCATTTTTTTTTTTGGATTTTAGTTTTTCAACTGAAAATATATAATAGGTGTAAATCCTGCCATCGTTTCAGCGTCTGCAAACCTTCAACTCTCCTTTGACTGCTTACCGAGCAGCCGCATATCTTGCTCGTATCTTCACCATCACCCAATGCCTACGTTCTTTACAGGAGATATCAAGTACAACCCGGTGCCCTTCGACCACACATACGTGCTATACGATCCCAAAGATGCATTGTCGGTATTATCAGTCCACTTGTCGTTGTTGCCCATCTACACCATGGTGTTCTACACGTCGTGGTTTTTGCTTTCACGAGAAATCGAACCGGTGATTGTAGTGGGCGGCCATCTCATCGGTGAAATCACCAACAAAATAATAAAGAAAATCATCAAGCAGCCCAGACCCGATTTCCACAAGGACTTTGGTTCGGGTTCTTACAGCTTGACTTACGGAATGCCTTCTGCGCACTCGCAGTTCATGGGCTTTTTCGCAGGATACTTCATTTGCACTTTGCTCTTTAAAGTCCAGCACTTGAGCCAGTCGCAGATTCGTTTCGGATGTGCTGTTTTGGTGCTTCTTTCGGTAGCAGTGGCGTTGTCAAGAGTTTACTTGTTGTATCACACTATCCAGCAAGTATGTGTCGGAGTGATGTTTGGAATCGTGTTGGGATTGCTTTACTTCTGCACCATTACTGTTGCCAGAGACGTGGGCTTCATTGACTGGATCTTGAACTGGAGCTTCGTCAAGTATTTCTACATCAAGGATAGCTATTTCCACAACTACCAGTCGTTCAAGGACGAGTTTGAAATGTACTTGCGTTTGTCCAGAGAAGCAAAAGGAACAGTATAACGCCTATTTTTTGTTCATTCTTTTTTCATTCACGTTTACGTTCATTTATTCATGGCAAAAACCGTTATTAACAAAGTTAATGGTTTGCCCCGTCGTTCCAATCGGCGCTCTTTCTACCATTGTCATGCGACTAATGGTTATCTATTTCAATTCTTCGATCAGCTTGTTTTTTTAGGAGTTTACAGTCATACACATACAGGAAAATGTACAGTGCAGCATATTCACACAACTATCTACTTGTCTTCAGGAGACAAATCCTCTTCGCCAGTAGAGTACTCGACGTTTGTCCTAGTTATAGTAAGCCTAGAAGCATATCTTGCAACAGGATCTTCATACCAGCTTGTACAAGCTACTGCGTGATTATCAGAGTTTGTTCCTTCGAAATCTTGTTGACGTGCAATTGTTTTTATGTTATTATCTTGTACATCTATTAGCCTAATACTCTATCGAAAGTTCTATACAGACCTAGAAGTCGTCCCACTTATCATCCTCTTCGTCGTCTTTCTTCTTACCCCCGCCAAATCCTTCCAACTTGGTTTTCTCCAGTTTTTTGAACCCAAATGCGGGCTGGACAGACTCCTGTTGATCGCTAATCAGCAAGCCATCCCATAATTTGCCAAACTTGGCATCAAATGTCTTGTTGAGACCCTTCTCATGAATATCGTTGGTGAACGAGCTGAAAGTTTCCTGCCCGTATTTACCGGTGGCTTGCATTTTCTGGCCAAACTGAGCCATGGCTCTCTTGGCTTCGGAACTCAATTCACTTTCTTGAAGCTGACTGAGCCCGGGCTTGATAACCGACTCGTTGACTTCGTTCACTGATTTCACCACTGTAGACGAAAACAATCCCCAACCTTTAGATAAGGTTCCAAGCGGATCAGCCTGGAACTTGTCGACGGTGAATCCTGCCAACGACCCGCCCAGTTTTTCGCTGGTTTGTGGTGCAGGGGTGTTTCCAAATCCAGCATACTTACCGCCCTGAGATGGCGGAAGATGGTCAGGTCTTTGCTCGTTCTTGTTACCCAATTCGGCAAAGTAGGCCTCGTTCTTTTGTTTCTCTGGGTTAGGACCTCCTACCGATCTACGTGATTGAATAGGCTCTTGTGGTGTACTGGACACATTTTGGGCCTGGTTGTGCGAGTTGGCATCAGGAAGCGTGTCGTTTGAGTGGTCTTTAGGCACAAACTCTCGATCTTCAATGGCACATGTCAAGAGCTCTTTATAGTCTTCAGCAACATAATTATCATACTTGGCTTTGGCAGGTAAACTTAAATCAACTCCATTTTCGGTGAAATAAACTCTGATTTTTTCGTTACCACCTTTTTCCATACGAAGTGTTTCTTCAGGCTTGAATTGATCCATGGTGATCGATCTGACGAACGAGATGTGGACACCCAAACCTCTGTGGATCCCTGCACATTCCAAGCAGATGAATATTCCGAACTTGGGCGACGCCCACTGCGGGTTTGGTGCTGCACAGTCAAAACACTTTTTGTTCTCGCCGCTCTTTTGCAACAACAACAACTTTCTTCTAGTTTCAGGATCGATGGACATGGTGGGTTTGGTTCAGTGGTGAGAAAAGAATTTGGGTTTTTTTGTTGCTTGCAGCAAAACAATCGGGTTAGGGTTTCGGTGGATGTGCGCTTTATGCTGTTTGGCAACTAACTCGTTGTTGTAGACCGCTACGTGGTTGTTGGTGGCAGGCAAGTCGTCGCTGGTTTTGATAAGTGTTTGTTGGGAGGTGCACGACGCGAAGGACGTGTCGCACGACGTCACGAGCCACCGCGCTGCGCGCTGGCACAGCGATGGAAGGGCGCTGGGAGAATAGTGGTAGAGTGTATTGACATATAGACGGGCTACTGCAACTTTTTGTATAGGCTACAACTATACCCTCGAGGTGTTTTCGTATATAGGCTACAACTTAGAAACCTTTTCAAGGTTCTTTTCTCTGACAATGGTGGGATAGGTGTCGTTTCTAGGGCTGCCGGTGTGCCATGAGCCTCCATCCACCACCTGGATGGTCCCCGTGATCCAGCTGGCGCTAGGACTGAACAAATATACCGTGGCCTCGGCAATATCAGTGGTGGTTCCCATGCGCTGCAAAGGCACTCTTTCTTCGATCCGGGCGAGCCCCTTACCTAACCGGTCCATACCTTCGGTTCCTGCTATGGGCCCGGGCGCAATACAGTTGGATCTGATGCCCAAGGGGCCCAACTCGACCGCCAACGCATTGGACAACGCATCTACCCCAGCCTTGGCCGCACCCACGTGAGTCTGGAAGGGAACCCCGTAGTAGTGGAGAGTCGCACTGACAAAGATGATGGCGCCCTTGTTTTTTCGCAACTGTTCAAAGGTGGCCTTGACGGTGTTGAAGGACCCCAACAAGTCGATCGACACCACCGAGGCGAACGCGTTGGATGACAAGTGGTTAAAGTCACTGATGAAGTTGCCCGCTGCACCAGCTATAACGTAGTCAATGCGGCCCAACTGTGCCACCGTGGTGTCGACTGCTTTCGCAAGCGACTTGACGTCACGCACATCGACGTTGCCTAGGCCGAGCACCTTCGCGCCGGGCCGCAACGCCTGTATTTCTTGGGCTGCCTTGACCGTCTTTTGTTCGTTGCGCCCCAAAATGACCGCATTCGCACCAAGCAAAACCAATGCTTCTGTTTGAACACGGCAGATGGAGCCTGCTCCTCCGGTGACAAATGCCACCTTCCCTGTGAAGAGATCGGGTTTCCAAGAACTATTTTTGACAAACGATTGGTCCAACACCATTTTCAATTGGTATGAAAAGGTTGATTATCGCACAAGACCGTTTATATATATATTTTTTACCCCGCGATTCAAACCATCGATTAAACCGAGGAAACGCTGTTTAGTAATGTAATTACCCCATTGCCCGCGTTAGCAGATCTACGCGGCCGTTAGCAGATCTACGCGGCAAACGCCAAATGCCAGTCGTTGCTGTGTTGTGATCTGTGCCACCGGTACTGCTCACCAAACAAGGTTTGGACTTCGCCACATGCTCGCACGAAAGCCTAAGCTACGGGAATAATACACTGCGATATCACTCTATATTGTCTTCTTTAGTATAAAATCCTAAGGTCTCCAATGCAAGGGCATGGTCGTCTTCTTGGGCCAACCCACTAATGGTCAATGCGCCAACAACAGCATCCACGCCCACGACTCTGATAGGTACACTTCCTCCGTGGGTCGCATACTCCGCTTCGGAAACAAAATTATTTTCCTCGAGCGATTTCTTCTTATACACAAGCTTTGTGCCCCAATAGTAACTGGAGTACCCGAATCTGAACACAGTCTGGGCCTTTCTGCGGACCCACTCGTCATTGTCTAGCGCAGAATTGGGTCCTGTCACTGTGTGGAACAAGATCTGTCCGGTACTCAATCTGATGTCGATCACCACAGACTTGTTCGGATACTTTTCCAACGCCAATTCTCTCGCGGTATTTCCAATTTTCCACGCATCTTCAAAACCAAACTTTTCCAACCTCTTGTTTTCACGCTTTTCAAGCTCTTTAAGCTGATAATCAGCATCATGTGGAGTCAAAAAGCTCATTGTTCTCTGTTTCTCGATATCGGTCGTTGCGATGGCTTACAAAATCTAGGTGTTCTTCTCTATATATACTTCCCCTCCGGATTAACCTTCCTCCAAATTCTCACAACCAACAAAATCCCCCACCTCAAATGCAGGAATCAAGGCTCTACCTTCTACACGTGTGGACACATCCCAAAGCATAATCCTACTGGTCTATTTGCTCTATACTATTCATCGCTGGGTATGGACTCCAAGCTTCCATTGCTCGATAGCTGTGGCTGGTCGTTGCTGCTAGCTTCACTCTCTTCCGTGCTACTCTCTAGCTTCTCTCGTTTAATCCCCTGTACATGCCCATTCCCATTAGGCTCTGGCCCATTCGTGGCTGGTTTTTCCGGCTCTTTCGTTTCGCACTTGTCATTTTCAATAGCCGGGTTGGTTGTATAGGCAAAATCAGACCCTTTGGCGGCGTTTCCTCGTATAGGACTTGTGGGAAGGGCGCCTGATACGGGTGCTTCTTCGGTACTGGCCTCTGTAGGTTCGATGTTTTCCTCTACATCAATGAACCCTACAGACGTCTGTTCTACCGGGGTAGAGGTACTGTGCTCAGAATCTTGGGCAAAGACGTTGTCTCTAGCTTCTTCGTAAAATCCGTTTTCCACCATGTCCACCAATTCTCGTCCAGTATTGACATGTTGGATACGGCTCACACAAAAGTCACGATAGTGTTTATGGATGTAGCTGGCAATAAGCTTGAAATTCTGTCTCGCGTTGGAGTCACAGTTGCGAAGAACGATTTCTAGCAAGTCCAAGCAAGATGAGTTGATGAGATTATTTTGGTCCACTATCAGTTCATAGAAACTGAAAAAATAGTTGAGAATGCCATGGTTGATGATATATCTGCAGTAGAAAGAGTCATTAAAAAGGATCAAGTTTTTGAGACACCGTATAATACTTAATTTGAGAGTGACTTTACATTTTGTTTCGAGGAGTTTGGCAAGCCCCAACAAGATATGATTTTCAAGGAAGAACGGTCTTGATATGTGCACTTCGTGCTCTTTGGTGCAGAATGAAATTAACTCGCATAGTTGCTGGTAAAGAAGCACGGTGCTTCGTCCTTGGAGACTTACTTTGCTGTCGATCTGAGACGTTTCCATCGATGCTAGCTCAATAGGGCCCTGAAACAATTGCGGTGCTACTTGGGAATAAAACGCTTGGAAGTAGTTGTTGGTGTTGATATCGTTGAACTCGTCTATGATGAGAGTTCCGTTGGAATAGTCCCCACTCCTGGAGTCGAACGAGTCGTTATTAGGACTGGTGGTGGTGATGGCAGTGACTGCAGAAGGAGTAGTATTGGCCGCGATGTTGGAATCAAGAAGAATTCTCAAAGCTTCGAACGCCTGGATCTTCAACCCGGGATTCTCGTCTTCTACAAGAAGCTTGGTCAAGATCGAAATCAACGTCATATCATCCGACAATTTGAGCTTGAGGTTGCGGTTTTCAACTATGGTATCGTCTTTGTCCTGTTCTATGTGATTTGAGGGCGGGTCGCAGTTATCTATGGAGTCTTCATTGTCGATGGCGTTCACTAGCGACACGTCTTGTTCGATGATAATCACGATAAGTTCGGTTCCAAACACCCTGATTTTGTTGTCGGTATCTTTTAAAGCAAAGCTAATCATCCCAAAGAGCCCGCTTTTGACTAGCTGGGCAAAAAACTCCGACTTCTGGTACGACTGAAGGCTCTTGGCTATCAACACGTACTGGTGTAGCATTCTGACGCCGTCTCTTTTTAGGGCCAACTTCTCTTCGTCGCCTTCGATTAGTTCGTAAATCTTAAAGAGTTCTGCTAGTATTTCCGAGTCTTTCAAGTAGTTGATGATTTCCACCTGGTTCACATATATGAGGGAGCTGATGAGATTGAATGTCTGGTCGTCCAAAAATCGCGCCAAAACCACGTCCTTGAGGAAGTTGAAGTGGAAATCCTTCTTGAATATGCTTAGTTTGTCCACGGGAATGACGGTTTTGAACAGTTTGTTCTTGAGGTAGTCGCGGTGACAAGCCTTGAAGTTTGGGTACTCCGGGTCGTATTCCAAAATTCCCACTAGCCCAAGTATTTTATCTTCAGTCGACAAGAAGTCGTCAATAAGGCTGGCTTCGTTAAACAATATAAGAGTCTTTAGTATTTCGCTCAACGTGTAGAGTGCGGGAAGCGATTTTAAGGCTTCGGCCTGCTCAAAAACCGCTATAAGCTTGTTGAAAAAGCCTGTTTCGATGACGTGGTTCAGCACACACCCACGCGTGTACTGGCTATTGGAGCTCTTGGTGACTAGGTCCAAAATAGACTCAAGGTTGTCGATGGTTGGGTCTTCTGGGTATGTTATGGGCCCAGTGATGAGCTCGGTAATATCGTCGCCATCGGCAATGTTGGGTATTACGTAGTAGAGCGAGATGTCAGGACTGTAGTTTTCCTGCTGAACTCGTATTATAAACTCACAAAGATCGGCACAGCCTGCGGTCTCTTGAAAGGACAAAGCGAGATCCTTGCCGGAAGAATCTGTCCATACAATCAAGGTTTCTTGCTGGCGCTGGTACTGGGTGGAACCCTTCAAAAACGATTTGAGTATTATGTCTTCTGAGTCCAATTCGTTGCGGACCAAAAAGTACGGGATCTGGCTCGAGTCTTCGATGTCTCCCACACAGTATCCGGTTCCGTTATCTAGCCAATCTTCACCTTGAAGCAAGTATACTTTGACTCGTCTAGCGGTTTCGCCTGCTCGTGGCTTGGAATCTTCTTTGTGGGGGTCCGCTTGGGCCATGTCTATAGTACAAATAAATTAATGAGGCAATCCTCTGGGTATGAAGTTGTTTTTTAGACGATTATGAAAAATGGATGTGAAGAGGGCGTAGTGCTCGCTCTGTTGTGGTAGGCGGCCTGATAAATAGGATGATATGGCGGTCCAAACCTGTTGCACCTTTGCCTTGTAGTTTGACAGAAGGACTGGTTTTCATGTTGTTGGTGACGCGATGGTCATGTGAGAGGGCCGCGCGATAGCGAGCGTAGCGAGAGTAGCTACGCAGCGAGCAACAAATTAGCACGACTACGGGTAAAAGCGTACGAGAGCGGTAAAAAGAGAAGAAAAGTGGTGGACAGTGTAGAAGTATAGAAAAGTTGTTGAACAAGAGTGGATGGACAGAGTTTTTGGGTGCTAGATATTGAAAAATTGACATTAAGTAAAGCATGGCAGGGAATGGCGATGCTACTTTAGAGTGAGAGTGGTGTAGAAAATATGGTTTATTACGGTACAGGGTCCAGAGATGCCTGTGTGGTAACTGTTCATGACAGCTACAACAGATCTATTTATAGGTAAGCGAAGCAATCTGAAAAAAAGGAATGACAGCGCAGTGATGTCAGCGAGCAACTGTAAGGTGGCCAATCTGACAGGGGCGCGCGCTAGCGAGAGAGTAGGCTTAAATTAACAATAGGCGACCCATTGCATAAATAGTGTAGCCAAAACCTAATGAAGCCAAATGAATACGAGCGCATTGTCTAGATCGAATCTGATTGGTTAATTCTATGGTTCTTATATACATGTAATGGAGAGTTCTCTCGCGATTTCGCAGCTCACTATTATCAGATCTACGGTAATTTTTCGCAGCTCTCGCTAGCTCTAGCAGGCTAATGACACAACAAGGCTGCACTAGTCAAGTTTCTCAACCAGTCCTCCTTATCAACATCGTGAGTATCCTCAACCTCTCCCCAAGTTTCTGTCTGGAAGATCGTCTCCAAGTTACCCAACTCAATGATATCCGCAACAGTAGCAAAATAATGGTCGTCAACGTGGGACTTGTTTACTTGGTAGAGCTCTTTAACGGTTTCGGGGTCGGTACAGTTGGATCTCAACAACGATACACCGCAGAGAAATGACTTGGACGTCATGATAGCACGTTCGAGAGCAATCAAGTCAAACACCGGAAGTTGGTTCATCCAGTGGAACACCACGTTTTGGGTCAAAAGCGACTGTCTGTTTCCTCTCAATCCGTCAGTTTCACAGTCCAACCACTCCAACGAGATTTGGCTGTCGCTGGAGGGCAAAAGATTGTGCTTGCGTGCGTAGGCAGTGAAAAACTCGCTGTATTCTTTAATGAGGGGCATGTATAATTCGTCCTGCTTGGCCCTGAACGCCCCTTCGTACTCGGAGTGAGTGGCAAAAATCAAACATGTGTCGGTATCCAAGTATCTGAGCAAGTTGATCTGGATATCCTCCAAGTTACCGACCCGGGCAATCACTTCATCGGTGACCTCCACGGACTTCTCTTTGATTTGTTGCAAGTCTATGGCACGAGAAACCACTGAGGTCAATGGCAATGCGTTGGTTTTGATTTTCAAGTCTGGCAAATTGGCCCATTCGTGTTCCACCAAGTATGCTAACTGCTTCTTGGTTTCTGGCACTGCCAATGGGAAACCGGCAGGAGTCTTTAATGTTTTGCCATCTAGTTGTACTTCGTAGACACCATCTCTCTCTATAGTGCTTACTTTTTCCCAGAACTTGGTCAAGGTTTTAGAAAGACGGTTGGTGTCGGTTTTGATATTGTTCTCAATGGTTTGGCCATTTCCTGGGGTCGATGCTTGGGGGATAAACGACTTGACGGTTCCACCCAGGGCAAAACGAGCCAGTTGTTGGAAAAGTGGGCGTATAGCAGCAGAGGCGCTGGTCGTGAAAACACGCTTCCTAAGCGTTGTGCATCTCAACCCAAGCATTCTTGATGTCGTCGCTCTCTTTGGCAAGCATTTTTCACTTTCCACTGAAAAATCGGATTATGTAAGCGGCACTCTAACTGAAGTTTTCGGGACGCTTCACTAGAGGACGACGTTAAACCAACAAGATGTCAGTCAATCCGGAGGCTTTGCAAAAGCTCCTCATAGAGATGGACAACCAGCTCAACAAGACCAAGAGCGACTTGTCGCTTTGCAATCTTCAGTTGAGCCGGGTGGAAACCAACTTAAGCTTGATAAAGTCCACCTCGTCCTCATTAAATAAGCTTTGTGAACCAACCGAGAAAGTTTATCAAGGAGTGGGCAGAGCGTTTGTGGCCAAAGAAGCACAAGAATACTTGGGCGAAATAGCCAAAGACGAGAAAGAGTTTTTGGATACAAAGAAAAACTTGGTGATCAAGCAAGACTACTTGCAGACCACCTTAGATAAGACGTTGGATAACATGAAGAGAATAGTAGGGAAGGAGCTCAAATAAACGCATGAAGGCAAATAAATACATAATAGATACATAAATGTATATTAGAAATACACAAGATATAGTACATTATTTCGTATTTAATATCGTCATTACGTATGTAACGGTATTTATAGAAAACCAACCAGTCATTATCGTTACGTGCCAGATTTAACATGATAGAGAAGTATATGAAACACCTGACTAGACTCGCCCTATGTGTGGGAAACAACTTGATCGATACAGATTCAGATTTCTAGATATTTTGATATAGCATTTCTGACCGGGTGATCTCTATTTTTGTATGACTGTACCTCTCTTAGCGAAGCAAATGATTCAATAAGTAAGGGCACCCCGACAATTAAAGAAAATGGACGCTTAATTAAATTTCGACCTTGAGTTTTTGTCGTGATTTGGGGTTTTCAATCACTTTCGTCTTCATCTACTCCATCATCGAGTATTCTACGTTCAATATCAGCTTGCTCAGCTTGCCCTGCTTTCTCTTGAGCCATTCTCTCGGTCAAAAAGGCATTCACGTCGTCTTGTAATGTGGTCAATTTGGCCCGGAGCTGCCCTAACTCGGTGTTTTTGGCTTCGGTAGGTCTGTCTCTATCTTCACCCCCGGCCTTAATGACTATGTCCGAGATCTGGGTTGTTTTTCCATTGGTGCTATGATTATGGCCCTCTGGTTTGAAGTGACGAGGTTCGTTCACGTCAGGAGCAGTATATGTTGCTGTAGGCACTAAAGACATCGTGGCTAACGGCTGTAGAATGCAAGAAGCTTCAATTTTTTGTATATGCGGCACGTGACGCATAACCATCATGAGTGAATATGGCCCAGATAAGCTCGAGACCACCCAAGTATAGGCGAGTAGAAATACGGTGTAAAGAAGGTTGGAAGTGAATGGCATAAAACGTGCCGACTGTAAAAAGGTGGCTACATATTTACTTGTTTCTTCTCGTGTCGTCGTCATATCTGTTAGAATAGCAACGACATCCTAGCACTCATATGAAAAGCCCTGTGTTCAAGATGCTAGCTAGCTGCTAGTATTTGCTTTATTGTAGCATGCCAGTTTAATAACTCGTAAGTGGGTGACAAATAAAATTTTTTATTTCTGCTCAGTTTTCATTACTTTTTGCACCCAAATTGCAAATTTATAGAAAATTGAATAGAGATGGAGGGTAAGCCGTAATTGATTTACGTCATAATTCTTGTACAAAGATCGATGTTACATTCTAATATATAATAAGTATTTGATAAATTAATAATGAGGAAGTAATAAATCTGAATTCTTGACTCTATTATGTTTCGAGCCGTTGAAATAAATAATTGCAAGCAAATTGGTGATTCATATAGAAATTAGATTCCCAGCTCTATTTAATTACTCTTCTTGATGGGGATTCTATCTGCTGTATTGGAATATGCATTGAACTTGACTTCGATGATTTCGTCTGTCAGGAAATTCAAGTACGGAATGTCATAACAGGAGCATGAAAGCAAGTAGCCATAGAGAACCCGTAACACAGTTTCGTCGGCAATAATCAAGATGTCACCACTCATTCGCTCCATTTCCAATATTAACGGTTCTATTTTGATAGCCAAGTCGTGGTAGGACTCGGCCCTGGAAAACCGGTAGTGGTATGGATCCTTCAAGTATTGCTCGTACTCGTCAGGATAAGCCTTTTTGATTTCCTCGTCGGTCATGGACCCAACTATACCCGGGTTCTTTTGCGACAACTGGATTCGATGTCTTATAGTGATGTTGTTATTGGCAAAGTATTGGGTTGTTTCGACGGTCCGCTTCTTGACAGAAGTCCACACCACGATCGAATCGTCGTAGAGACCGTCCACTCCAGCTGCCGGATGTCTTTCTTCGACCGACAACTGTCTTTTAGGAGGATCTGGGCGGGCCAGAACTTCGTCTTTCACGTAGTTTTTGCCATGGCTCTTGAGGTACCCCAAGAGCGTGCTTGTCAAGTCCTTGGCGTACTGACGGCCTTCGTCGTCCAAGGGAGGATCGTCGGTAATATCCAACGAGTTTTTGTAGCAGCGAGCAAAAAACACAGAGCCCAGCTTGATCCGCGAGTTCATCAAGAAGAAAACTACTTTGTTGATCAAGTACCCATAATTGGAGTTGTGGAGCTCAATTCTTTCACCGAAATTGATGAACTTGATATACGAGAGTCTATCGTCTTTTTCACCCATTTCCTGATAGTATGGAGTCAAGAACTTGATTCTTTCGCTGTAGTCCTTGTAGGCTTTGTCGTAGTCCCAGTTGTGGTAGTCGGGCGACGAGCGGGCCGCTTCCTCCATGTTCTTCATGATAATACTGTCGTCAGTAACCAAACTCTCTATGAACAATACCTGAATATTAAGATCAGTAAGTTGTTTATGGAATTCAGTACGGTTTTCTGGCAAAGCATTGACGGCATCATAAATGGCCACTTGGCCATGATCGTGCTTGAAAAAGTTGAGAATATCATTAACACATTCGTCCACGATCCGCTTTCTGAACGCAGTCACGCGAGGACTATCGGGACTAGGAACAAACAACTCGTGGTGCAAGTCGTCTTCGGCCTTGGCTCTTCTATAATTGCCCAAATGGAACGAGTGTGTTTTGACGCCCAACCATCTCAAATACCGTGTGAGCGATACTGATAAATGCGTTTTGCCTCTTCCTGGCAATCCCACTAAGGCTATGCAAATCTTTCCGGCATGGAAAAGACGACCAGATTCGGTGGAATAAAGCTGGCCACCGCCGACTTGAGACGAGTTGGGGTTCATTGGATCGAGCAATTTGTGAACGTTATCTTGCCCTGTGACATCTGAAAGTCTTCTGTGAGAAGTGGACGCTTCAGGTGGCAAATCCACTAAGTTTGGTTTGGCGTTATTGTGGAATGACCATCTTTTGGTGATTCTGCTGCCAGAGGCGCTGGAGGGAGATCTGGTGATGGGCGACGAGCCGAATCCGTTGTACAACTCGCTTTCTTCTGTTGAGTCTATTGCCGACATTTACAACTGCCTCTGATTCAATTCAATTAACAATAAGTACTGGAACAACAGTACCAACACTTTGTAATTATAATCTCAACGTTGCTTCCACAATAAAATGGGGAAACGAGCACGTGACCGAAGAGACGGCTGACTGAGAGATATCTCATCAACTGGAAAAGATCATCGACCAGATGTAGCTGTAAGAGGTTTTCAGGCAAGTGAGAGGGGAAGTTAATGACGTGTCTTGGAACCGTGTTCGTGCCATGTTCGGTTTATATAGGCTCTTGCCACCATTTATGAGCATTATTTCAATTGGTTCGCATTGCTGCAAAAAGTGTCGTTTCGCTCAATTCAAATACCGTTCAATGTTCGATGTCAAGCGCTTGCCATACCGTCAGCAGTAGGTGTCAACAGATAAATGACTACAGTTTCACATCAGAGGTTTATGGCTAACTCTGTGAACAACATAATGACTGTTATAGCTTGACCAACGAGCTAGAGCCATTTTGTAATTAATCAACTAGACACCACAATTACGGATGAATAGCTCGAATAAGAGGAGTAAGCTTGGCTATATCTATTGCGAAACCAGAGACAGCCAGTTGGGCGTAACTCTTCGAGCACTCGAAAGAAATCAGACAATACCAACGCTACACTTGCACTTCCCTAACAGCGAGAACCGATACCGGTGATGCTCATGTACTGGTATTGCAGTAGCGGGTGGATGTGAATTCGTTTAGTAGCTCAAAACTCATATCAACTCTATACTATTCATCTACATTTTGAGCCACCTTAAATTCCTCATCGCTCTAGATCACAGCTTAATTTTTCACAATTGGTTAGTGTAGAGGGAACATTAAAAACATTGAAGCACCTTAGATTTTCACTTGTAGACAACTCTAGCTTTACTAATTCAAAACAACTGCTTGGATGATACAATCCTCACATGTTTTCTTCTACACTTTTCAGAACCATTAAAATACATTCATATATAATTATATCCTTAGAGAACCTTATATGAAAATGAATTTACTCGAGCTTACCACCCTTTCTTTCAATCAAAGCCTTTCTGTCTTTGTCTAAGTGCAACTTGGTGATGACGACTTTAGATGGGTGAATGTTGATTGGGACGGAAGCACCGTTAGACTTTTCCTTTTGCAATTTTTCTAATTGGATAGCGAATTTAAGTCTGTAAACAGAGTTGACCTTACCTTCGGAACCCTTCTTGGAACCTCTGACAACCAAGGCTTCGTCATTTTGTCTGATTGGTAAAGATTTGATGTTGTATTTTTCTCTCAATTCCTTGGATAATGGAGCAGATAATAAAGCTCTTCTTTCAACAGAGGATGAAGTGAAGTAAGCCTTTCTGGCTTTAGAACGAGATGAAGAAACGTCTAGATTGTTAGTATTTGGGTTCATCAACACAAGCAGTAGTTTGAAGGATGATCAGTAAAAAAGAGTATTGGTGTAATGATCCACTTTCATGACTCTTCCAAGAATTGCCCACAAGTCATCTCCCACTCTTTTGTTCATTGGTTTGAATTGTCAATCGAGACAGCACATTCCTAGCAAGACGGTGAAGCTCTATAGTGATTAATCCAAACTCTATAGTGAATTTTTTGATTCTAAGAGAATTTTTGAATTCTATAGTGGTACCTCTTCGACTTGACTCTTGGTGAAAAACTCTCTGGTGACGAGGATACGGCTCTCCTGAATACTGTCATTCCTGGCTACTGCCTCTGTATGTTCATCCAATAATTACCTTGACTGATTTTGGCCATCTTTAACGATACTATGAATTATCAACTAGAACAAGAAATTCTTTTCTGGTCTTGAAAAAGTTGTTCTCTGCCATGGTGAAAATTCTGGGTAGAGCAGCGCGAGTGGTAGCACGGGAAAAATTTTCGAGGTCGTGCAAACACAGGGGTAAAGCCCTAGAATCAAACATTTTCACGTGATACAAATATTGATTCAAAAAAATAACACGATGGACAAAAACATTAGCCCCCGGCGGGACTCGAACCCGCAATCATTATCTCCGGAAAATAACACCTTAACCAATTAGGCCACGGGGGCTAATCTGTAGACAGTTTCCGTTGTTGTGAACCTATGAGGTGGACACAAGAAAAAGGAACAGATAATTTACGTATTAATTGCAGTGACTGAAGAGTCATTGCTTGGTAAATGTTGCCTGTGGCCAGATGTTGTGGTACTTAGTACTTATTGTTTCAGTCTATGAGTGTAGGGCATAGTACCGGATTATTTCTGAAGTATGAGATAGTCCTCACACGATGACTCCAGTCAGAAGTAGACACTTAGTAGACACCTAGTAGACACTTATAGACACTTGAAAGACGAGACAAGCCAGACTATCGGTACGAAGCTTAACAACTCTGATCTCAAACGCTTTACCTGTTAGTGTCTATTGCCATTGGTGGCTATCTCTGGTGCCGTTAAGTTAGTTGAATATCTCCAGCTTTGTGACATTTTTGCGGCACCGAAAAGCACTTTCGATCAAAGCGAACAGACATAAAATTAGCCTCCACAAGTAAGGATATGCAGTCGATGATTTTGAGCAGAAACATGCTTTTGAGGGCACCTAGGGCCCCAGTGCTCAGCATAAAAAGCCCAATTCACCATATGATGAGATTTAGCACCCAGACTTGTGGTGTCCAAAAGTTCCACCATGCCGACCTCAGAACCTTGAATTTCAGACCATTGGTCGCCAACATAAAGAGATATTCTACCAATTCGACGCCACCACCACCACCACCACCTCCTCCTCCTGCCGACAAAAATGCCAAAGGAAAAGTGTTTTTGAACAGAATTACACGAGCATTCACATTTTCTTTGTCGTCAGCCATAGTTGTCGGTGCTGCCGGTGTGGCCGTTTTGGTGGTATACTTGATATTAAGCGAGTTATTCCTTCCTTCCGGAGATACCAGAACATTCAACAAGGCGGTCAAGTTGGTGGAGAAAAGCGAAGTGGCCCAGAAGCTTTTGGACTTTCCAAAAGGTGAAAGATTGAGAGCATATGGTGGTGGTCCAGGCGACAAATGGGTCCGTAACAGACCTGTGCACGGACTTAGAACCAAGGGTCAGGACGGTAAGGACCATTTGTTCATGCAGTTTCACGTAGAGTCCGACAGTGGAAAACATGCTTCGGTGACCTTGGATCAGGTGGACACCTCTTACTGGAGCTCTGAGTTTGCGTACATAGCATTGGACATTCCAGGAAAAAAGAGAACCTATGTGGTGGAGCCCAAGTTCCAGTCCAAAGGCTACGTCCCCAAGATGAACGGTGCCGGAGGGTTCTTGGGTCTCAAATGGGGTCCCAAAAAGGATGAATAAGTATATATTTAACGAGTCATGTCATCTAATCATACGTAGAAAATAGCGAACGTGTACCGTGAATTATTTACCAGAGAGCAGCGTAAAATAGTGCCACACTAGCAAAGGCCATGTACGGCAACTGTGCGGGCTCTACACCCGACTTTTTGGCCCTCTGGGTAGAGTAATTGCTGGCTTTAGTGAGCTTTTGGATGCTGGTTTGGTTCGATTTGTGGGACAGCACTGGGTTGATGGCCTCTTTGCACGTTTTGCCCGACGAAGTATACACTTTTGCAGGATCGAAAGCTCGATTATTGGCGATTGGCACGGCTCTTCCGCCAAAATCACACGTTCCGTACATCTTAAAGTACTCATTCAACGCCCATGATGTCTTCTGGGTAAGCCTGCAGTCCGAAAACTGCCCGTAGGTGCCCTTCTCTCCGTCGACTTCAACTTTTTCGCAGTCGACTTTGGCACATATTTCGGCCAAGAGCCCTTTCTCGTCGAACTGGCGATACGGACTGGCTATACACGAAAGACTGGCTTGAAGGCACTCGCACTTGTCGGCATTGGGAGTAGGAGGAAGTTCAGTCGAAGCTTTCCACGTATCCTGCTGCTCAGGACAGCTCACTTTGACGGTCTGTGAGAACTCGTTGTTGCGCGGAGAGGCCTGATGAAGACGATGCTTCAACGTCTCGTAATCAGGTAGCAACGTAATGGACCCGTCGTCGTTTTCTCGCACCACCCCATAGTTGTTACCGTGCTCGAAGTACTCGTTGACTACGCCTCCCGACCACACCGGGGTCATTTCCCGGCCGTAGAGCGACTCGATCTCCGTAAACGGTCTGGGTGCGAAATCGGTGCAGCCGAATTCCCCAAAGAAGACAGGCACCGGAAAGTTGCGTAGCTGCTGCGTTCTGTGGCCGTAACCGGACATGGAGTACGACGAGTACCCACACCAGCTGTACAGGGTGAATGCTAAGAAGTCGGCAGTGGCCGTTTCTGGTGGACATACAAAGTAGTCTGCCACGTTCTTCCTGATTTCGTGGTTGTCGTTTGTAGCATAGCCAAGGGGAATGGTGCGGAGCCCGCTGGTTCGCATGTGCTGCTTGAGGTCCCTAATAGCAGCTTTGACAAATGGAGCGACTGGCGTGGTCTCGGTGCCACTGATTAGCTTATCGCCAACAATAAAGCCCATGGTATTGTCATACTGGCTCATCGTATCAACCACCGACGTATACCGCTTCAATAAGTCAAGATCCCAGGTTGGTTCGTCGCTTTCGATAGCATGGTTGGGCTCCGAAAGCTCGGCCATCACGTAGACTCCGGCCTCGCTCATGAGCTTCATACACTCGTCATGGTCCCGGTCTGGATCGATGTGGCGTACTCGAATTGCATTGACTCCCAACTCCTCCAAGTGGCCAGCATCTCGGCGGCATGTCTTGGGGTCCGCTAGAGAATCAATGTAGCCCACCTCGGACAGCCCCGTGGTCTTATGGTATCCAATACCCTTGATAAAAAACCGCTCTCCCGTTTGCGAGTTAAAAAACTTGTTCCCAATTACCTCAATGGTACCATTGATAGGCTTGGCCACACATGTACTTATGAAGGTACTAACTATCAATCTATTTAACCTCATGTTGGTATTTCGCAGCCACAAACAAAATTTGCACCCAAAAATTTAAGAGGGTAGATTTTTTTTCTTATCTATTGAAATATAGTACAAACCAGTTAAATTATATAGATGGTTACTGGAACACCTCAAATAGTTGTCTAAACTCTTTTTTCCCTCTACACTCCACCATGAACAATTCGTCATCGGAAACCTTGATCAATAACCCGGCTTTGCCAATGGTTTCGATTTTGTCGCCCGTTTCGTCTTCGTCGATGAGCCAGCTGTAGTAAGGGTTGGTCGAATCCTCTGCCGTGTCCTCAAGAATCAAATTGTAATAGTTCTTGTGCGAGAAATTATCTGAAATTAAATATATGCTCAAGGTGTACATCGACAATATCTGCCACGACGATAGCACATTGATTTTCTCGTACGATTCCATTTGCTTCTGTAATCTGACTATCGCAGGACTGAACGTCAAGTATTTGGGGTTACCGGGGTTGCTCACAATCTGAGCATTTGTGATGTCTTGGGTACTGAGGGAACTACTGCTTTGCTCTTGTCTGAGCTTGGAAGGCCCTTGGCCAACTGTCTTGCCCTCGTCGTGCGATGTGATGCTGGAGAGGGTCGACGACTCGCTAGGTTTTTCTTTGTTTAAGTCCATAATCGAAGAAGATATTGTTGCATCGGACGGATTCCCTTTGGAGCCTAACAATGATGTATACCGTGAACTCTTTGTGGCCGCAGTCAATACACCCAAAAGGTTGATTATGTTGGTAAGAATTGATTCAACGAGCGCACCAGTCTTGCATCTCAATATAACCGATAACTTTTCTGAAGTGAGGGAATTCACGGCCTGAAGTTGGATGTCTAGGGCTGAGGATTGTCTGATTGCGGTGTTGGACTCATCGATATCAAGTAACAATATCGGCACATCTACTTCTTCTTGGTATTCAGGGTCAAACTCCTCTTTGAAAACAATCAACCACGCCTTGTTGAGCTCATAATTGACTACAATCTTGATGAATAAACTCTCGTTCACCGTGATCAACTCCCATTTGCCATACTTTTGTTTCCATTTGGATATCTTCAAGGCCTTGGGCGATGATGGGGTGATAAAGAAGTCAATTGATGGTTCCTTGTTGATCAAATCTTTGAGATCTTGCGGAATCACTATATCTTCGCTAGAGACGCCTTGGGAAGACGTGTTGGGGGGATTGGGCACTTCATTCTTGGGTTGCTTGAAGAAGTATGTTGAGGTTGAAGAAGGCAATGCAAATGGCGAAGGCAAGTTGGATTTTTCGCCATCTAAGCTTGGGTTGTATGAATCCGCACAAGGCTGCAAATTAAGCTTAGGTTTATTGACACTACTCGTCAGATAATCGTCACGCGTGGATTCGGTTTGACATAGAGTTTTCTCAACTTCTCCAGCAGGATCATTTGGACCCGAGGGCTTAGATGCGACATTATTTTTCAGCTGGAAGGGATCCTCTATCGGCTGCTGGTCATTTTCCTCGTCATTATCGTTAGGATTCACCAGCATGGGAGATTGAGGTAAACGAGGCGAATTGCTTTTAACTGGAGCCTTGGTCTTTTTGAACAAGTTAAAGAAGGATTTTCTTCTTGGCTTAGTGGCTGATTTCGTTTCAAGAACTTTTGGCTCTTCTTTCTTAGCAAGGTCAGACATTCCTTTAGGAATACTAAAAGAAGGGTTATAACTCTTGCCAAAGTTAGACAAATCAATGGCTGATCCGCTTGACAATTGGTAGATACTTCTTTGCAGGGTATTTGAGGCTTTAGACAAGTCCGGAGCAGAAGCATAGACTTGTTTATCGTTTTGAGTTCGCAAGTAAGGAGAGCCATGGTTGATGTGTGGAGAATCTATGTCTACAAGTTCACCCTGACATGGCTCAAGACTGTGGTCGGAAGAATTCAAAGCTGGGGTCTCGAGAACCTCTCCCCTATTGACCAATTTAATGTGGTTTGTTTTCGATTCACGAGAGCCAGAAGAGTTTGAAATCGCCTTGTTGATGATATGGAGCGATCTATCATACTGTGACTTGATTGAGTCGCCCGAATCCACAGAACTATACGAATTTTTCCTTTTGTCCAGTACAAATGGAGGATTGGGGAGAACAGGATCCACTTGGGTGGAAGTCTTTCTGACTGGCGACCCATCTTTGGCTCCAGTATCACTGGAAGCTCGTCTCTGATCAATATTTTGACCAGATCTTCTGTGGGAAGGTTGCTGGAATTGGTTCTGAAGTTGTGATAAAGGCGAAGACGAGCTGAGCGAAGGCGAATTGACCAATTCTTTGAAAGTATTGGACTTGCTGCTATTTGGAGGAGTCTCAAAGTCGTGGTCGTTTACTTCAAGAACCTGCTTATGGTCTACATCAGTTACCATATTGATGCCGAGACCCGACATAACCGGAGGAGGGCTTTGGTTTTGCGGCTTGATCAAGAACGTTTCGCTTATTGGCGTATTGTTCAATTCCAGAGGGAATATACGGACCAATTTCTTGAACCATTGAGATAAGAACAGCTGGTTAGGACTGGAAATAACCAACTTATTATCTTTGACACTGGCAAACGACGAGAAGCTGATGGATTTCAAGATGATTTCTGAGTGTTCAAAGTTGATGGAGAGTTCGTTGATCCTAAAAGGTGGAAACATTAGAGATCTGGCAAAGTCATTTTGGTTTTGGTCCTCCGAACACTCCAAAATGGCCAAGGCATTAAACGACTTGGAAGCACTGGCAGGACACGGTCCAAGGTATAACAAGAGTAGTTCTACTGAGTGCTGACAGTTTTTCGTATCCAATAAAGTCACTTGTTCGGTGCCAGACCGTTCTACGATTTGGTCGATTTTGAAGTAGCTGGATACTCGGTCAGGGCTCTGCTGAGTTGGTATTCTGGCGGCTGTGGTCCTGATAGCAGCCTTGGAACTGGGTGATACGGTATCACCGAATCCCTTGATGTTGTCGAAGTTGATTTTGTTGAGTTTGTGGGTGATGCAATGGGCCTTGTAGTCAGCCAATAAGTCGGTAAGTTTTGTCTTTACTAGCTGAAGTTGTTCAATGATAAAGGGGTTTCTTAAAGGCTGGCTTGCTTCATCGATAAACGCAATGTAATTGGCCAAATTGTGGATGGGTAGCCCGAGATCCTGGCGGGTTTTGGCAGTAACGATGGTGTCTGGATCTTCGTCGGATGAAATGGCGGCAGCACAATACTTTTCAAAGAGCACGAGACCATCCTGGTCGAACCAAAGAAGAAATTCATTGACGAATGCTTTGAGCAAGTCCATATCGTCTGTGGTATCGTACGCCTGGAACCCTTCCAAGGCAGCAGTGCTTATGGAAACAAGCTTTGTGCTTTTGGTGTACAAGCCTCGTATCAACGAAGTCAACGATACTCTGGACCTGTTGGGCCTGGCATTGGCTATAATTTCATTCAAGCTGGCATTGTACAGCCTTTCTGACTGCAACAACCGCTCGATAGTATGTTGGAGCGAAGACGTAGTCATGACTTTTGCAAGACTATTCAATAGCAATTAGCACTAGGCAGAGCTTTAACAGCAATAATGAAAAGAACGAATTGATGAGTTCGAAGAAGTTTCTGTGGTCAGAAGATGGTGGGTTCCGATGGTCTTTTAGATGCGCTTCATTTATGGGGAGGACGCTCGATTAGGCAAAATTGCAAAACGCGCTGCTACGCGTTTGTAGCAAATGACGGAGATCGTCGTAAAATGGCACGAGAAATACTGGGAGAGAGCGAGGGGGAAAAGCAGTAGCGAGCACCAAGAGGTGTCTCCTAGGTGGTGGTTCTGAAGTGGGCAAGTGATGGATGCTTGGTTCAGCAATACTTGATGATACTTACTGTATTTGCAATCGTGTATGGAGCTGTCAGTCGTCTGTCAATGTAAACATTCCCGCATACCGACAATAGCTGTTTACACAACATCGATACAATAGGCTCATGTTGTGTACCCTACTCGCTTAGCGTAGTCATCTCACCCCTCCCAACTATCTACTGTCGCGTCTCAGACATCGACCGTTATTTTCACGATGATCTGCGCTTCTACATTCCGAATTCATACCCAATACTTGTATTCTATTAGTCTCTAGTACTCTTGATCTACGATCCATTCCGTCAACCCGTCGATCCCTTCCCCCGTCCACCCACTCACCGTCTCGACTGTCCACTTCCCCTCTTCCAACGTAGACTCTAATCCCAATTCTTCAATCACCTTGGTCCTCAACTCGTCAACGTCTTCCTTCCAAAGATCGATCTTGTTGATCACCACCGCCAAGTACACTCCCACTAGCCGATCTTCATGAATCACTTTTTCGCGCAACTCTCGGTACGATTCCGCTAATCTCTCTACGCTCATACAGTCAACCACCCATATCACGACGTTGGTTTTATCGTAGTAGTTGCCCCAAAACCCACGCAAACTACTCTGACCTCCGATATCCCAGAGATTGAGCGTATACCCGCGATGCTCTATGGATGATATTTGGAACCCCATTGTCGGCGTAATGGTGTGTATGTCTTCGCCTAGGATTCGCCTCACTATGGTGGTCTTGCCTGCATTGTCAAGACCTAGAGCCAACACCCGGATCTCAGAGTCTTTGGCCTTTTGTTTTTTGATGATACTGAGAAGTCCCATGCTTCTCCTGCACTCTCAAACACTTTCGCACTCTTTTCCTCCCGATCTCTGTTTGATCCGGTGGAACTTTTCTGTCGTCTTTGATCCAGATCAGTCTTTTCTCCTCCCGCTCTCTCGCGCCGCGCAATCGTACCTTGCTTTCTTTGGTTGCAACTCTTCTTCCATTTCTTCTTCCAATCTTTTTAGGTTTGCTTTATATATTTGCCACCATTCTCCCTTCGTTGGTCATGTTCTACTCACACTACTGACTTCAACATGGTACCGCCAAAACAACGGTCAATCTTTGAGTTTACTGCCAAGTCCGTCAAGCAAGAAACATTCATCGATTTGACCCAGGACCCCATCCCGTGTCCCATCTGCAACATAGACCTTCTCCTGTGGTCTCTTGCATCGCGTATGCATCATGTTGACTCGTGCTTGAACCCTTTGCAAACGCCACAACCAATAATAAAGAGACAAAAGACTGACACTTTGGTGGCAAAAGAATCAAAAATAGACTCAAAATTGGACTCAAAAGATCCAGCCATACGAAAGGGTGCCAGCAAAACCGTCTCAAAGTCTTCGCCCCTTAGAAAGGATGATAAGGCACGTTATATCAACATCGAGGTCAAGAAAAGAGAATCTCCCAAACTCATCAAGCCTCCTCCCACCATCTCTGGATCAAAAACTAAAAGACCCATACCGACAGTCAAGGTTTTACAGTTCCCTGTCAAACAGTCTCACATGTATGAAATTGCAGTCGATGCATTCTGCTACGCCTCTCATCCTACAATAGACCAGTACTTCTTGACCCATTTCCATTCGGACCACTATGGCGGGATATCGAAGAAGTGGAGCTACGAAAGAGTGTTTGAAAACGATGAAGATATGGCTCAAGACGACAAATACAAACCTATCATTTACTGTACTCCAATAACCGGAAAGCTTTTGACTCTTCGATTCAGTGTGGACCCGAGATTCATCTGTTCTTTGGAATTAGACACCCGCTATTGCATCAAGAAATTCGAAAACTCCTCAGAGAGTAGTATTCCTATTCCTGGCGGTGCTTGTATAAGTTCCTCCAAAGATGCCGGTCTTTATGTGACCCCTATCACAGCAAACCATTGTCCAGGCTCTGCAATCTTTCTCTTCGAATCTGTAGGCACAGATGGCACCACAAGATCTACGCTTCATTGTGGAGACTTCCGGGTTAATCACGCTATCTTGACTCATGCGAGCTTAGCACGGTTTTCTCTAGACTCAGGCAGCAGTGTATCGGTATTAGATAAAGTATATCTAGACACCACTTATATGTCGCCTTCCTACAATTTCCCCAAACAAGAGTTGGTTTGTCTGACATTGGCCGACTTGTTTCATGAGCTCACCCGAGAGAGTGCCGAAGAAAACTCACTATTCTCCAGCTGGTTTGGGATCTTCAAACAGTCTCGAATCACCGACTTTCTAACAGTTACCAAAAAGAAAAAGAAGAAGTTCTTAATTCTAGTAGGTACCTATCTTATTGGTAAGGAGAGATTGGCTGTACAAATTCTGAAAAGACTCAAATGTCCTATCTATGTTCTGAATATCAACAGCAGAACTGACAAAGTGGAAATCCTAAGATCGTACGAAGATTCCTATTTGGACCTGGTGCTAGTGGAGGATCCGCTAGGCGACGAAAACTCGCTGTGTGTAGTCCATTTGGTGCCAATGAAGATAGTCGGCGCCATAAACGAACTTTCCAACTATTTTAATCATAATAAGTACTATGAAGAGTTCGAACGCTGTGTGGGTCTTAGACCAACAGGCTGGTCATTTGTACCGGGACCAGCAAATAGTGCCGACCAGGACATGGACATAAAGTCTCTTGCGTTGCCGCAACTATATCAGGTCCTCAAAAAGACTCCCGAGTTCTCGTTTCTTAGTCACGTACTTCCTCAAGCACCATTGGCGAAAGTGACGTCCAATAAGAAAGGCAAGCCCGATGAGTGTTTGTACAGAATATATTCTGTTCCTTATAGTGAGCACTCATCATACAGAGAATTGGCATACTTTGTGATATTCTTCAATATTGGTAGGGTAATTCCGACTGTTAATATTGGAAACGAATGGAGTATCAAGAAAATGGACGAGATTATCAGATCTTGGGAAATCGCTCGTGGTGTACGGCTTGGGAGTCAACCAAGCGAACTCTTTGAAGAGTTCAATCAGCTCAGTTTAAAGGACTTCTAGACTATTGGAGTCGTTTATTTGAACGTTTTCTATATACTGTGACTCGTTGGGTCATTTAGGCTTTTTCAGCAAGTTTCTTGTGGTAAGTATTTAAGATCTTTTCACACTCATATGGAATGGTGCAATCACCCCACTGCACCACAAAGTCTCCATCTTTATAAGTGAAGGCATCAGGGTTATCAATCTTTTGAATAGGATGTACTGCCGAAATCGTCTTCGGAGGAACAATGGAAGTTTTGCTCAACACAAACGGATGCCACTGTAATATGTGAGTCAAGGCAGAATCGGGACCAAAAGGAAAGCTTGGATATGTCAAGTAAAGATCGTCAGTCCAGAACTCCAAAATAGACTTACCTATATGATCGTTTTTGAGAAGAAATGAGTGTGTTTCGATTTTCTCATTGGATTGGGTCACCACGAGCTTCACCGATTGTGGCTTGGTGTTTCTGTAAGTTTTGATAGCCCCGTCTGGAGGTATGATGGGTTCTTCTCTCTTCATTATAGGATCCAATGCTTCGGGATTCAACATGTAGTCTTGGATATTGATGGAGATGTCCATTATTAAGCCATCTTGATCAAGATACCAAAACCATTTGGTGTGGGGAAATGCAAACATGGCTGCTCTCATGCATAATATTCTGATCCATTTCGACTTGTCCTTGCTCTCTAAATAGGATAAAGAATTCAACATGGGCAAGAACTCTTGATACCACCTTACGTAAACACCATAGTTCTGCTTGTGGCCATAATCCACTCTATTTTGGACAATTTTAGCCAAGGCATCGACGGAATACTTTTCGAAATCCACCGCTGTTACAACGACGACTTCGGGGTAGTTTTTCAAGGTCTTTGGTCTAAATACTCGTTTGTCCTGGTTTTTGAAATGATTCTTGGCTCGGGTAAGCTCCGACTTTGCATTTTCCTCATCTTCTTTGGCCTTCTGAAGTATAGGATTAGGATCATCCAATTCATTGAGCGACCTGATGACATTTTTTTCGACTTCAGGGAAGTTGGCGTCCCTCACAGTAGACTCTATTATCAAAGAATGTACGGTTAACTCTCTCAACAACGAGCCATCTTCAATCAGCGGATAGATGTATCTCGAAGTAGTCTCCAAAGTTTGACTGGATGTGAATGGATGAGGAGCAGGGTAGTTGGCTTTATAGTGCTTGTAGCTGAAAAGACTGCCAATCTTGGAGAATGGGTTGAAAAAGAACCAGATCAACAACGTCGCCACTATGATATATGTCAAATTTTGTCTTTGCTTGATGCGGTTGAACGTAGCAGGCAAAGGCAAGAAGCCTTTATTCTTGCCATATTTCGGCTTGAACGCATTTACCGAACCACCTCCAAACATGATACCACGGATTTAATGAGATCCAGCCGTCTAGTTTTACGTAGGTGTATCGATACAAAAGAGATCAACTGTTTACTTCACGGTCAATTTTCGCTCGGACGAAAAAGGTTTTTGTGCTCCAACGGTAAGGCACTTCGCGGTGTGGGAGATAAGCAGGCTTAGTGAGCTGTTCTATGAACCGACTAAGTAACGGTGACTACATTGGACTATAGGTAGTATATACATAAGGTACAAGATTATAGACTTATATACGAGACACGACGCCATGAGTCTATTGTCGGCAAGTGAGCCAGCTTTCCGAGCGCCCTCGCTAGAACGGCTGATTTTCTAGCGAGACAATAAGCCACCAGAATCACCGACAACTGTCGCTAGCGCGGCTGACCCCAATACTCCCGTAACGATACTAGGTACATGGATTGAGGCATTTCCATATGAGTGCTAGGATACTACAGATTCAGTACAAGAAGTCCGTTTCTAATTGGCGTTTTCTTTTTTTTAATCCCCTCCTTTAGCACCCTTTTCTTTACTGATGCGCTCCTCAATAACTTGTAACGCTACTTGTCTTCGACGTTCGGCAACGGAATTGGCCACTCCCTTCATGGCCTGGTTGGCTTGTTCTTCTCTCTTTCTCACTCTGGCATTACTTTGTTCAATGATATCGTCGTTGAACGGAGTGACCACTCCCAAAAATACACTCAATTCGTATACCCTGTCAAATACCACCGCAAGATACGGTTTGGAGAAGTTGGGGAAAAACTCCACCAATTGGAAAGTGTCAGATGCATCACCGGTAACAAGTCCTCCTGAACCGCTTCCGTTCATAAAACCCTCGCTGGAACTGCTTTCACCGTCCATTCTAATGATGGGCAACAATGGGTCGGATGCAAACGTCTGGAAGAACCTCAAATATATATAGGAAACGAAGAAACTGTTGATGGAAGGAATGAACGGGTACAATGACGTGAGCACCAACGAAAGAAACAACGAAACCAATATCAGTATAAATGGAAATTGCTTGACGCGAAAGTTGATCAAGCCTTGGAACAAGATGATGTTGTGCTCGGGAATTAACTGCTTCAACACCACAAGGAACCCAAAGTAGTACGATATTCCGCCTCCCAAAGGTTTGTCCATGCCTCCGACATTTTGTCTGAAAATATTCACCACGATGGTTATTAATACCGTCAAGAGATTGGTGATGGAGCCAATGATTAGCACGAACTTGATCACTTCCTTGTAGCCCCAAAACTTCTCCACGTACTTTGTGGATGTAAAGATGACCAAACCGGATAATATGAACGAAAACAAAGACACTTCGGCAAAAACCGAGGTCACAACCACCCAAGGATTGAAGAGTGTGTGTCTTGGAATCAATTGGATGTAAGGAATGAGAATTTGGTTGAATTTGACTTCGGGATCGGCGGTCTGGTAAAAGGTATTGAGCTTAATAAAAAACACCAATCCACTCACCACGGTGAGCATCCCCAAGAGATACTTACTAGACTTGCCCAAACTGTTTCGAAGTGACATGGTGGTTTGTAGATGTGTTGTTGACTTGATATGTTGAAGTACACGTGAGGAATGTATTATATAAAAAGAAAATAGGGAGAACGAGCATGGAAATACCTAAAAATAGGGAGACGCGAGCATGGAAATACTGGGAGCTTTGAGAAAAGTAGTGAGAAAATAGCGAGAGTTGAAAAGTATGATAGTAGAGAGATGGTCTTTCCAGGCTGTATCACTAAGACAACCATCAATTTGTTATTGAGGTGCTGTTGAAGTTGGTGTGAGTTTTGAATGAAACAGTGATCTTGATGCTTATACCTCGGTAAGATCTTTTCTACAGTATTTAATAGAATAATCAGTTTAATATACAAAAACAAATGAATAGAATAAAATGGTTTTAATAACTAATAAACAGGCGCCTTTTGATCTAGAAAGGCTTGGTGGTGTAGGCCTTGGTGTGATGAGTCTTTTCGGTAAGGTAAGACCAAGTGTAAGACTTAGGTTTGTTAGGACCAGTATCGTTGTTATCAGCGTGTCTTGGTTGGAACAAACCCTTGGCAATACCACTCATGTTGGCACCAATGGTTTCGGAAACATGAGATGAGGCAACAGCAGGGGCGGCAATGAGAATGATGAACAAGACCAAGATGGCAAAGTAAAGAGTACAGTACTTTCTCACCATTCTCTTTCTCAATCTAGCTTGCTTCAACGAGTAGATTGGAGGTCTGATTAATCTGGAAGGTTTCAACCAGAACAACATGGTGGAGTGCCATCTGTCAATCAATGGAATGCACAAGATTGGTAATTGACAGAACAAGATGATGTGAGCCAACACAAAGTCACCAGCGAATTCAGACATTTCGATAATCTTGGCAACGAATTCACGAGCTGGTTGAGTGAAAGCCATGTATCCCATACCAGAACCGTACCACTTACCGGTCCAGAAGGCGGTGTTGGCTTTGTCGTGCTTGAATTCTCTGGTCAAGAAACACAAGGTCAAGAACTTGAATAACAATCTTTGGATGTACACCATAGTGGCAAGACCCAACATCATTCTAGCAAACACAAATCCTTCCAACACCCACATAACAATGAAGAAAACCAAATGGACTACAACGGCAATACCATGGGCAACACCAGCAATAACAGCACCAGTCTTTTTACAACACAATCCCAACATTGGACCGGCACAACATGCCATACCAACACATCCAAAAAGAACACCCATGTCAATTACAACAGGACCCAAAGCACAAATGACAACTCTAAGGGTGGAGTTGACCTTGATGACATCAGTGCTACCGTTAATGTCATATTTGTATTCAGTAACACCTGTTTGAGCGTTGATAAACGTGTAGGCAACAAAGAGACCAGCAGTATAGATAAGGGTTGGCAAGAGATCAGCAAAGATGACGTTGGATCTGTGGGCTCTGGTGGCGTCACCGGAAGCCTTTTCAGATTCATCACCAATCAACTTTCTCTTGAAACCAGTGACACGAGATCTCGAAAGTCTAACGTATCCAATCCAAGAGTTTCTGTGCCATTTGGTGTTACCTCTCGATAACCATCTAATGAAGTCACGGTAGTCAATGAAGAAATCTTCCCATGCAAATTGATGTGGGTTGAAAATAAATGGAGAGAACATCAATGAAGATAACGAAGCCCAGAACCATAACAAAGGTGCTTGCCAGTGAGCGACGGTACCGAAAAGCAAGATCATCATTAATCTTGCTCCCATATAGATGGACGATTCAGCAAAACGAGTGTACAAAAGAGTGAATTGGTTTCTGGAAGTAGCGAAACTTCTACCGGTGGAAATATATCTAGCACCACCGACAGTCAAATCAGTAAACACAGATGAGGAGTAGATTTGAGCGACGAAAACTTCAAACATTGGCGACAATGACACAAAATGACGAGTGAATCTTTGGAAAGCCTTCCAGATACCTCTTTCAATCAATTCTTGGACTACCAAAGGAATGAACGAAATGAAGAAAACAATGAAAATCGACAAAGTGTAACGTCTAACCCAGTCTACCGCAGGGGCAAGGTTGTAACAACCGTATGGGAACAACACATCAGTGACAGGACTATCCTTGTTGTAGTAACACATAATAGATTCGTGAGCCAACGAGTTCAAGTTAGCCAACACCAAGATGAAAACCTGCAACGACAATTGAATGAAAATGTTATTGATATGGAAACCTGGGTGACCATAGTAGAAAGACAAGAATCTATCAATTGGCAATTGAGTGGACAAGTAGTAGTATTCTCTAGACAACATCTGTTCACCCATACCAGCACCAATTTTAGTTGTGAAATTCAAAATGGATCCGAAACCCAAATCTCTACCTTTACCACACTGGTAGTATTCACAGTGCTTGATCTTACCACCTCTTAACATGGCGGTCATACCGGCATAAATATCTTCGTTCAAATGCAAACCCTTTTGAGCCTTAGACACACCACCTCTAGTCAACATGAATGTAGCATTCAAGAAATCAGGGTGACCATAATGCAACTTACCTCCAACTTGGGCCAAGGTTCTGGCGAACAAAGTACCGAAAGTTTGTTCTTTACCGGCAGCAACATCACCCAAAACACCCGAGTTTTCAGAGAAAATGTATTCTCTGGCACCAAGGATAGCGACGGGGTATTTCTGTTCAACATCATCTTGAGTCTTCAAGTTAGGGGCATATGGGTTAACATGTTCGACATTCAATTCTTCGAATTCGGCCAAAACAGATCTAATCTTCAAACACTCTTCCAAATAGTTGTCTTGATTAGCATCAATCAACTGAATGTATTCACCTCTGTGGAAAATAATAGCATGATTCTGGTTATCAGACTTACCATCACCCAAAATTGGATTACCAGACAATTGAACTCTAAACTTAGGACGACGTCTACCATTTTCTAATACTTCACAATGACCATCAATCAAAGCAGAATAGACTCTTGGTTCTTCATCTTCATTCAAAGCAGGTTCTTCATCCAAGTAGGCAATCTGTAAATCAGGGTAAGCTCTCAACAAGAATTCAGCATTTTCCATTTCGTCGTCTCTAAACTTGGACATTCTTTGCATAGAGACTAAGAATCTGAACTTTCTTCTGGCCATCTTTTCCAAAGCCAATTCCAATCCTTCAGGGTCTCCACCAAAGTATTGGACCAATTCGGGATTTTCGACTCTGTACAACAATTTGATAGCTCTGGCGTAGTTCATGAAACCGGACACAGTTCTGTACAAGGTTTGGGCTCTTAAGGAGGCCCAAATTCTTGTTCTCAAGGTATATTCAGGAGCAGCAGACTTGAAACCAATACAGTAGAAAGGCAAGTCGTCAATCTTTGATTTCAAGGCATCTTCGGAAATCTTTTCGTTATCTTCACCTTCTTCGTAAGCAGCAGTTTCTTCAGCCAAAATCTTGGTATCTTTGACAAAGCACTCCCATTCGACAGGGTGTAATTGTTTCAAGTATTCCAACAAGGTGACTCTGGTGAACTGGTTGTCTTCTCTGATAATTTCTCTCAAAGATAACAAGATCTTTTCCGAGTAATGAGGAGTGAAAACAGTGAAGGTAGGCATGTTATCGACAGGCAAAGGCTCCAAAATAGGAGTGGCCAAGGATTGGGCAAAAAAGGAGATTCTTCTTTCGGCTTCGGAGTTTCTAGGGAAGAACTCCGTCTCAAAGTTGTTGTCGTCTTGAGAAACAAAGAAAGTAGGAGCTCTCAAAGTTCTCTTACCTTCGATTTCAGATGGGACTTGGTGGTACAACAATTTCTGGACGTGGTCAATAGCCAATAAATGTTCTCTGTACATGGAAATGACAATAGCATTCCAGATTTGAGAGATCAACACTTTAGGTTTGTACTTGATTTCCATTTCGGTGGTGGCCAAGATCTTGGAGTAGATTCTCTTTGGCAATCTGGTGAAAATGTTTCTCCATGGAGTCAAGATAGAAATACCCAAATAGAACGAACGACCAATGGAGAAGATACAGTTACAGATAATGTACCACATGTAAGTATCCAAGAAGAACAACAACAAATCCACGAGATACATCAAACCCAAGACAATCTTGGCTTGTTGACGACACAAAGAATGTCCGAACCACACTTCACCAGTACATCTCATGGTGGTGGTGGACAAGATTCTGATAGGATCTCTCAAAGAAAGAGTCAAGAAGAAATAAGATTCAACCAACTTAGCCAAGAAAACCAAGACCCACATCAAGTACGACATCCACATGTCCAAGCCTCTCAATTTGATGAAGTTGGCGGTAAACGATTGTTGGGCCAAGTACTTTCTGGAGCGGTTGTTCAAGTAAGAAGTGAACAAACCACCCAAAGGCATGACAGCAAAGAAAACGACAGTGGCCACAGCAATGAAGAAACCGACAATCGAAACAATATGAGCCGACTTGGAAATAGCAGCCAACCCAGCTTGGTAGAAAGTGTAGACAACAGGGACCAAGTTCAACAACAAAACACCAATCAAGAACATCAAACGACGGGACAAGTGCTGAGCACCGGCCCATTCTCTAGGAACGAACATCCATTCGAAAAGCGTGGCAAAGATCTGGATAAGCGAGGCAATCACACCACCAATGGCAGCGGAAGCCCATCTGGAAGAGGCTGTAGGCTGTTGGTTGAGGGTTTGCTCGTAGTGTAAAGTGTAAAGAGTAGGAGAGTTATAAGCAGTGTACATCCAGTAAATGGATCCGTGGATGACCCAGATTCTGTTGAAGTTGGTGATGAAATGCAACCATGTTCTGATTTCCTTATAGGTCTTGAAGAACACGTTTGGCCATTCGACTTCACCCAATCTAAGGAATCTTTCCTCTTGAGGAACGTCCACCAATCTGGTGCCGTCCGAGAAGATGATTCTCGAGATACCTTCTGGGTACCAGAACAACTGGTTGACGTCATCGTAACCAATAACGTTGTTGTGGTCCTTCTCACGCTTGACGAATCTGCCCTCGTAGATCTCGTAGACTTGCGATCTCAAGAAACGGTACAATGGAGTCACCACACGGTTCAAGTAGTCACCTTCAGGCACAGGTTCTTGTCTCTGCTGACATTGAGGAGATAACAAGTAGTCGTACGCGGTTTTGTAGATATAACACAAACATTCTGGTGTGAATCTGACCTGGTTGGATTCACCCCACAACAACACGTAAAGAGCAATGTCCCTGACTCTTTCTTCTGGTGAAAGGGTGTTCATCTTGGCCTTCCATCTGACTTCAGCGGCCTCGAGAGAGTAGTCGCCTTCTAATTCGTTGGCCAAAGCGTCGGCGTCCTGGCCGTGTTCTTCCACAGCCTGCTTGGCTTTCTTGGACTTCTTGGTTGCCTTTCTGGCTTTTCTACCGATTTTGCCCATGGTCATGTTGGCAAATCCTAGCGAATCGTCCAAGTCCTGTTGGGAAGCAAAGAACCATTTCTTGTAGTTGGCGTTGTCGCCTCCAATGTAATCGGCGTGCAAACTCAAAAGTGCTTGGGCAGGCGACATTCTGGAGGCTCTGGAGTCCAAAAGAGTCATGAAGTAGTCAAACATGTTTCTCATCGAATCTCTTTGGAACCCGAACTTGTTGGTCAAATCAATGAAAATATCTTCAATGTGTTCGACTTTGATAGGAGCCTGAGGATCTGCTGACCAAGCAGGGTATGGCAAGTTAGAAGACATCTGAAACTGGGTAGGATCATAGCCTTGTCCTTGTCCTCCGTAGATGGGGGTAGAAGCACCAGACGATCTTGGATCACCACCATAACTCATCTGAGAAGGTGTGTATTGGGTACCGTACTGGTCGTAACCATTAGTTCCAGGGGTTTGACCGCCTCCGTAACTGAAGTCACTAAATGCCTCGGGATCAGCATTGTAACCAGCTCCACCTTGTTGATCTGGTTGCATTGGAACACCCTGGTGGCCTTCGTAGTGGCCGCCGTTTGGATCCTGGTAGCCATCCATGTCGTAAGGTTGTTGGTGGTACTGAACATTAGGATCATAGTAATCCTGTTGTGGGTGTTGTTCATCGTAGGGCTGCTGCTGGTAATAACCTTCAGCAGGAACCCCAGCCTGCTGGTTAGGGTCATAGTAATGACTATTATCGTTATACGACATCTAGTACGTTAGTATTAGAATCTTAAACGAATGAATTGTCCAGCTGAAAGAACTGAGGAAAGAAACTAGTGATATGTTTTCTGGTGAAAATGTTAGAAGACGAGACCAGGATCAGAGAATGAGTGTAAAAAAAAAAGGCGAGAATTTTTGTCCTGATTGAGAAGGTTTACGATCTGGTTAGGATTGCTCCTTCTCGCAGAGACCTCATTTTGGAAGGAAATTCTCAAGTCAGTACTCAAATAAAAAAAAAGAAAGAATAATCAGGAGCATTCACGAACAAAAAAAATAATACAGACACGCAAGACACAAACGCGCCCCTGTCAAGCACACCAAAGAACGGAACAAAAGCAATAACCGCGACTTGAACAACGGCAGGCACGGAAGGAGCTGGAAGGGCGCTTTTCTTGCAGATCCTATAATGCAACGAATAATCGAAGAGAATCTGACTAGTCCTCGCGCATCCACATTGACTCAAACAACTGGTAGTCAATTTGTCAGACATCCACGCGTGCGAACCGCTTTTTTTAAGCCCAACATTTGTCCCCCTTACCGTGGTCAGGAAGACCGGGCGGTGCTGCTTGTGTGCAGGAATGCTGCTAATTATAACATAACCATAACTTCACGCCTCTTCAGAGTTCAAGTGTGCAATTAGCAGCAATCACCTCACCTCACCTCTTGCACCGATCTCCTCTAGCACTTGGTGGTGAAGCAGTAGTTGAAGTGAAGGCGTCTTGGATGATAGTAGATTGTGCTGTGGATTTTGATGGTCTCTCCGTTTTGTAGTCTGCTTTATCGTGCTTTATGGGGATCTTCTGCCAATTGCCCTGCGGACTCTGTTTCATGTTTTTGCTCGTGATGCTTTCGTATCTAGGTCTTCTGGTGCACATTTCAACAACATATCATTCTGAATCAATTATACATACGATTTATGCCAACGATGATTATCCAACAAGAAGAAGATGTGGTGGAAAAACTCCAGATAGATAAATCTTTAGATCGCGGTAGTCGTGATTTTGTTATTTGTTTTTTTGTGGCTTAAACTACTCGTTATCTTACAAAGAGAATCTAAGCACGTCGTGTTTGTCAATAAGATCCTGCGGTTCGGGCGGACTCCCGAGCAACAACACAACAAATAGTCCCCCTTAGCTCCTGTTTTGACACTGTCTTGCTCGGTACGAGTCGTAGGTGCCTGGCCTATTCGTGTTTAACACGGTGGAACGCTGGTGAAACAGTAGTCCGTTTAAGAAGGTGGTTTCGCTTTGGTCCTAGATGCGACCTTACGTAAGCCGGAGTCGTGAATCGCCCATCCCTCCGGCCCGCTTACGTCAGCTGGCGCTCCCAATTACCTTTCCCGATTGGGACGGCCAGGTACCGGTTTTAAAAGTCTAAAAGTACATTCAACAATACAAACTATCTATAGTGGAGTACTTCGTGAAATTATGTAGATTATTCATTCCAGCCGAGAATGTTCAATTCCTTTCTAATATCGTCTTCTTTTTTGATCTTACTGACCTGTGTGTCCTCCAAAGGTTCTCCACTGGCCTGTTTCATCTTCAACTGCTCGATAGCTCTCAATTTCTTGAGCAAAGACCTGATTTTCTTTTCTTCAAGCGAGCTAACACCTCCAACAACTTCACCTCCTTCAAATCCACCAGGAGATGGGGTAGCAGCGGCTGGTGCTGGTGCTGGTGCTCCTGCACTAGCTTTGCCTGCTTCCTCCTGTTGCTGCTGCTTCTTAGCCTCTCTCTTCTTTCTGTTCTTAGCCGCACTCTTACTTTCCTTTTCAACTGGTGGAGCTGCACCAGGAACGACTCTAGCTCTACCGCTGATAGGATTAACACCGTTCTTTTGGGCGTTGGCTTGTTGCTGCAACTTATTTCTCATTTCTCTTTCGTACAAGGTAGTTGGAGAAGCAGAATCACTGGCAGCAGAGCCTCTGGCATGAGGAGGACGGTATGCTCCTCTGGGCTTGGTGGCGGCTGCAGTTATAGCAGCGTCTCTCTTGGCTATCCATTCTTTGGTAGATACATGCGATTCTGGGGCAGCCTCTAATTGTTTCAAGTTGGGGAATTTACTGATATCCTGAGGTTTCCAGCCAATGGAATATAATTCTTGATATTCTTTCATGTAAATCAATTTTCCACTGGCATGCCAGACCTTTAAGCCGTTATCAACCCTTAATCTTGGGGCAGTGGTGGCGGTCAATATGAATCTACCACAAGGCGACCATTCACACACAGAGGTGTTGGAAGCTTCAAACGAAGAGACCTTGGCAAACTTGTTTTGACGGTCATAAACATCGACTGTACCCTGCAAATTACCAAAACCTGCAACCAACACAAATCTAGCGTGAGGAGAGTATAAAATGGTGTTTCTAGGGGCAGTAGGTAAGTGGTGGATGGCGTTTCCTCTGGCGTCAAAGAACGTGGTTTCCGATGGCATGTAGCCGTAAATGACGGCAAATTCACGAGCAGATGGCGACCAGGTGATATCGTGAATTGGACCTTCTCTCTTGAGGTCGATTCTGGAGTCGTACGATCCAGCAATACCCAAAAGGTATAAGTTGGTTTCCCCGTAGTATGACTGGTTGGTGGAATCATGGTCGGTAGAGGCCAAAGCCAACAAAGCGGTGCCCAACGAGTTCCATTTCAACTGACATCTTTCGGCCTTAAAAAAGTTCTTGGAGCAAATCGGCTGGTTGAAGTTGGGAATGTTATAGATTTGTACACTGGCAGGTTTGCCGCTCTTTTCCGGAATGAAGATCGCCACAGAAGAGTTTTTTCCAGAGCTGATTTGGAAGTTCTGGTAAGGTATCTTAGAATCGCTGACCTTGTACTTGTGGGTCGGGCTGTTAATGTTGATCGACTGGGTCAAGTCGGAGTTCAACTCAAAAAAGTGGATCTCCTTGTTGTTAGCGGCAGACTTGGCAAACATGGACTCGTCGCTGGTGAACTGAGGTTTCCAGACATTCTGGTGCTTTTGCGGCCACTCGATAATCACTTTCTGCGTCTTGAGATTGAAGATCTTGAGGTTGTTGTTCCAAACACCGCTCTCTTTGTCCAAGCATATAGGCTTGCACCAGAGACATAAGTAGCTTCCTAATGGAGAAAAGTAGATGTCAAACACCTCGGACAAGTCGATTTTACAGTAAAGTTCCGCCGTGTTTTTGGTGTTGAGCACTATGACGTGGTTAGGTTGGGTGTATGCAAAGTACTCGCCGTTGGACGAGTAGAGTGCAGCTCTGCATTCGGCGTTGGCACGTTCATTGGTGGGAGTAATATCCTCAAAGTCCTGTATCAAGTCAACTGCTTTAGGTTGACGGCCTAGATGTTAGTTTGATTCGAAAATTAAAGTTTCAGAGCCAAGAAATCAAAGACCAAAAAACAACCAAACACTTTCAAGTTGAAGTGAAAAGTAGTATGATACTTTGATTCCATGTTTTGACTCTTTCATGATTATACATACAGAAAAACTGGGTGGTTTGAGACATGCTGAAGATTAGCGTTTTAGAGCTGTCGCTATTTTTGTAGTCGCTCTTTTGCAAGGCTGGCGTCTATTGACCGATCGATTCGATTGGCGGGTAACTGAATGCAAGAGGCCAGATATTCAGGGTTCCAGGGGCTATATTCGTGGTTAATAGCTCGAGATGTGTTCAAGAATGTTTGGCAATGCCGTGTTAGCTTTGCTTTCCCAGAAAAGTGGTCTACAGGTTCTTCGTTGAGTTCTCGCTGCCAATTTTGCCTCGGCGGACGAGGTCGTGCGCTGACGGGCGAGACGCCAGGCAGGGCTAGGGCTTGGTCCGATGGACCCTGGCAAGGAACGCAATGAATGGCAACGACTATAGCTTATTTACCAGGTAGTGTGTATCTATACATTGTGGACAAGCTTGGTAGTCTCTGATTTTGGCTCAGTTATCGCTCAGTGTAGAGGGTATTAAAACCACTGTTGGCATTGTCGCGAGACAGCGAGTGAAAAATTAGAGAAGAGATGAGGTGGAGTAATAGAGTAGGGTGGAAATAATGTACGCTTCAAGGCCGAAGACTGTTGAGTACACGGTTTTGATCAAGAGTCGACTCCAGTCTAACATCCTGGCACTTGTTATCTTACCTGGCCACTAAGGACCATTAGCGGTCACTACATATCCTAGCGAGAGTTTGCGCAGTCCCGCCGCGCCGCCAAGCACTGCGCGTGGGTTGATTTACCAACGGTTTTTGTTAACAAGTTGGGATATTCACAGCTCAAATTCAAATTGCAACCAAATCTTTACTATTTTAGATTTCTACCTCTATTTTTTTATTTAGGTTTGTATCACTCCTTCTTTGTAAGTTCCGTCAGTCAATCATTTATAAACAAGCTGGTGAAAAACATACCCTACAATATTGTCGTACTTGAAAAGCCCTTCCAATTTGCTATGCATCTTTACAAGTTATTCTCAAGAAAATGTCACTGACATAAAACTAACTATATTATCTCAGCAACTGAATCCAAGAGTTCCTTTTGGCCATAATTTGCTATTGAATTATTTCCGAGTAAAGATTGTACTTTTCAATAATTCAGCCCATTTACAGACAATCGTCAAAATGCTATGAAATATATCACGAAGTGCTTACCGTCTCACTTTAGCTTGTGCTCAATGAGCTAGGACCATGAGTCCATGCGCATTCATGAGCTCTTCTATATGGTCTTTTACTTAACCTCGCCAAAATTGAAATGGCCCGTCTTCTCGGCGTGCTTACTGGCCCCAGTTTCTCCTACCAACACCTCGTAACACTCCAAGCACCGTACTCTGAATTTGGTGGTGTTGGTGGCGTAATTTTGCGACCGGAGCTGATCTCCCAACTTCTTACTGGCTTCAAGAATGAAGTCATCAACGCCCAGCGTCCAATACGTAATATCTACTCCCATACTAGTTTCTGCCAAATAGTCGTAGTGAATCCCACTGTAAATCAACACGATGAATTTCGAAGGCGGTTTCTGCTCGTTGTAGAAAGATATAAACTGACCCAGCTCGATATCCAAGCAGTTTATCTTCACGTCGAACCAATCGGCCAAAATCCCCAACTCAATGGATCCACCCCACGAATCTTTTTTGCATATCCACTGACAATACAGATCCACATCTCGCCCAAGAATAGCAGCATTATATTCTTGCGAATTCCGCTGGATATGTCTTGCTACTACGGTACGAAGCTCTCGAGGCGATGTATCACCACCAACTGCATGAACTATCGCATTAAACAAACACGAATTGTCAGCAGGTATATTACGAAGCACCAAATCTGATCCACTCAACAACTCGACGGATGGTGGACCCGCTTTGGCCTCGTCAGAAGTCTTTGTCGCTTGGCTAGCAGCAGTGATAGAGTTGTTTATGTTGTTATTATTGTCGGTCTTTTCACGTCCTTTGCCGTACTCTAGTATTAGTTGGTCGCCATCTTTTATTCCCTTGCTGCCAATTGTATCGTTCTCGCCGCATTCCATATTTACAGCCACTGGTGGAAACCCATGCTTGATAGCCACAATCAGGCCAGATTCCGAAGGTTTGAGCTCCTCAATGAGTTCAATCTGTTCCAAAAGTAATGAAAATGGTGCATTTATATCCGGACTAATGGTCTGGACACCCACTTTTGACTTCAAGCGTAATCTCATAGTTGCAACTTGTCGTCTTTCGCCTTTTTGCCTCCTTATTGCAGCCAGATTGTGTAGATAATTTGGAGACGGCACGACCTATCATCTACAGTAACAATCGGAATGATTTGTGCATTATATATTTTATAAAGTGGTAAAAGCAGAAGTGAACATCTAATATACAAAGCCGGTGCGGGTGCTGAGTGATTCAGGAAAGGTGTTTATGCATTGTCGGTAGCCATGGCCTCGTCACCAGCTTGGAACTGTTCGGAGGGAATTCCGGTGATGATAGCATCCAACGTATCTTTTTTCTGGTTTTTGATAGCATCTAATTCTTGCTTGTTCTCTTGTTTGTAGTTTTCTTGAGCCTTGTATTTGTCAACCGATTCCATAAATTTCAACAAGTTGACACCTGCAGCTGCTTCAGATTCAAGATTGGTGTATGGCTTTTTGGACAACTCCTTGACTCTACGCTTGTGTGGTTTGGCCGCGTTGTGTCTGTCTAAACTCACTTGCTCTTCGAAATATTTGGCACATTCAATACAGTAGTATTGGCCCAAGCCAGGCTTGGTCTCATCCAAAGGCTGGTTCTTTAACTTTTGAATGCTTTCTTTTGTCGACAAATCATCGTAGATCAAGTCAAGATCTCTGGTTCTTCTCTTTGTCTTGTATCTCTTTACACTGTATCTACCCATTGCTGATGATCTAATTAGTAGCTTGTGGAGTGGCTCATCACCTCACTAAAAAGATTTGTATCGCGTGGTCACGTGGGCGATGGCTTCGGATCCTTCACCAAGACTTACCAGAACGACGTTGACCACCCTGCCTTACATATAACCCCTTCATTTCAAGCTAGTGTGTTGCTCAGTAGTCTCATAATGCATCGTGTATCTTCCCTTGTGCATTTCTCCCATTTACAATCGATCCCATCTATCCACTTGGTCCCCACCCGGAGTCAGACTCATCGCAGCGCTCACATGTTATAGCACGTGTTTACAGCAGTCACACATACACGTGCATTCTCCGCTGTGCAGCTATTGACACAGTTCCATCACGTGTGAGGGTGTTCCGCATTTGTAAGCACCAATACCCGCCAGTTTGCCCTACCGCACCGGGCTAAAAAAGATTTTACAACAATTCCTGCAACCTTCTTTTATCACTAACTACGTGTTGAATAAGGTAGGTACCTATCAACATCAAAAGGAGAGCAGTTATGAATAGCCACAGCCTGCCAATATACCATCATGCATACGCTGAGAAGTTTTTACCCCTCGAAGTCAATTTAGTTCCACAACTTGGGTTTGCTACATAATTTGTCAGCGACTAAATTCCGAGTCATGAAAATTTTTTTGGAATATGAAAGGCACACTATTTATAAGAAAAACACTTTCCTTGTTTATCTTGATACATTTTACTAACTGACTTTAGCAAAGATGCCTAGAAGACCAGCTAGATGTTACAGATACTGTAAGAACAAGCCTTACCCAAAGTCCAGATACAACAGAGCTGTTCCAGATGCCAAGATCAGAATCTACGATTTAGGTAGAAAGAAGGCCCCAGTTGACGAATTCCCATTGTGTGTCCACTTGGTCTCCAACGAATTGGAACAATTGTCTTCCGAAGCTTTGGAAGCCGCCCGTATCTGTGCTAACAAATATATCACCAAGGTCTCCGGTAGAGAATCTTTCCACTTGAGAGTCAGAGTCCACCCATTCCACGTCTTACGTATCAACAAGATGTTGTCGTGTGCCGGTGCCGATAGATTGCAACAAGGTATGAGAGGTGCTTGGGGTAAGCCTCACGGTTTAGCCGCCAGAGTTAACATTGGTCAAGTCATCATGTCTGCCAGAACCAAGGACTCTAACAAGGACGTTGTCATTGAAGGTTTGAGAAGAGCCAGATACAAGTTCCCAGGTCAACAAAAGATCATTATCTCCAAGAAGTGGGGTTTCACTCCATTGAACAGAGACGAGTACGTTGCTAAGAAGAACAACGGTGAAGTTAAGGACGATGGTGCTTACGTCAAGTTCTTGACCAAGAAGGGTCCATTGGAAGAAAACTTGAGACAATTCCCAGACTACCAATACCAAGCTTAAGTTAGTTAAGTTTGCTAGGTATTTAGACTTGTAAACCAGTTTATTCTTTAAGTTATTGTAAAACTTTGTAGTATTATAGAGAGCGTGTTGGACCCCCATCTGTACGGTAGTGGGTGCTTTACTTACACTTGATGTGTCAGGGTCAATATTTGCAAGAAGCTCAATCTTGGCACATTTTTAGTAGCACGAAATAGTGTACTCCGGTGCGGCTCACAAAAAATGAGGGCGCATTAGATGTCAGATACCACTACTTATAGATACACGATAATGGGGCAAAGGAGTAGAAGAGATACCAAGAAAACCTCACGAGGTCTGCAATACGGAGATCTATAAGATGTTTATGGGTGTATATGTTACTACAAAATTAACATCTTTTAGAAGTAAGCCCCGCTGATGCATCTATTTCGTCGCCGTGTATCTGTTTGTGTACCAACGCGAAAAATTTCGCCCACGCGGTAAGAGTTCGTTGTCCATTAGGATATTTAAATAGACAACGATCGCCGAGCTATTTACGTTTTAGATCTTTGACTTTAACTAGTTTTCCTTTTTATATAAAATGTCCTTTTCCCACAAGCAAGACCCAAAGACTTTAGTCTTATTCGATGTTGACGGTACTCTTACCCCTGCCAGATTGGAAATCTCCGATGAAATGAGAGAAACCTTGAAGAAGTTGAGAGAAAAGGTTGTTATTGGATTTGTCGGTGGATCCGATTTATCCAAGCAAGTCGAACAGTTGGGACCAAACGTCTTGCAAGACTTCGACTACTGTTTCTCTGAAAACGGTTTAACTGCTTACAAGTTGGGTAAAGAATTGGCCTCGCAATCTTTCATCGGATGGATCGGTGATGAAAAATACAACAAATTAGTCAAGTTCATCTTGAGATACTTGTCTGATCTTGACATTCCAGTCAGAAGAGGTACTTTCATTGAATTCAGAAACGGTATGATCAACGTTTCCCCAGTTGGTAGAAACGCCTCCACCAAGGAAAGAAACGAATACGAGATCTTTGACAAGCAACACCACATCAGAGAAAAGATGGTTGATGCTCTCAAGGCTGAATTCCCAGACCTCGGTTTGACCTACTCTATCGGTGGTCAAATTTCTTTTGATGTTTTCCCTACTGGTTGGGACAAAACTTACTGTTTGCAACATGTTAAAGATGAAAACTTCACCAACATTCACTTCTTCGGTGACAAATCTTACAAGGGTGGTAACGATTACGAAATCTACACCGATGACAGAACCATTGGACATGCTGTCAACAGTCCAGCTGATACCATCAAGATCTTGAAGGAGCTTTTCGACTTATAGATAAGTAACATGAGATAATATTAGAATACTTGTAGATTATATGTATGATAACTAAAAGATGAGAGTCATTGAAATATGGCTTGAAGGACCAGTAATAAATAGTTAAAATTGCCTGTTATCTCGTACGTAGAATTTTGCCATTTTTTACAACTTTTCAAGAAAATTACAGTTGCAAAAGATCTCGAAAGGCCGACTTAAATATCCTAATGTGGTCTCGGATATTCATGGAAGAGTCAAGTGGTGTAAAACCATTGAAGCAAGTAACGCGCTTAATGCATTACACGAAGACTCCTTGAAGGTCCAAACTCTTCGAATTATCGATGTGTCAAATCCGGCTAGTCGGTAGTCGTCATAGAGTGGTGATGGGTTGGGTTAGCACTTTATATCGTTTACCGGTTTATTAAGAACATACAATCTCCGATATAGTGTAACGGCTAGCACGGTTCGCTTTCACCGAGCAGACCCGGGTTCGACTCCCGGTATCGGAATTCTTTTTTGCACCCATGCGATAATTTTATCAAGCTAAGTAAAACTCGAAATTGCTATGTATCACAACTATTTTCCTTCGTCATAAGTATGTAAAGTGAGTCCTGAGAAAACAGTGCTAATTGGGGTTAGTTTTTTGAGTGTCTTGTACTTCATTCAATCAAGTTTATTTACTATAAGGTAATCACTGATGCACATTAATAGTTCTGGTCTAGAGTATTTCTAAAGACTTGTACTGGTAGTCTTAGTTTTTTAGGGTATTAATAAGAATGTTGTTTAGTATTATCTATATACATGATCACTTGGACTGGTAGAAGATGGCAGAGGCATTTTCACCCGCAACAACTACCTGCTCAATCGTCTTTCCGTTGGCTAACTTGTGATTGTCCAATAGTTGCATACGAGTGTTGATGATATTGTTGAGTCTCTTGGCCAACTTCTTTTTGTTTCCTTCTTCAACATCCAGCGGCTCTATGAGCTGTGGAATCTGGATTGGCTTGCTTGTCTTGACTCTTTTGCCATTGCCCAACTGGCCAAATTCGTTGTCACCAAATGCCAACAAGTCTTTGCCGGTACCTGCGTTGTCCAAGGTGATAAAACCGTGAGAATTTCCAATGGAGACGTTTTTGATTCCAATATTTTCCACGCGGCCAGTCTTTTCGTTGAACTCGCTCAAGTTGGTGATGGACTTGATGAGCTGTGGCTGCGAGTTGACGTGCACATACTGGCTCAATCCCAACTGGCCTTTGATCCCGTTACCGAAACTGATTAACAAGTCCTGGTTATTTTGGGTGTTGTCGTCGTCGTCGTGATACTTGAGCTCTACAAACGATGATTCGCTGGAAGCATACACGTGGTGGACTTTGAACAGAGATGGCTTTGAGGTTTTGGGGACAATTGAGCTGCTGATACGCTTGTAGTCGGTATCGCTCAATACTCTGCGTGGAACGGGCTGGAAATCGGTCTTGTAGGAGATTTCAATGCCACACTCGCCATGGACGTTTTGGCCCCACGTCCATATGTTGCCCAACGAATCGGCCACTATATTGTGGTATTTTCCTGCTGCAATGGAAGTAAAGGTTCTAGTCTTTAATATCTTGGTTCCATTTCTGTCGGTGTAGATTTCGTTGTTGAGAAGCTTCATATCGAGTTCTTGGTTGACGGGAATTGAGCGACTGGACGACTCGAGAAGAGGAGAGTAATCTGGCAAGCCATACTGACCCAAGTTCTTGAACAGAGAAGCAGATCCTGACGTGGTATTCACTACGGAGACGCGGCCACTTTTGCTAAGCAACAAAAGGTGGTTTTCGCCCGCAGCCATGCTTTCCACGTTTTCAATGGTGCTAATCTTATTATATGTGGGGGCAGCAAGAAGCGGCCAGCGTGACTTGAGAGGCTCAAAGTCGACTTTGTCTTGCTTATCGAGCCTTGGATTGTAAAACAACTCGCCTTTGTTGGTCAAGTAATAGACTGTGTTGTTGGAAACGGCACATGATTCGATCTTGTGAGGGAGTTTGGTGCGAACAGGCTCCTTCAAGCCGGCGTGAAACTGGTAAACTTGGCCATTTTCCAACACGACGATCAAATAGTCATTCAAAAGCGTCACATGTTTGATCAACATGTTGTCGAAAAAGCTAAGTCTTACAGGTAACTTCTTGCCGTTGGTGCTTCCACACACATAGAGACCAGCAACATCCTTTGAGTCCTTCAAGTTGGGGATAGTTCCGTCATTATCGATTTCCTTGCTGAGCTTTTCCACCAAGTAGTTCATGCTCTTGGTGTTGACCTTGGGGTCGGCCAAGTCTTGCGCCTTGGTGTCTTCGGCCAACTGGTTAACATACGTAGCATAGAACTTACTGCGGTAGTAGTTATAGTTGGTAAGTACATGGTGACCTGAAACAATGGTCACAAGCAAAATCAACCCCAATCCTATCCCCTTGAGACGCTCGTTCCGCTCAAACAGCTTCCGCGCCTTCATTTGGTGTGCCTGGTACTCGCGGTGGACTTGCGCTAGCATCTCCTTGTAGTCGGGCGATCCGGGCCGCAATTGCAAAAGACGGGGATCGCTTTCAATCAAGCGGTTAATATCATCGTCCTCACTGTCAAAATTCAGCCTGATACGTGAATGGATATCTGCTGACGATACTGGCTGGCCTGGCTTTGGTTTGGTCTGCTCTTCCAACTCATCTAAACTGTCAAAGTTGTGTCCAAACAGGTACGAAGTTTTGGACTTGTTGAACTCATCGATATTGCTGGGCTTTTTGGAGTAGAGCCTTCTGCCCAAGTGTCCACACACTCTGCGGGGGCCAATCTTTAGCATCTTGCCTTGCTGATGACTTGGTTCGATTAAGTAATGTAATTAGTGCGCAAAATCTTAGCACGCTTTTAGCGGCCCAAATTTACTTGGCCGCGCACTCACACATTCAACACTAGCGCAACTAAAGACCCCACACAACACCATGCTTAGAATAGGACTCAACACTACTGCTCGTGCCAAAGTGATCGGCATCAGACCGATCTCCAGCATCACCAAGTTTGATACTAAGAAGTTTGTGCAGTCGTTGGAGCAGGGAGGGTTCAACCGTCAGCAGGCCGAGACCGCCGTCAACATCGTCAACCGAGCCATCAACGATGGGATCTTTTCTATCACCAACAACTTAGTGACCAAGGAACGGTTGTCTTCTACATCGTACCAACAGAAGGTGGATTTCGCCAAGCTCAAGGGAGAATTACAGACTATGGACAAGTCAGAGTTCACCAACTTGAAGAAAGAGCAAGAGAATTTACGAACCGACCTCACCAACTTGAAAAACCGCCTCAAAGAGGAAATCACCAAGAACCTGGCAGGCGTCAAGCTTGATTTGAACTTGGAAAAGGGTCGTATCAGAGAAGAGAGTTCTGTGCACGAGCTGAAAATCGAAGATACCTACACCAGAATCGACGAGGAAATCGCCAACATGCAGATGCAGATCAAGTCCGTCAAGACCCAGGTCATGCAATGGCTCATCGGTGTTTCCTCCGGTACCTTTGCGTTGTTGCTTGCGTTTGTTCGGTTCTTTGGTTAAGCACCATGCTCACGTGACCACAATATCGTTGAAGATTTCGTGGTGACACGTCTGAAACACCAGCAAGCAATTGGCACGAGGATGAATTCGTTGTTCAACCATGGAATAAAACAAACGCAGCTCATCAACAAGGAACTCAGCACCTTTGAGCAGAACATCTCTACATCGCCACTCTCGTTGCAAGGATCCATCAGCACGTCATTGATTGCTTTCAAGAAAACCATCAAAGAGTACGGCGACTTGGTGCACCAAAATGCCAAAGAAGAAGGAAGTGCCAAGCACGAAAGCAGACTAGAGAAGTTCCAGACCAGTTTGGATGAATTTACAGCGAAGTTCAATAGCTTGAAAAACCAGCGTGAGGTCCAATTGTTGGAAAACAACAAGCAGGAACTTCTCGGCAGAAGATCCCACCCCACATCAGGATCCGAAAACCCGTATGAGGCTGCAGACTCCCAGCAACAAGCACAATCCCAGCAGCAGATGTCATATCAGGAGGGTCTTTACAACGAGCGGAACTCGTTGGCTCGTGGCACGCAACAATTGGACCAAATACTTGAAATGGGCCAGCAGGCGTTTGAGGATATAGTGGAACAGAATGAAACGTTGCGTAGGCTTCAGGGAAAATTTGAAGAAAGTTTGATTACCTTGGGGGTCAGTCAAGGTACCATAAGGAGTATAGAGAAAAGAGCCAGGCAGGACAAGTGGTTGTTCTGGGGAGCGTTTATCTTGATGGTGGTGATATTCTGGTACATAACCAAGTGGTTCCGGTAGATAGCATGTATAAAATTAATAAATTAATCAGTATTGTGTATTATTACTATTTCGCGATAACCAAAGTAACTGGTCTATTAATTATCGCAGTAAATAAACTCAATACCATACGTTTAGTACCTTCGTTTGAATACAGCTTAATTTCAGTATAACATGAACCTTTAGCACTCTATCTAATATTTCTTATCAGCGTATACATATTTCAAGCTAAGTAGGCTTGAAAACTCGGCGTAGAGTATGTGGGGTACCAACGCACTTTCTGCACATCGCTAATTACTATCAAGTACACCACTTTGTGGTCTAATCCGTATACGGTGTCCTGTGTTGGTTTTGATAATTTTATTGTGACAAGATCTCAAACTGAGAGAAATACGAGGCTTATCTAGTGAGGAGTTGAGTGCCAATTACGGTGATTGATTTCGGATGATTTCGCAGAAATGACATTGATTGGCAGAATAAAAGTCACATGGGCCCAAGCTCAAGTCCCCATATCATTCAACTCCTTGGTATTGTAGGCTCGGAAGAAAATATATCCCTGTTCACTGGTTTTAAGCAGCATTTCTGCAGGCTGCCCCAACCTGCCCCACTTAAGCTTTTCCGTCCTGGGAGCCTCGAGCCCATCAAATTTCCGGTTCCAGTCATGTAGCGAGCAAAAATTAGTGGTGGACGTAACCAGAGCATCTACCCCATCCAACAGCCTAAGCCTTATATCCCAATCAAGTATAGTTGGTCCGGCAAAGTGACAGATGATCTCCCTTCAACCATAAGCACTTTTCCTAATTAGGAAATCTTAGGATTAATCGCACCGCAGCTGCAAAAAATTTGTCCTAATCGGGTAGTGCTCGCAAATGTCAAATCTCGATCCAGGCATAGTATGGGTCACCGAGAAGTTTGAAGACCGCATGCTGGCTGGTGAACACCGGCTATGGGCCTGTTGATCCGCCTCGTATATACGCATATATATATTCCATCAATTCTTCCTGTGCTCGAAACTTTTTTTTCCACCAGACTAAAGTAGCAACGTCCTCATCCTTCATTTTCGTTCCAACATACCCTAGAATTGCACAGGCACTTTTTTAATTCTTCAATATTCATTACATTTTTCGGTCCTTAACTACTCCTTTGGTCGTTCCTTCAAAATGAAAATTTCTCGTTTGGCATTGACTTCCTTCTTGTCGGCGTTGGCATTAGCTCAGGAGGAAAAAAGAGATACTGCTGCTGCTGCTCTAAAATTATTGGACATGTTGTTTGCTCATACGACTACCCAAACTGTCCAAACGGCCCAAACTGCCCAAACGGCCCAAACTGCCCAAACGGCCCAAACTGTCCAAACGGCCCAAACTGTCCAAACGGCCCAAACTGTCCAAACGGCCCAAACGGCCACCGCAGCCGCAGCCACATCTACAGTCGCAGCCGCAGCAGCAGCCGCAACACTGACTTCTACATCCGGCCTGTCCTCGAACGACATCTTCTCTGATGCCAAAAGTCTTTTTGATTTCTTGCTCGGCGACTCACTGTCAGACGAAGTATCGTCGCAAGAGGCGGGCACGGTCGTGGGGACATCCACGGAGACTGCAGTACAGCTGACTCTGACTACACAAACCCCCTTTGCCTCTGGTTTGGTGCAGGCACCAGCAGCGCCAAGTCTCGCCACCACCTTCGTTACGTCATACAGTAAATCATCATCCTCCGCAAGTAGCACCAGTACATCACAAGCAATTTCTTCCGGCACTGCAGCTGGCGCAGCTGCCGCGGTAGGTTCCAAAGGTATCACCTATTCGCCATACACTAAGGACAACCAGTGTAAGACCACAGCGGAGGTCAAATACGACATTGACCGGTTGACTGATTTCGATGTCATTAGATTGTACAGTACCGATTGTTCGGGAATTGAAAACGTGATGGCCGCCATGACGTCAACCCAAGAAGTGTTTTTGGGTGTGTGGGACATTGACACTACTTCTGTCCAAGAAGGGTTGTCCGCTATAGCCACCGCGGTCAAATCCAATTCTCGTGGCTGGAGCGCGGTACACACCATCGCTATTGGTAATGAGCAGGTCAATTCAGGCACTGCAACCACAGCACAAATTAAGACTGCCATCACCACTGCCAAAGCGTGGTTGAAGGAAAACGCCTCCGCCTATACCGGCCCAGTAGTGTCGGTTGACACTTTAGTGGCGGTTATTGCCCACCCCGAGTTGTGTGATTATTCAGATTACCTTGCCGTGAACGCCCACCCATTCTGGGACGGATCAGTCAGTCCTTCCAACTCTGGTCCATGGTTGCTTCTGCAAATTGAAGGTTTGCAGAATGCGTGTGGTTCTTCCAAGGAAATCTTGATCACCGAGACTGGCTGGCCCACGAAGGGAGACACTTATGGAACATGCGTTCCTTCGCTTACAAACCAGGTCGCTGCAATGAAAAGTTTGGTATCCTCGTTGGGCAGCCAAATTCTTGCCTTCACCATGTACAATGACTACTGGAAAGACGGTGGAACATATGGAGTTGAGCAATACTGGGGTCTTTTCGGAGATCCTGCTGCTTGATACCTTTAAAAGTTTAACGAAATACGTGATAATTTACTACCCATACCATGTATAATACAATAAATATCTAGTACCCACACAAATTGTAAGAACCACTTGACGTATCGTAGTTTTAGTCTCAATATTTTTTACAGTCGCTTTTCGCAGCTATTCAGCAAAAGGTGAGCGAATCATCAACTTTCAGAAAACTAAAATGTCATCCTGGGAATACATCCTAGCAAACTTCTACACTCGATTGACATTGCAAGACCCTAATCTACACCCACGACCGATCTACTTCTAGCTTCTCTCACTCTCTCTAGTACTCTCATAGTCCCTTCTACCGTACCGGGTCGTGCGCGTGCCTCCGCGCGTCGAGTCAACCAGCTCAAAATTCATTTTTTATCACACTTGGAACAACAAACAACCTCACAGGCATGTCGGATAGAGAGAAAAAGAAGCTTGCCAAGAGACTCCAGGGCCTTTTGGACCGCATTTACCAGATAGATGACGAAGGTGTGAATGTTTCCGACACGTTTCACCGTTTACCTCTGCGGACAGGGACAGACTACTATAAAGTGGTGCTCAACCCGCTTTCTTTACATGCCATTGGTAGAAAGATCAAAAAGTTTCAGTACGAAAACGCACAAGAATTCATTGACGACTTGGCCTTGGTAGCATGGAACGCCCGTTTATATAACAGAAAAGACTCCGTCTTTTACAGACATGCTCTCATCCTCAAGCAATTTGTCTTGACGGTCGCTTTACCAAAATTGAGTTCGGATAAAAGTGTTGTCAACCATAAAAACTTGAGCTATCCTGTTTTGGGAGACCTTCCTGACGATATAGGCGACAAAGGACGGCTCGATGATTTTGCCTTCAAGGAGTCGTACGACCCATACCCCAAAGATCACGACATCAACACCACTCCTCGCCCGGGCGACCATACTTACAATTCAAATATGTTAACGCCATACCAAAACATGCCCGATATCTCACCACCACCGCAGTCCCACCACTCTATGCCACTGTACCTCCCTAATATCAAGAACTCGACTCCCTCAGTCCCAAGCTACAACAGAAATTCAAAGCCTGCTGAAAGTGGTATAAGAAGAGGAAGACCTCCAATTATTGACAAGCCCTTTGAAACCAGAATCAAGTTGATATTGAAGCTGTTCAAGAAATTGAGAGACCCTAACGACGAAAACAGGCTGTTGACCCAGCACTTTGACAAGTTACCCGACTCAAAAGTTTATCCCGACTACTATAGCCGTATTCCCAACCCCATCAGTTTGAACGAAATCAAAATCAAGGTCAGAACTAGAAAATACTTCAACGTCGAACAGTTTATTCATGACTTGGATGTGATGTTCTCAAATGCCCAGACATACTACGAATCTAGTCCTTACAGTGAGGAGTACATTGATTTTGTGAACTTCAACCGCGAAGCGCAAATCATTATTCAACAAGAAATCAACAAGAGTGACAGAGAGCTTATTGGCCAAAGCACGTCTGGAAATGACGGTATAATAAGGTACCCATTGGACTCGTTGGAAGTCAATGGATACACGTATAAAATCGGAGACTGGGTGCTTATTGCCAACCACAATGACCCCGAAAAACCAACCGTGGGTCAAATATTCAGATTATGGTCTACAGAAGATGGTAATAGGTATACAAACGTGTGTTGGTACTATCGTCCTGAACAAACGTGCCACAAGTCGGACAGATTATTCTTCAAGAACGAAGTTTGCAAAACGGGTCAGTATAGAGATCACCTTGTAAACGAGATCGTGGGACCGTGTTATGTAGTGTTTTTAACCAGATTCCAGAAAGGAGACTTGCCTGAAGGGATTGTTCCACCCGGAGCACCATGGTTCATTTGTGAGTTCAGATACAACGAATCAAGTCATGTTTTCAACAGAATCAGAACCTGGAAAGCTTGTTTGCCCGATGAGGTCAGAGACAACTTTGAGCAACCGCTTGTGCCATTGAACGAAGCACGTAAACTCATCAAATATGAATCTCCCATCAAAGATTTGTTGCCCCCAGATGCTTATGTGGGAATGAAAATCCCAGACCCTACTCAGGGACCCCACTCAAACTCGCCACCATTAGCTGGGCTGGTATATCTTGCACCTCCAGTACCTGAAGATGACTTGGGACAGTACATTTCCAGTCCTAACGTGATGCCTGTGCCAGATCACGACGATCCTACTTCGGGGCGCCGCGCATTTTTGTTCACGCCTATCTCGCAATTAAAAGGTGGTGGAGGAGTCACCAACACCATCTACACCACCAGCCATGCGCCTATCCACTCTGCAGATTTTGATTCCATGCCAGATGCATATGGAGTGGCCAATGCAGCAGTGGCTTCATCAGCCGTATCGTCGTCGCCAGGACCAATAGGACACATGGGACCAGGTTATGATGATATTGGCCACTTTTCAAATTCCTACAAGCTGTTACAAACGCAAATCCACGAGAACCAACAAAAGAAATTGCAAGAACAACAGATCTACCAACAAATCCACCAGCAACAGCAGCAGCAGTTGTACCAAAAGGCCGAGACACCTACCCCAAACAGCATCATTCCCGAAGGCGGAAATTTCCATACAGTAACGCCGGCCTATTCAACAATGCTTGCCGGAGGGGTTGTTGCGTACAGTCTCGAGGACACTAAGAACTTGGCAGGGTTAAGTGATCTCATCAACAAACGGAGAAAAGTGACGGGCGCCACCGATGTAGTCTTTTACCGAGCACCGCCAGTCGCCGCTAAGCACAACAGAGTGATCACCAGCAATAATGTGGCGTTTGGTCACTCTGCTCGGTATTTGGCTTGGAAAGCGCAAAAAGCGAGCGTCGCCCCAGTAGACCAGGCTTAACCACCTCGGACTTCCATAATTGTGTATCATAATGTAAGTATATTAATATATCGTATCAGCACCATGTTATGACGCCCCTGTGAGTGTTAACAATGAGATAATTCTGTTTTCATCGAGTTATAGTGCAACTATAGCCCTGGTTTATCCCGCGAACTAGGCAAGCACAATTCAGCCTCGCCAGCGACAAGCGTCACTATTTCCAGCGAGCGCCTCGCTCGGTTTCTCCGCGACCAGAAAGTATCGGAGACAACGCTACACTGAAACACCCGGGTACGGTTGCTAGGATGAGCAAAGCACTAGTGGAGTTCCAAGAGCATCTACAGAAGTCCAAGAGAATAGTGTCGTTGGTGGGAGCAGGTCTCTCGGTGTCGTCAGGGTTGCCTACTTTCCGCGGTACGCAGGGACTCTGGAAGAACTTCAACATGATCGATCTAGCCACCCCAGATGCATTTTATATTGATCCGGGCTTGGTGTGGCAGTTCTACTCGTGGCGAAGGTACACGGCATCGAAAGCCAAACCAAATCCCGGCCATTACGCCTTGGCCAGCCTATCCAAATTGCGCCTGGTTGAGCATATAACCATCACCCAGAACGTCGATGGTTTGCTGAGCCGGAGTGGCCATCCCAAAACAAAGTTATACGAGCTCCACGGGTCGCTATTTGAGTTGAGATGTACTGGATTTACATGCAACTACGTCGAAAAGGACAATTTTGACAACCCGCTTACCGAGGCATTGGCAGACACCGAGTTTGAGTACACCACCACGCGCAAAAGGGAGTTGGAAAAAGACGACAGCGTCACCTTGTCACCGCAATTTCGTCCTGTCAAAGAGATTCCCGAGTCCGAGTTGCCACGATGTCCTATTTGTAAGGAGTTGCTCCGCCCCGGCGTGGTGTGGTTCGGCGAGTCCTTGCCTCTTCGCGTGATCGACAAGATCGACGACTTCATAGAATCCGACAAGGTCGATCTTATATTGGTCATAGGCACTAGCGGCGCGGTTTATCCGGCCAATAGCTACGTGGACCGGATCAGACAGAAAGGCGGAAAAGTGGCGGTATTCAATACCGACATAGACGACGACGTGTTACAGGGAAAAGTGAAAGACACCTGGGGGTTCAGCGGGGACGCGGCCGAATTGTTGCCCATGGCATTGAAGCCTCTACTAGACGAAGAAAAGATCAAGTCAATGTAAAAATTAAACCTTCTAGCATTCATGGAATCGTCTTGAGACCATAGCAGGACTATGGTAAGAGCCTCACCACCATCTAAATACCATCAAAGAAACAAAAAATAACAATTGACTAATACAATTGAAGAAGAGATTAAATAGATATAACAAGAACAAATAGAAATACCATATCGTCATGACCAAACATCGTCAATGCTACCAGCACATTGCGAAAGCGAGTGTAGAGTCACGATTATGAAGCCCAAAAAATAGCCAAACGAGCCTGAGAATCAAAGCCAAAAAAATAAAACCAAAACCCAACCGAGACAAATCCAAGAAACCACTCAACTATCGAACATGAACTCACCCAAAGTACTGTTCCCTACCGTGTATCCGAAGTTGGGATCGAAGGGCCTATCTTCGGCTGAAAATGCAAAGGAGTCGAAGTCTATGGTGTCAACGTCCTTGAGGAAATCGCAGAAAAGGTCGACCGAGAGCGACAATGACGAGTTAGCTGCACTGCAATATGATGCGGGTTCTGGTTCAGGAGAGGTGGCGATCGACACGTCTGTGATGTCAGGAATTGGCTGCAAACCCTCGGCAGAAAATAAGGACGCGGAACCAATAGAATCTTGGCGGGTCTTTTCTGTAGCTATGTAGTCGTGGGCAGGTTCGATTTCGGGTTCGGTCGCTCTCCTCTTTGCAGACGAGGTTTTCTGGAAGTTGGCAAATGTATCGATAGAGGCAATGGTCACTGAAGGCTTCAATGGGAGCCGCGATTTGGGCGAGTATGTAAATGACTTGGTATTCTTGGCTGGAGGTAACGGTTTATGAACATTGTATGAGAATATGTTGTTGCCGTAACTATGCTTTTTGCGAGACGTCTTGCCAGGCAACTCTTTACTTTCGAGTAAGGGTGACGCCAAAGTGCAATTGCGCTTTACCGAATTGCGCATGCGAGGATTTGAGGGCGCGAAGGTCGAATGGTTTGTATTGATGGGGGACTGCAAATACGCGGCGGATGAGTTTAGTGAGGCATGGCACATTTCAGCTAGGCTGGGGTCCCAGCTAGTTGTGTTCCACTCATTCAGTTCGTCCATGTTGAGTATGTTCATCGTGACCAATAATTATATATGGGGACTGGTCTTATTTATAGGGTCTTGCCTTTTTATTTATTTACAAAAGTCCGTCATCTCAAATGCATTTATATATTTTGAGCATATCGAATTCCGAACATGCAACCCACCAAGCCATGTCTCTCGTCAGGACCTCCCCCGTCTGCCAGCCCCTCCCATGTTGAGTTGTCATCTATGTTCTTATTGTCTCACATTGTTTTGGGCATATAACCCAGACTCCGTGGGAAGCGTCCCGTACTATTCTATGTGCATCCCGATTCCACACGCCGCGCCCTAAAGCAATGTAAATAATTGTGAGTTACGCATCCATGTTACTCCCGCGACATGTTACAAGATGGCACTATATGCAAGCTATTAGAAAATAACATTTATTCTCAATTCTCTGTTTTTTTTTTTTGGTCAGTGGGAAAAGTCCCACGATAACGGTTTAAACCTAAAATAGATATTGGGTTGCGGAATGATCCTTAGAGAGTTGAATGGATTCGAGTGACTCTTACATTGCCACCGAGCATCTCAGCCTTGCTGAGTAAAGCAGCACCCCCAAACTTCACTTGGGGTCACCCGATGTGTAGCCTCGTGTCGGGAATACGTTCTCAGGCACTATCGTTTGGAACTCTAAGCCCAGCGGGGCCCCTCCCATTCTCGGCAGTTTGATTGAGACTCTGGAATTTTTTCGCAATATCAGGGGAAAATGTATTTTACATCTCTCTGCACTACAATTAATAATATGGTGCTATTATTTATATTTGTATAGGTACAAAGAGGATATTGTTTGATCTTACGTTCCATTTCCCTAGTCCTTTCAAAAATAATCTTCGCCTAAAAATACTTTACTTGACTAGGTTATGGACCAATTCCTAAACCCATAAGCCCCGGAAAGTTTATATTTGGGTGTTTTATTTATTATCATTTCAAGGTTTTTTTTTTTACATATGTGATCTTGATATTATGCTTCACTCATCCAATTTAACTACATTTAGCGGGGCTATCTCGTATGGAAAAGAGACAATTCTACCCTCTTGTTTACCTGTATGGGTGGTTACATTCGTTGGACTCCTCACCCCCTATTTCAGGTTCAAGTCATATTTTGCGGTTACGAGGTTCTTGCAACTGTTCCTTATCTCGCTGGTCCAGAAAACATGATGGTCAGGATGTTTGTATGATCAACAACCTAATCGCTAGCAAGCATACCGTGATTGTTTGACTCGAAAAAAAGAAAAAATCCTTCTTTTTCCGTAGTTGTGTGTACAACAATATTCACCTACTTTCCATAGCTCCTAAACTTTCTAGTTATTGAGGTTTCTGCAGTACTTGATTCTCTATGCTCGCTATTTCATATAAACAATACGCACTAAAAAAATATCCTCCTGCGAAATTGCGACTCGGAACCATCTCACCGGGCCTTTTTCCCCACCCTTTAGTTCATGCTAGTGTCACCGGAAGCCCCCTACCCCTCTACTTACAAATAGCCTCCACCCCCATTCCACAGGAACACTGATATGGGTAGATGTGTAGCGGCTTCGCAGTGATTTTTACCAACTTTGGGCATCTTACCCCCTCTTGATCTGGTCCCGTAAAAAAAAACTGAAACATTTCTTGTTCGGACAATCGCACCGAACTAGCCGTGAATAGCTGCACCGAAAGTCAGAATACGTCCACGGACTTATTTACCTTGGCCTTAATCATTCTTTGCGAAGGCACAGACTGATCTCCTCACTCGTTGTCTTGTCGCCTGTTTTTCATCATGATTGTTCTCTATATACGCATTTGTTCTCGGGAATAGCCTTCACGTGGGCCCCAAACCCTCAACTGTTCTGGCAACCACATTTTTTCTTTTCCTTTTGTTACCTGATGCCAATTGTTTACGCACATGATCCCTCATCTAAGCTGTCCTCCCAAACTCCGGCTGGTTAGGCTATTGATCTGCTAGTTGTTTTTTATGTTTGCTATATATTGTTCAATCTATCCGCACTATTCCTTGCATCCAAGGCTATCAAGTCGAACTATTGTGCATCACAGCTCATGCCAAAATGCCGTTTAATAGTTGTAGTTTTATCAATTGTGCTTTGTCTGAGGCTGCCCTTCTTGAAATTATGATAATCTCATCTTATTTTATCCTGCATGCCACTCAACTATATCACTCTCGATTTTAACTCGATTGCATGTGTTAACCTGAGACGGGTTAACTACTTTTGACGATCCTTATTTCTTATCTAGTAGAACCTATTGACATTCCTTCCCAGTTCATTGTATCTCGTGCTCTATTGATGCAAATCCATCGTATGTCTATATAAATGTGATGCTGCGGTACTCTGCCCTTTCAACCCATCAAATACAGGTCTCGGTCTTATCTGTATAAAATACCTTCAATAATGTAGATAAGCTGCTGTACATGAGGAATTTATTGGTCTATTATGCCCCAAATGGTTAAATACGTCAATTTATATGCATCTAATTTCCTATTATGCAAACTTCAGATCCACTGGATCAGGACATATACGGCAAATGCACCTGATTTTCCTAATCGATTAATTGGTCTGGGGCCCATTCAAAGGGACGTGTTCATAATAGCGCGCGTAATATTAGACTTCAAGCTACCGCCTTAACCGAACTTTAGACTTTTAACCCACCACACCCTAAAACCCAATTTCTTCGTGTACTAGATAAATATTTTTTTCTTAATTCCTAACAAATATTCGGCACTGCATTGTTTAAGGTACCTCGAGTTTCAAGCGCAGGTCTATCGACGCCGTGGTAATTTAACCTGATCTAGTTAGCACATATGTCTATTGTCAAATTGAAAAAGCACCCTAGATCAAGAATCGACGCCAAGCCATGCACTCGAAGGACCATCGGACATGGCCACAATATCCGCCTCGATGCTGCAATGAACAATAACTTTTAGTTATACGGATTTTTCATGTTGAATATTTCATTGGATCGATTTTGCACCTGGGGTCCGCCGTGTATTATCTGTAGACCAGTCCAGATTGCGATAGGAGATAATCAGGGCACGTTATGCAAGATCCATCGTACTTACAGCTCTTCTCCTCATTTCGCTTGTAATTTCCGTTACACATTGTACAATAGACCTATATTTTACATCTGTACGTGTTCTAAAATTTCATAATTACAATATTCACTGGTAGAGCAATTCGTCGTCAAATTTGTCTCTGGTTACTCTTTGAGGAACTGCCGTTTCCTCTGGCGGAATGCCAATCTCCACATTTGCATTGACCAAATGCTGATTAATCAACCACAACCTCCTTTTCTTGAATATCGAGGCTTCTAGCTGTTCGCTCACAATCTTATTGATTTTGCTTGCGGCCTGTAACTTGTTTTGCAATTTTGTGTGAAGGTCTTTTAATTCCTGTAAATCTTTTATATCATCGATGCTTTCTTGGTCGATACTATTTTTTTTGTATTGCTTGGCCCTAGTATTTGCTTCCTGTTCTAGTTGCTTATGAATGTTTTGGTTATAATTAATGAGCTCATTATCTTCTTCATCGTCATCTTCGTTGTTTTCTTGCTTTTCCCACAATTTCTGTCTTTTTATGATATTGACACTATCTGTGATATCGTTCGATGGTCCGAAAAGCTTCGTACGACGACTCAAGTAATTTTTGTACCTTATGCTGGCCACTTTGTGCTGCTTTAAATCTACTGGCAATTGATAAAAGTCGCTTACTCGGACCCCAAGCCTTTCATCATCTTCATCTTCCTCCTCGTCTTCGTCAACCTCGTCATGTCCTATTGCTTCATTCGGTGTACTGTGAATTTGACCTTGTAGTACATTTATGAATAAATTGGTGTACCACCATGGATTTTTGAGTTCATGATTCTGTTCAATCACTCGCAATAAATTGTGCTCATCTTTGATTTCTTCGATATCTTTGACCTTATCTCTTACATTCCGAAGCGTTTCACGTAAGGTCTGCAAATCATGAGCCGATTTAAGGTGCTTTGCCAACATATTGGTGGTAGTGGATCTTTCGCTGCACTCAGGAATCAAACAAACTATGACCTGGCCCGGTGGAATTTCGTTATAATGGCTCTTGATATGTTCGGCAAGTTGCGGTGTCGATGTTTGCTTGACTCCAAAACTTCCACAGCCTTGCCATTTACAAGCTGCTTCCTGACTGGTAGCCAAATGTTTGCTTAGATGCAGAGCAAGACTTTCCGGCGGTACTATGGGGGTTTCACAGTCTTGCCATTGACATGTCAACTGTGTCGGGTTCTGACCACTTGGAACTACTCCCGTACCTTGCTCAGCCATTTTACCAAGTACAGTTCACGGTACGCTAGATTTAGAGAGCTCCTTCAGCTACTCCAATCTTCGATACGCGAGAATGGTGAAATTGGAAACTACTCACGTGACTTAATATCTACTATGATCAATATCTACTTTGTTAATTATGACTATACAAACTAAACTAGTTCTTCATCTAATCTAGCGGCGGGATTGGTTTCAATGAAGTCCAATGAAACCTTGTGGCCCAATAATTCTCTGATATTGGAGACACCATATTTGATCATGGTTGGTCTTTCCAATGAAAGACCCCATCCCAATACTCTCAAGTTCTTTGGCAATCCCATGGATTCCAACATTTCAGGTCTGAACATACCGGAGTTACCGATTTCGACCCATTTGCCCAAACCTCTATGATGAGCGAAGATTTCCAAAGATGGTTCGGTGTAAGGATTGTAGGCTGATTTGAATCTTAAACCACTGACACCCATCTTACCGAAGAAATCCTCCATGAAACCGATCAAATCTCCCAAAGTAATGTCGTATCCGGCCAACACACCTTCGACTTGGTGGAATTCAGCCAAATGTGTTGCATCAACCGCTTCATTACGGAAAACCCTATCAATAGAGAAAAGTCTGGTTGGTTTTGGATCAGCAGCCAACTTCTTTAACATGGCTGAAGAAATGGCAGTAGAGTGGGTTCTCAACACCATTCTCAACGATTCTTCTTCTTTCCATGGATATCTGTAACCGATCGATCCGTACTTACCGTTTTCATGGACTTGTCTAACGTTTTCCCAGTATTCTTTGTCTTCAGGAAGTCCGGCCTTGACTGGGTCTTTCAAGTAGAAAGTATCTTGTAAATCTCTTGCAGGATGTTGTTGAGGGACGAATAAGGTATCGAAGTTCCAGAAACCCGATTCTACGTATTGGTTTGATGGCATTTCAGTGAATCCCATCGAGAAGAAAATCTGTCTGAATTCTTCCCTGACTTTACTTAATGGATGTAATGCACCAGATTGAGGATAGATACCTTCGGAATTGAAGTTGTATGGTTTGAATTCGGCGTCTTTCCAGCTACCGTTGGCAATCATGTCAGATGTGATGTCAGTTTCGAGACTTTTGATTTCCAAGCCGAACTTTGGACCCTTTTCGATTTTGAAACCAACGATCTTAGACAAGGTAATCAACTTTCTCTTCTTCAACTCAGTCAATTCCTTCTTATCGTCCAAAGATCCAGTGCTCTTGATGGTTTTCAACTCTTCCAAGACCACGTCCTTTGGCAACGACTCTACTTTTGCTACCAATTTGTCGCCATCTTTGCTCAACCACTTATTCTTGAATGCTTTACCTTGGCCAACAAGTCCTATAGGTCCTAATTTGGTCTTCAAGTCATTGATAGATAATGCTTCCACTGCCTTTAAGACTTCGTCTACTACCTGAATTTCTGGGGAAGCTCCACTGGTCAAGAAAGATTCGGCCTCTTCGGTCAAAGTCCATTGGTCAATTTCAATTTTGGAGAAAGTGATCATTTCTTTGGCCCATAATGAGGTCAAGTTGGAATGTAAAGTGTTTGAGTCGATCTTGGAGAACTCGGCTTCTTTCAAAGTGTTTTCGATGACTCCATTGCTGGCATCAACTTTCTTTAATATAGACAACTGCAAGTCAGACATCGTAGATATTTCTCTATTATATTATGCTATCCAGCCACCTGATTACTACTCCGTGATGTCCTGGCGGTATCGCTTATGATTCATACTGGTGGAAAAAAAATTCCACATAGTACCAACGATTACGCGGAGCTAAGTATACTCGAGCACGTAAATTATCACCATGGACCACCAATCACCCACGTGACACATTACCGCGAGTTCTCGTGCATACGCTAAATACGTCAAGAGATTGGGTCTTTATCAGCCTGGAAAGATGATTGTTATCACCCCTGGAAAATTAGACTTTTGAAATCAGAATCGCCGTGAAGCCTTATTCTGCGCCGAGAACCAGGCTTTTTTTGTTTTGATTTCATGGCATTGGCGTGCTTGTCGCTGAGAGTTCTGTAGAACTGCTGGGCTGAAACACAAAGTAGTGTCTTATGAATAATGACCTAGTTGTGATGTCGAAGGTACCGCCTCGATCATCATATAGTGAGTGCGGCTAGGGAATGCGCGGTGTATGCAGTACGTCCATATGTAATAGCAAGCTGGTGCTGTACTAAGCTTGCTATCGTGAGCTATTTTGGTAAATAATGACACTTTTGGTTTTGTGCGGCTAAGCAATGTTGACCAGTTCAAGCACTATATAATGCATAGAATTCTTCGCCTCATTTACTCTCATAAAAGCATCACACACAATCATTCATAATGCCAGTTACCTGTTCCGATATCATCAAGCTCATATTTGCTATTTTCTTACCACCATTGGGTGTGTTTTTGGAAAGAGGATGTAGCTCCTCGTTGTTAATCAACATCCTTTTAACCATCTTGGGTTACATTCCAGGTATAATTCATGCGGTCTATGTTATAATGCGATACTGATCAATTTGAAAGCTCTGGACTATCATAGGATATATTATTCTTAGGATAGCCAATTGTGCAGCAACAAAAAAATGCTAGAATCACACCAGCCGCAATCATTCAATTGCCTCATGCATGTATTTTCTTTGACTTTTTGGCTGCGACTTATGCCATTCGTTTTATAGTTATGTTTTGCATTTGTATGGGAGATTAATAAATAGTTTCATTAAAACTTATGAAAGAGAATGTACTAAAGAACACTTTTGTCTAGATTACTAGAACGATGCATTTACAATACATTGATTCTCATTAAGCTACAAAAGCTGATATCGACTTCTGCCAATCATTATTTGAAACCATTAACACACTCTAGTTTAATAGGCATTAATCCATGTTTAAGGCAGCAAAATATAGGACAATAATACAGTAACATTTCGAAATCAGTATGTAGAGTACCTAACAGTGTGCTATGATGTAACTGTTACAGATAAGCCGTTAGAACAGAAATCTCAACGGACCAACGCTGCACGATACGAGTGTAATTCGCCACATGATATTAGTTAGGGACACCAGCCCGATTGTTCCATCTCTCAACGACGCATGGGGATCTCTCGTATTTGCTATCGGACTAAGCTCGTGATGGTTCGAGGTTTGCAGCATACCCGTGACACAGCGAAGACAAAATGCGAAAGTAGCCACGAGCCCGCATAGACTTGTGAGCCATTGCCAAGAAAAAAACGCAGGAGCTCACTAGCATCGTCACACGACAGTTTTTCGCATTCAAACGGGGCTGTGAAAATAACTTCAACAGGGGCAATATTTATCGGACCAAGGAAGGTATAGCAGGTTTGGCACTCCAACTACTACATGGCCAACCAGTCCACTAAGTCCACAGCTACGGGAGGCTGGTTGATGCTGATGTACTAACAAGTTCCAGTATCCAGGCGCAATGGAGATGACCTGAATGTCATCATGGGGAAGTTTTTCTCTGGATTTGTTGCACTGGTCTTGTATCTTGACAAACTCATAACTATTTATCGCAAAATGCTGTTTGCGTACGGCACAATAAATTAACGATTCCACCATCATGAAATCCGCGTTTCCTAGGGATTGTGGGATGTTGCCAATTTCTCCACTTACAAGGCTCGAACTTTTGCGAAGTGGTTTTTGACCGTTAGCTAGGTGGCTTATGTCAAAGTCTATTTTGTTCAACCCCAGCACCCAATCTCCCTGCTAAGCCTCTGATGGATCTCACGTCACGTTACTCGGTCGCGTTTGGCGCTGGCCCGCTCTAGCGATGCAGCACAAAAGTAACATTTTGCGGCCAATTTTTGCTTACTCGTTCTCGAACCATTACCAAGGTGCTGACCCAGGACTCAGCTGGTAAACCGTCAAATCAAGGCCATTACCATCGCCTATTACTTTACCGTTTCAGTAGAATCGTAATCCTTCACCCCCGATTTCTTTTTATTCTTTCCGCGTTGCCAGACTTGCACAGCAGCCCTTAAACAAATATCCGTGCTCGCATATACAAAATTTTGCCAAGTCTTGAGACCTATATATACAACTTCGATAGGAAAATTGCATTTTTGTATAGCTTATCGGTCATCAAGGAGGTGGGCTGCCTACAATAGTGCTCCTACTTGTTTCACATCACAATTTCCAACATGCTAACCATAAGGACGATAACGTTGGTCCTCATAGCAGTGCTATTTGTGAATCTTACATATTTCATAGGGGCGTACCGGCAAGAAGAAGCCCGACTCAATCTCTTGAAATTGGAGGATTTAAAGGCCCAAAAAATCAAGAACTTGGTGTTGGACGACCAGATACCGTATCCAAAAGATGTTGAGTACGACCTGCTTCAACCCAATGAGAAGGTAGCTTATCTACTTGACCAAGTACAACAAAACGCGGACGGCAAATATGATGCCACCAACACCAGCGTCAAACACCCGTTCGCACAGATCAAACCCCAGAGCTACGGCCAAGATGGGCTATTGACATACGATCCCAGAATCACCTTATCCGTATACCTAGAAGAGATCAAAAACCAGCTCGAGACCGCAAACCCCCAAAACGATCCTTCGTACCACCACAACATATCCGTTCCGTTCTCATGGGCTGACTGGGTGGACTTGACTGCCTTGAACCCAGAATTGCTCAAAAGTGACGAAGACAAGTTGGATTGTGCCTGGCTCCAATCCACCGTGAACAAGCCCACAAACAATCCAGACTTTTGCAAGGACTTGAGGCGACTTTCCGAAGCAGAGTTTGAAGAAATAGGCCTTGGAGCAGATGATCTTCCAGGTTTTATTGTCAAACAATCGCCTTTCAACAAGATTCCCAATCTTCAGAACATAATGCAAGCCAAGAGCCACTTGCTTACCTACGCAGAATTGCCCTTACAGCTCATTTTTCTTACTCAGAACGGAACCTACGATGTGCCTGTTCGCAAAGAACGTGCAAGTATCATGAAATCAGGAATGTTTAAGAAATATTTCGAAAGAACCAACAGAAGCATGGACCAGACCCATGAGATAGGACCTATAAACGAGATGGCCGAGTTGGGAAGCACCGTGCCGTCCAGGACACAGCCAAATGTAGTCTACAGCAAATCCAGTCACAATGAAGATTCGCAAGAATTATTTTTGCAGCCAGATATGTTCCATTATGACCAATACGACATAGATTCCCAGATCGAATACTATGAGGATTTAATTCAATACGGACCAGGTGAAGATGACGATGATTTTGACGAAGAAGACGAATACGAAGACGGCTCAGTAGAGTTTGGTCCAGACTCAGACGCACAACGTAGAAGTACTGTTGAGTTGCCTAGTTATATGATGAAGTCGGATGACGAACCAGTAGATACCGAAGAACACTCATTAGACATCAGCTCGCTAACCAACTTGACTCCTCAAATGCTCAACCACTACCTTGGGCTTCTCACGGCCAATGCTTACACCACCGCCGACGAACCAACCTACTTCAAGCTCTCTACTCTTTACAAAGACGAAGAAAATAAAGATAATGGATGGCATTACGAATGGAGATTCTTTAATGGCGCCAACAGATACTTGAAAGACGAGTCCTGGGACTTGAAACAGATGGAACAACGAGAGCAGATTATATTGGACAGACTTTTGCGAAACTGGTTCAAGTTCTGCAAGGAGAAGGGGATCTTATCGTGGATTTCCCACGGCCCACTATTATCATGGTACTGGGACGGATTTATGTTCCCATTTGACATCGATGTAGATATTCAGATGCCCATTTCCGAGCTCAACCACCTCAGTAGAAACTATAACATGAGTCTTGTGATTGAAGATGTCGAAGAAGGTTTCGGCAAGTATCTCATAGACTGCTCAACATTCTTACATCACAGGGACAAACCAGGTAGAAATAATTACATCGATGCCAGATTCATTGATATAGACTCGGGAGTATACATAGATATCACCGGTCTAGCCAGAAACAACGAATCTCCCCCTCGCAGATATGCCAACTACATCAAAGAGAAGAATTTGAAAGGCGAGTCGATAGAGCTTTACATGGACAGAAGAAAGCACTGGTACACTTTTGAGCTGCTTAGTCCATTAAGATTGTCCATGATAAACGGCGTGCCTATGTACATTCCCCACGATGTGATGTCTATGTTGAACTATGAATACCCTCGCGGAACAACTGCCTACTATTATGGAGGTTACTATTATGTACCGAAGCTCAGGCTCTGGATCAAAGAAGAGAAGGTGGCCAAGATCTTCGAAGAATCGGAGAACGGACAGCGGAAAATCAAGCGTAAAAAGTTGATCTCTTTGATCAAAAATATGACTGACGAAGACAAAGTCAGATTGCTAGAGTCCGACGACGAACTATTGCTGGAGTATTATCTTACGCAGAAACTAAGCTCGCTCCATGAACTAGAAAAGAGTTATCTTTTGGACTGGTCTCAACGTAACTCGATACTTGACTTGAGCAACACTACTGATTATCATCAGCTTACGAATAAATTTGAACTTGGCAAACCTCTCAGACTGAGTATGTACGATTACGAGTACTACTTGAGGTTTGACAGTGCATGAATAATATACACCCACGAATAGAAAACTAAACTGTAGATGAACACAGTTAAAGTAGAGCTACTAGCGCAAAGCATTTTAACTTCGAAATTTTAGACCAGGTTGTCGCATTTGCTCGCACCATCACCCCAATTACCTGTATATATTACCACCCCTGGTCATATGTTAACCGTCATGGTAGTTTACACGCTTCATGGCAGCTCCTCATATATCACTGTAGTATACCATGTTTCTTATTAAAACACACCTCTCATTTCTCCACCAATCCTCACCACTTCAAGAACTCTAACTAACGAGCACGACCAATATACTTTTACTATTTCACCACTGATACTGATCGCACGATGCCAACTAGCCCATATATCGTATCAATTAGAGCTCTGTTTTAAATTGTATTTTACAGTGGGGTTGTACAGCCTGTACAACTAAGCAATAGAACTATATAAATTGGTATGGTGCGAATTGTCGTCAGTGGTGGAGATAACTGATATGTGTTGTCCTGGTAGATTAGTGTGAATTAGTGGTGAATGGTAGGTTAATGATATAATGTACTTGCTAGTGGGTCACGCACGACCCACCATATATCTCTCAAGCTCAGCCGTAGGAAGATAGTAAGACCTTAAAGAATAGAATGTTTCAGAAAACGGCTCAACGAAGCATTAGAAGGAATATTACATCCTTTTGGAGCATAGTCCAAAGCAGGAACTATGCTGGTCCTGTTTACACCAGAGTCTCGGACTTCAACAAAGCCAGCACTGCTTCTACAGTTGACAGTGGAAGTAATGTGGGTGGCGAGACTAGTGCCCCTGCCACAACCAAAGTTACCAGCTTTCATGACTCACCCATACAAGTGAGTGCTGCCGATCCCAGCCAACCCATAAACTGGTCGGATTCCTTCCACGGTCTTGGTTCCACGCCATTTTCCAGAGAGATTGCCGATATACTATTGGCACCCATTGCAGCAGAGGACATCGAAATCAAGCCTGATGGGCTTTTGTACTTGCCAGAAATCAAGTACCGTCGTATTTTGAACCGGGCGTTTGGTCCTGGCGGCTGGGGATTGGCCCCAAGAACCGAAACCTTGATTACCCCCAAGCAAATCAGCAGAGAGTATGCTTTGATAGCTCACGGCAGGTTGATCAGTGTGGCGAGAGGCGAACAGGACTATTTCGGCGGCGAAGAAAAAACCACCACTGCTTTGGAGGGATGCAAAAGTAACGCGTTGATGAGATGCTGCAAGGATTTGGGAATCGCCAGTGAGCTCTGGGATCCCAGCTTTATCAGAGAATGGAAGAAAAAGTACTGTGACGAGGTGTTTGCCGAGCATGTAACGACCAAGAAGAAAAAGAAGTTGTGGAAGCTAAAGAAGAATAAAACTTTGGATTATCCCTATAAGATTTGCTAAACACTGTATATAAGCGAAATTAACACACTAGATCAGAAGACCGTAGTATAATGAGAATGCAGCAACAACAGTAAACAAGAAGAAAACGCGCCAATAGTAATGGTTAGATACTTTAGTATATTACTAGTGGTTATTGTACTTTATTAAATAGTAATGCTTATTGTACTGAGTATATTGCTACTGTTGTTGGTTGTTAGATTTTGTTTATGGCTTGAAGATACCTCTGCCTGCACCCAAAGTCTCGACGGTTTGTGACAAAGGTCTTCTCTTCCACACATCCCAGAATTGTTGCTTGCCCAACTCTTCTTCAGTGTTACCTTCAGCATACTTGACATCTTTACCAGCAGAACTTGGCGATTGGGCCCAGATGGCATGGTCCAATAAAGCAGTGATGGAGGCACCGGCAATACCAGTCAAGACCTTTTGTTTGACTGGCATGCTCTTGAATCCAACAGTCAAACATGCCAAGTTACCAGCTCCAACGGCGAAGAAAGTGTTCCAGCCATCGTTCTTTTCTCTCAAGTTGGTCACAATGCCTTTGGTAGCAGTGGCTACAGTGGCGAAACCAACCACAGTGGCAGGCAATCCCAATTTGAAAGTGGCACGTCTCCATAAGTATAACCATGCGTAAGCACCTACAGTTGTGTAAAACCCAACCTTGAACACTTGGGTGGTCTCTTTCTTGGTGTCTACTGGCTTCCAGGGTGGGTAGGCACTGGCATTGGCCAAGTTGACGAATGGAGTGGGGTATTTTCCAGTGGAGTCAGGGTACTGTGGAGCCTGTTCTGTGACTTCGGTGGACATGATTTGGTGTCTTTTAGGCGCTGTTCCAACGATGTAAACTGTCTTGGATGAGTTCGAGGTTGCCCAATCAAAGATGGATGAATTTTTGGTCAGGATCCGCACGTGCTTGTGAACGTGACCGTCCGGGTCGTGTCTGAAAAATTTTCATGGTTGCCCTCTAAAAGTGCAGCCCGACCTAGGAAAAGAATTAGCTGACAAACGCTAAGATGAACAGAGCTTTTGCCATTACCGCTGTTGTTGCCACCGGGTTGATTGGGTACGCCGCCTACTTCGACTACAAGAGAAGAAACTCGGCAGAATTCAGAAAATCCTTGAAGAAAAAGTCCATCAAGCATGCCAAATTGAGTGAAAAGATAGAGAAGGAAACCAAGAAGTCCAAGTTCGAAGCCGTCAAGAAGGCATTGGAAGAAGACTTGGCCGCCAACCCAGTTCCGGTTGAGTTAAGCGAAAAGGAAAACTTCTTCATGCAACAAGTCGCTTTAGGTGAACAATTGTCTGCCGTTCCAGGAAAGAAGATCGATTCTGCTGTTTGTTTCTACAAGGCGCTTGCTGTCTATCCAAACCCAACCGACATCTTGGGAGTATATCAAAGATCTGTTCCAGAAGACATTTACGAGCTTTTGGTCATGATGATTGCCGCCAAGCCCCCACCAGCTGTATCGAATGTTTTAAACCCTGAACTCACCAGAGGAGCCAAGGTTGAAGAAGATTTAGATTAATGAAATTTAATGAAAATAATAAATCAAAAAGATCATGGTTGACATAGAAGTGGTCATTCCACTGAACATCTCTCCCATTTCATGTTGTGGGGACACCATACGGTGACTACCTTATTTCTTATGTACATATATAGATTATTTGCGCCTATCGTGATAAGCGAGATGCGCTTCGTGATTATATCATTCCCTCGATCTCGTGTAGATGTTTGTTGATTATAAAAATGTAGATTCCAAAAATAAAGATCTCAAAATTGGATTCCAAAAATAATTTTTGACGAAGCTGCGAATTTCACGCACCGCATAAACCCAAAAGTTCATTTGATTCATTAAGCAATAAGCTTTAATATGTTGGGACGTTTGGTCTGCTTAGCGGCGTTGACATGCCACGCAGCAGCCGCGGCTTTTCAATTGAACGAAACCACCATAGACACTATCTTTGCACTGAACAACTACACCAATTCAACCAACTCCACCAGCATCCAGATCAGCGACAATTCCAACAACTTTCAGTACGAAGGGGTGGCTATTGGAGGATGGCTCGTGTTGGAACCTTACATCACGCCATCTTTGTTTCAAGCGTTCAACCTGTCACCTCCTGTAGACGAGTATCATTACTGTAAAGAGTTGGGATCAGAAGAGGCTTCCAAGAGATTGCAGAAACACTGGTCTACTTTCTATACCGAGCAGGACTTTGCCAACATCAAGTCATACGGCTTGAATATGGTGAGGATTCCTATTGGGTACTGGGCATTTCAACTTTTGGACGGCGATCCCTACGTCCAAGGAGCACAGCACTACTTGGACCAGGCCCTCGAATGGTCACAAAAGAATGATTTGAAGGTATGGATTGATCTTCACGGTGTTCCAGGCTCTCAAAATGGGTTTGACAATTCTGGTTTTCGTGATATCGGCTACCCAGGATGGTTCAACTCAACTGAAAATGTCGAGGTTACCTATCAAGTGTTGCACCAGATATTTAAAAAGTATGGCTCAGGCTCTGTAGGAAACAAGTACAAAGATACGATTCTTGGCATCGAGATTGTCAATGAACCGTTTACTCCTGTTCTTGGTATCAACAATGTCACTGAGTTCTATGCCAGAGCCTATGACGATGCTAGAAGCACCCAGCTGATCAATAATACCATTGTGTTCCACGATGGGTTCCAGGGAATAGGATACTGGGACCACTTCATGAACCATCGTGAACCCTGGGAAACAGCCTTCGCAAACAATACCAATGAAAACTACAACATCTTGATCGACCACCATCACTACGAAGTGTTCGGATCCGGTGTCGAGCAAAATATCTCGACCCATATCCAGAACATTGTCGACTATGCCAACTCCATTCAGCACGAATTATCGCACCATCCTGCAGTAGTGGGCGAATGGTCTGCGGCACTTACAGACTGCACTCCTTGGTTGAACGGTATAGGCTTGGGCTCGCGTTATGCCGGCGAAAAGCCGTACGATTTCAATAAAACGGGCAGCTGCAAGAACATCAACAACTTTTCAAAGTGGTCCAAAACCGAAAAAAAAAATTACCGTAAGTTCATCGAGATCCAGCTAGACAGATACTCCGCCAAAACTAATGGGTGGATCTTCTGGTGCTACAAAACCGAAGATACCATTGAGTGGGATTTCAGACGTCTAGTCAAGTTGGGCTTGATGCCGCAACCACTCGACAATTTCACCTACATCAAAAACGGTACCGATACCGACAAGCACAAGAACGCAGCTGTCAAGGGCCTTGCTAGCCCATGGGCCTTGGCTACCGCCTTGGTCGTCGTTGCCATGATCTTATAGACTGATAAATAGCCATATAGAATTTGCACCCATACCTGCACGTAGCATGCGCACGTTACATCACATGACTCACCATACCGGCACCAGTTCAAGTGAAAAATGCAATGCCACACTGCAAGAACTTCAACGATGGTCAAGTCAGTTAACGTAGCTATCATCGGCTCAGGAGTCGTCGGCTCTGCTTTTATCAACCAATTGAAAAACTTAAAGTCTTCTATCAAGTACAATGTCGTTTACTTGGCCAGATCTTCTAAGGAAGCTCTTTACGAAAAAGACTACAGCCCAATAGACTTGAGCACTTACAAAACCACCAGTGAAACTCAAAGTGTTTTGGGCTTACCAGAATTGACCAAGTACTTGGTTGGCGCTTCCAGACCTACTATTTTAATCGACAATACTTCGAATGGTGAAATTGCCTCGTACTATCCAAATTTCATCCAACAAGGTATTTCCATTGCAACTCCAAACAAGAAAGCCTTTTCTTCAGACTTGGCTACCTGGAACAAAATCTTCGAAAACTCCAAGGCCGAAGGTGCCGGTTTGGTCTACCATGAAGCAACTGTCGGTGCCGGTTTGCCAATCATCGGGCCATTGAACGATTTGGTTGCAACCGGTGACAGAATCGAAAAGATCGAAGGTATTTTCTCCGGAACCTTATCATACATTTTCAATGAGTTCTCGACCACCGATGCTTCCTCGGATGTCAAATTTTCCGACGTGGTTAAAGTAGCCAAAAAATTGGGATACACCGAACCAGATCCAAGAGATGACTTGAACGGATTGGACGTGGCTAGAAAGGTGACTATTTTGGCCAGAATTGCCGGCTTTGAAGTCGAATCTCCTACTTCTTTCCCAGTTGAGTCATTGATTCCTAAAGCCTTGGAAGATGTCCAATCTGCTGATGAGTTCTTGGAGAAATTGCCAAACTACGATGCTGATATCCAGAAAATAAAGCAAGAAGCCTTGGCCGAAAACAAGGTGTTGCGTTTTGTTGGCCAGGTTGATTTCAAGAACAACAAGGTTTCAGTAGAAATTGGCAAGTATGGTTTCGACCATCCATTTGCTTCTTTGAAGGGTAGTGACAACGTGGTTGCCATCAAGACTGAAAGATACACCAATCCACTCATCATCCAAGGTGCTGGTGCCGGTGCCGAAGTCACTGCTCACGGTGTCTTGGCCGATGCCATAAAGATAGCTGATAGGATTGCTAATTAGTATAGATTAAGTACTATTTAATTTTCTTACATTTTTGAAATTAACTCTATGTTATTTAGTCAATATGCCTACGCTGATCATTATATCGTAGACGGCATCATATATGTCTTGCTGTCATCCTCCCAGTGTTCCTTGGCTTCTCTAAAAATCTCCCTTAAAACTTTCTCGTCCTGGCAAGTAGCTCTGAAGTTCAACATCACCCGTTGCGAGTCCATGTGGTATGTTTTTGCATTGGAGTCGTTATCAGGCAATGAAGTCAAGAGAGTATTTAGTCTGGTCACATGGATATTATTGGGCGCCAAAAAGAAGTCTCCGCCGTCTCTCAACTCAACAAAATAAGAACCTGTCTTATGGATATACTGAGCGTACTGGAACGTGGGTTTGCCCCAACTGTAGGAGATTTCAATGTGTCCCTTCAGGAAAAATACCGTGGACCTATTATCAAGTAGGAAACCCGACTTTTTAAGCAAGTACAAGTGGTAATAAAATTTCGTCTGCCTTAAAATCGAAGGGTCATTGAATTCAGAATCAAGCCAAGGATTGAGACTCAATTTCAAGTCGACAAACGAATGAAACGGATTGATTGACGGAATGGTACACAACTCCTTCCAAGGAGTCTCTACCAATTTGAGCCCGTGTCGTTCACATAGTCTCGACCAGTTCGAAATGGTTTCGTCGATGAATCTGGTGGTGGTATTTAACCACTGAAGACGGATATGGTAGCAATGCTCCGGATTGTGCACTCTGTCGTAATGCACCGTGACCAATTCGGGCCTAAACGATTTGCCCAAGGGATCGACATTGATCTTGACACACTTACTCAATATGAACTTCTTTCTCTTCAGCTTGGATTGGGTTGACGCAGAAACAAACGAGCCGTCTGAATCGTTGTTTAACATGCCGTTGGATATGATTTTGCTAAGATCTAAAGGTTCCTGCGGCTTGATATTGGGCGAGATTGCCGACTCCACATCTGAGTTGTTGTTGGTTAAAATTGGCGTTGAGGGTTGGGTGGCAAGTGCATGGTTACCATTATTGTCTGTCTTTTCCTTCTTCATTCCAAACCAACTCCGGGTCTTTTCTTTGTACAGTTCGTCTACATATTCTTCCTCGATCTCATAGAAATAGTATCCGTCCAATAAACCGTGTCTTGTTTCGACATGCCTGAACAATCCCTTGTTCATCAAGTTCTGTCCAAACGCAGTGGCTTCCTCTCTGGTATCAATGTCTTCAAAACACTCCAACAACCAAGTCACCAACTCACTGCCAATGAAACAGTGTAGATGTCTTTTGAAGTGCCACGTTCTGTCTACCAAATTCAATCCTGTTTCGCCTTGTAGCTCGTGTGCCAAATCTGCGATCTTGATACTCTTGTTGAATCTCATGTTCTCGGGTATCATCAAAGTTGGTTGGTTACCTGTGATATCGTAGTTTTCAGCCTCTTCATTCAAAAAGTCATAAAGATTGCCTGTATAGAAAATAATTTCGGACATGGGAGTTTCCTTGCGTTTGTCGTTCTTGTCGTATTTCCCTTTTTCAATTAGCGCAATGAGTTTTCTTAATCCCTCGACACGGATCTCCTCATCGGAAAGCTTTTCGTTGGTGATATAGTAAGCATTCTTGGGGATTTCTGAAGGCATGATCACAAATTTCATATGATAGAATTCCTTTCTGGCAGCAGGCATAGTATCTTCAAAACCCGCTAGGTATTGATCAAATTGATTCCAATTGACTTCGGGCGATTTCAAGTTGATCGCATCGAGTTTGGCTGGCGAATAATCATCGGCGTATCTTGTTCTAATGAGCGGAAAGTAAGGTTTGAGGTGGTCTATATTTTTGCCAAGGTGTATATCGTTATTATGATTTGAATTTGGTGTTGCGAGCCTCGAAAGTTCCGACCCTGGCTCATTAATTGCGGTCTTCCCGATAGTTCTTCTGTGAAGTTGGACGTTTAAATTACCTCCAAAATCACACGAAATACGATGGATCTCATCATTAAATGACATGTAAATAGTGATGCCGTAGCTAGAGTTCTTGGGAAAATACTTGATTAAACTATCAACGTTTCCTCCAAGTTTCCGTTCCGCTTCTACTTTCTTGACTTTTGACCCGTAACATATTTGAAAACCGGCCAATAATCGCAACTGAATCATTTCTCTCATCAATTCATGAGTAGTTTCTAGTTCCAAATAATTCTCATAGTTTAGTAACACGTTGTAGATTTGAAATGTATACTCCGAGTCCAATTGCTTTGTTGTGGGGAAAACTGGAGTGGTGTAAGGAAGAGCTGCTGGGGATTCAAACGATTTCCATTTAATGAGCTTGCGTCTAAGGTTTTTGGGGAACACATCACTCCATCTACTAAGTGAGGTCACCTCCTTAGAGTGTATTTCTTTGGAGGGGTTGGTGATTTCCTTCCAGAACCTGTCGGTCTCTGAAATTGGTTCCTCTTCAAGATTAGTGGCACCTGAAGATCGTTTGTGGGTCCGCTTCATAGTTTGTGAATCGGCAAAGGTATCGCTCGGTTTCATTCGAGACCGAAGCCCATCTTTTCTATTATACTTTTTCAAGTTTGGGTCCTTCTCTCTATTGTTTGCTCGATTAGTTGAAGCAGACTCCTCTCTAATTGAGCTATTAAGGACCTTTTTTCTCATTGTAGGGTGCTGAGGGTGGTGCTGGTTAACTGAAGGAGTCGAAGTTCCTTTTGGAGTTTCTTTTGGAGGCGAAACAGCCCGCAATGAGCTTGCTGTGGACTTTTTGGACTTCAATGACTGATTTGACAGCAAGACTTTCTTGTCTTCACTGGTCTTATTGAGCACGTATAATGAAGACAAAGCCGACGTATCAGTGCCTGCTGCATGCGTGACGGTTCCTACTGCCGAGATATCAGATTTTGTAATGGTTACTCCGCTTGTGGCGTGGACTTTTTCGGCTGTGGGTAATGAATTAATTGTCAGAATGTCAGAAGAAAGTTTGGGCCGTAAAGCGCCTTCTTCGTTAGATATCTGGGGCGTAAGAGTGTTTCTGTTGCTGAAAATTAACGAGAGAGTGGCATTGGAATCCTTGATATTGCTCAGTACTTTTGTATCGTTGATTTTGGTGGCTAGCGAGTCGCTCGACTTTGAAGTCATTTGATACTTCTCGATATCAGCATCCCGAAAGTAATCTTCTTTTTCGTTCACGGCACTGAAAACGTCGTTATCATACATATCCATGGCATCGGTCAACTTGTCTGTTTTCTTCAACTTGAGCCTATCTATCCTTATATCATTCAGTTCGTTTTCCATGACACCCATCATCTGAAGTTCGTAGATTTTGCACCGCGGCATCCATTGGCTTGAAAAGGTGTTACTCTTATCTTTGTAAAAGGAGATATCACACCAGTACGGCACACAATGCTTGACTTTACCTTCATGGTCCATATATCTGAACAACGGCACAATGTGCAACGGAGGCTGGCTCAAACTTATCACATCCAAACTACAGTCTATCGAAGCCATTTTCTTACTGGATTCGAGCAATAAGTGGTAGTCGACGTCGAATATGCCTGTACCGGAGGTGATAAGTATGAAGTGGTTGAGCGAGTGCTTGAGATCGGTGTTCCTAAACTTATTTTGCACCAACGACAAACCCAAGTTCAAGGCTTCAAGTATGTTACCTTTGACTGCTGGAAGTATATCGCCTTCCATATAGTACTGGTTGGCATTACCGTGTCCTCCAGTCTTGAGCATGATATCACGTTTGAAGTTGGCAAACTCGAGTCTCAAGTTGGCCATAATCCGATCCCATGACAAGATATTGACTTGGTCCACCACCACTCTGAAGTAATCTCTTATGTTGGGAGGTCTTTCGCCATGGTTAAGTGTCATCCATGGAATGTCGGTGAGATCTACACTGGTAAATAGTACGATGGTGATGGAGTGGTGGGTATTATTAGCTCGCCAGCGCTTGAAGATCTTGGGAAACAAATTGTTTACTAATTTGTGAAACATGATTTCGCCGTTTTCTTCAAAGTGCCACATCTCTCGTGATAGCTGCACCAACACGGTGAGTTTGGCGCTTTCGCTTCGAAATATCACTTTGGTGTCTTCTCCAATGTATCCTGAGAAGATCTCCTTGCCTTCTCTGTACATGTGCTTGATAATCCCACTGCGGTTGCCAAGATACGTTAGCCTCTTGTCTTTGTAACCACAAGTACCGACCATGGCAGCCGAGAACATCCACATGGTATCTCTAGAAATGTTGACATCTTTGATGAAAACTTCGACTGTTTCGGCTTCGATTTCGCTGAGATCAGTGATTCTTTTGATCTCGGCCAAACTCCGAGGTGGAATGTCTAGAAGCTTCTGCAAAGGATTGGATAGCAATGAAATCTGGGCTTTTTTATTGGAGTTGGGCACCTCAGCATGGTCGTCTTGCTTATTAGAATCTTTGAAGCTGCCGTCGGTGGCCACAAAATATAGTTTTTTGGTTCGTTTTTGCTGCGGCTCCAACAGCTGGAGCTCGTACACTTTACCGTGCTTGATGCCTGGAGATATACTGGTATCGAGTATTACGTCTTCGTTGGAAGATCTGAGCTCGTGAAACCACACGGTCAACTGTATAGGGTCATTGGAATTTACGGCTGGGGTGGGTGGAAGGTCGGTATCTGAATCTGCACTTTTATTGGGTGTATCAGCAATAGAATTTAGGCGGTTTTGTTTGATGTTTTTCTTTCTTCCTATGGTGATTGTGCTTCCAATGTTTCTACTCATGAGATTGGATGTCGAGGCTGCTGAGGACGACGAGGATTTGGCTCCTACTGCCAATGTAGCATGGTTCGAGCCCATGACATTGGACACATTGGGGCTGGCAGGTCCCTCATTGTCATTGAGCAATTTCAGAGTGCTTTTGGTCTTGGTCGGAGCGTAGTATCGGGCATATCGCATGGCTCTGACAGATATTGGACAGGTTTTGTAAGGCTATTGGTTTCGTGAAGCTACAGTGGTGTGGAGTTAAAAAGTTGATGTTCCTGCACAATTAGAGCGCGCCAATACTGAGTACCTTCAGGGCTCATTTCAGATAGAGATCAACTAGACGGCCCACGAAAAGAAGAGACTGCGAAAATTTTATTACTACTTGAAGTCTACAGCAGGCAATACGAACTCGTCCAAGAACCACTTATGGAACCTCAAATCGTCTGAGAGCTCGGGGTGGAACGACGTGCCCAAGATGTTGCCCTGTCTAACGGCAACAATTAGGTCGTTTCCCTTTCTTTCTAACTTGTGTAATACTTGCACGGGCTCTTGAGATGGCGATAAGGGCGAGGTAATCACAGATGAGTCAGTGACAGGTTCGTTGCAGTTGACGCGAGTCACAACGGGCGCGCGGATAAACACTGCGGGAAAATCGGTGAGGTCCAGGATAAAGCCGGAGAAATCGAGGGCCTGCGTGAACGAGTCCAATTGTCTGCCAAAGGCGTTTCTGGTGACCTCAATGTTTAAGCCTCCAAGAATTTTCTGCTCCGGCTTGCCGTTTTTCAACTGGTGGGCCAAGAATATGAGGCCCGCGCATGTTCCCCAAACGGATTTTTCGCTATTTCTGACAAACCGGAGCAATGGCTCAAATAGATGGGTTGACTCTGCGATCAACGAAATCGCGGTGCTCTCACCGCCGGGGATCACAAGTGAGTCACAAAGGGCTAGGTCTTGCGGGGTTTTCACCTGCAAAAACTCAAAGACATACTTGTTGTACTGAGGACCTTCTGCTATTCTGCGGAAGAACTCGATGTGTTCGTGAAATGCACCCTGGAGCGCCAACACCCCAAGCACGACTCTGACTGACATCACACTGAAAAACGATCAAACTAAATTTCAAACCCCGAGTCGCCCAAACAAAAGTTATCACAAGATATATTTATAAACTATTTGTGGTTGACCCGAAATGAATTGCTGGAAGCAGCGGCATGCGAGACCCAGAAAAAAGACCCTGGAAATATGGGGAAATTGCCCCTCCTAGCGCATGGATCCTATAAGCGGTTGACGAGTCGCAGCTGCCGAGTCAATTTTTCACTCTTGAGTCATTGGCGTAATTGGTATATAGGGTGCTGTAAAGATTTACGTCTAAAGTATTTTTGACACATCAACAAATATATCACCAATATGTCAGAGTTCAAAATCAAGGCCGGTTTGGCCCAAATGTTAAAGGGTGGAGTTATCATGGATGTGGTAACTCCAGAGCAAGCAATCATAGCTGAGAAGGCCGGGGCCTGTGCTGTCATGGCATTGGAAAAGATCCCTGCTGATATGCGTAAGTCAGGTAACGTGTGTAGAATGTCGGACCCCAAGATGATAAAGGGGATCATGGCTGCTGTCTCCATTCCAGTCATGGCCAAGGTGCGTATTGGTCACAGAGTTGAGGCCCAAGTCTTGGAGGCTTTGGAGGTAGACTACATTGATGAAAGTGAGGTTTTGACCCCAGCTGACAAACAGCACCACATTCCTAAGAACGACTACAAGGTTCCGTTTGTGTGTGGAGCCAAGGATTTGGGCGAAGCCTTGAGAAGAATCAACGAAGGTGCTGCCATGATCAGAACCAAAGGTGAGGCCGGAACCGGAGACGTTTCCGAAGCCGTCAAGCACATTACCATTATTCGTCAGCAGATCAAGGATGCTGTTGAAAACTTGAAGACCAAGGAAGAAATCACCAGCTACGCCGCAGAGCTCAGAGTTCCTGTCGAGCTTCTCGAACAAGTGTTGGAGTTGAAAAAGTTGCCTGTTGTCAACTTCGCTGCCGGCGGTGTTGCTACTCCTGCCGATGCTGCTTTGTTGATGCAATTGGGATGTGACGGTGTGTTTGTTGGTTCAGGTATCTTCAAGTCGTCCGACCCTGCCAAGTTGGCCAAGGCCATTGTCAATGCCACCACGCACTACAACGATCCTAAAGCCATTTTGGAATACTCTACCGATTTGGGTGACTTGATGGCCGGTGTCAGCATCGACTCTATCAGGGACAACGAAAGATTATCCTCTAGAGGATGGTAAAAAGTTAAAAGTTGATTTCTTGTTCAAATGTTTGATATATTATATTGTATATACTTATCCCGGTTATATATGAGCAAGATTGGCTAGATGTTCATAGTTCTTCCTTGCATAGGCGAACCAAAGAATGGCTCCGATAACCAATGTACATCCTAAAACAGCACAGGCGTAGTTCATGTTTTCAGTAGTCACAGGATATGTGAGAGGGAAGTTCAACCACACCATCACAAAACACACCCAGAGACACGACAATACGTTCAATACCATTCCGAGTTTACCGAGATGGAAGTAAGGTAACCCAGTCTTGGGGTTCACCACTAGATCGTCGTCCTTCTCTGCCATTTGGTATCTATCATATGGAGACATGGAAAATCTAGATTGATACAACAAGCAGGCGATAGGGAAGAAATAAGACAAGTCAATGCACACCATCGAAGTGCCTAACACCGCATTCAATGCACTAGCCGAACCAAAAATCATGGTACCCAAAATCAAACAGATTACCAACACAAACGACAATGCGTGCACCGGGGTATTGAAAGTAGGCGAGACTTTGCCAAAAAGCCTTTCTCCAAATGGCAAGCCATTGGACTTGGCAAACGCCCAGATCAAACGTGATGTAGAGCAGTAGTACATGTAAGATGAGCCCACAAAAGTAATTATCAAGCACAATACACCAACAGTAGTCAATGCGTTGGAATTGAACGAGTCCAACATCAACTGCACAATGGGCTGGCCGCCTATTGGGTTGTTCAAGTGCTCGACATTGACGATACAGAACATGTAGACTACAGCAGCGAAAAATGCCATGACCGCCGAAGCAGTGTTGGAAATGACCATCACCTTGGGTATATTCTTTTCAGGCTCGTCGATTTCATCGGTCACATGGACGGCACCGTCAAACAAGGTCACACTAGCAAGACTGGGCAACAATCCCAAGAAGAAAACAACACCTTTGGAGGACCAGCCTGTTTCATTGGTGATATGAACAAACACGTATTCAGCCGATCTCTTTGGATTGGATTTCACCAACAACGTAATGATAATGAACAATGTACCAAAGTTGATGACAAACACCAAAGTGTGGGTGATCGTGGGCATCAACTTGAACTGGAACGCATTAATGGCATACCCTGATATCAATATAGTAGAATAGATCAAATAAGTGTGCCAAGTTTCTGGGACATAATCAGCATGGTACATTTCGGCCAACGAAAGCACGAAATTCGCAGCCACGTACGTCGACGAGAAACAGGCAAATATCCACCCTGCACACGAAAGGACCCCAGCAAAGAAACTTAGTACCCTTTTCAAGTGTTGTGGAGCTAAGCAGTATGTCCAGTGGACCTGGGCCGAACTATTGGGATACGCCGAAGCGAGTTCTGCGAGCGAGAAGCAGATCATCAAGTTGAAAGAAACCCCTAGTATAAACCCATAGATCAATACCGGCGCACCTCCCACGCCGATCACTGTGTTGAGAAACGTTCCTATGGCTAGAGACGAACATATAATCGAGTATTGCAACCCACAGGTACTCCAAAGAGTGAAGGACTTTTTGAGCTGGGGGCTCGATTGATCGAGACTCAATGAAGCGGATTCGACCTCTATATTTTCGGTTTGTTTCATGATACCGGATTAGGGTGTGATGGTATCTACGAAGTCTTGGCTAACATTATATAGGTTGTTTTTTTGTTGCACTCTGTGGGGTAGTACGAGCTCGACCGTTAGCGGGTATGTATGAACGATGTATTGGCTGTGCGATGATCCCAGGCGGCGTTCAAATCGGGTAAGCCGCGAAGAATCGAAGCCGCCAATTTTGTGATAAGAAAATTAGTGCGTGGGGAAACGTTGGCGGAGGATTTATGGTGATAAGGCACTAGATAAGACTTTATCTAGTGATAAAAGGTACAGTAAATTGCCCTACGTTCGCTGTAGGGTCCTGTGGGTGGCGTGAAAACATGTAGCGGCTCATCTAAAACGATCTTTCGTAAATTTTTGATGGATTCTTGGCATTCAAGATAATCGCACTAATAGATGAAGCATGGGAATACGAGCTGTTCCAAGTTAAAGAAATCAGTGAAAGAAACCAGTGAAAGAATCAGGGGAAGAAGTCAGTGAAAGAAATCACTAGGCCTCCTAGAAATAAAGATACCACCCACCCGTCAAAACCTACTCTTATATTGTCTATGTACTAAGCCTCGGAATAATAATCAGGATCGAGGTGCAATATGTCTAATTTTCGGTTTAATTACAAAAAGTACCGCTCGCAATTTTCTTTGTTACTCTGATTAGGCATCCGATTCCGCGAAAATTCAAAACCCTGTCAAATATCATTTATAAGGGAGTCATAAGTGCGGCATCTTGTTTTAGTCGGCTAAGACATGTTGACTTCTTCTTCAAGCCAGGATAAAGAAAAGCTGAACTCGGTGGTGGTGGACGTCGAAAAAGTGGGTTCGGTGGACAAGTACTACCAGAGCACCGGGTTCGATGACTTTAACGATAAGCTAGACGTCGAGAAATACGGCCAGACCCAAAGAAAGTTATCGTCCAGACATGTGAGTTTGATGATCATCGGACAATCGGTGGGTACCGGTTTGTTTATCGGGTTGTCTTCGCCTCTTGTGACGTCTGGCTCGCTCTCATTGTTCTTGGGATTCGTGTTCTACGCTGTGTTGGTCATTTGGCCCATGATGCAGGCCGTGGGAGAAATGTGCTCCTTTTTGCCTATCAAAGGTTCTTTCTTACATTTTGCTGCCAGATGGGTTGATCCCGCTCTAGGTTTTGCAGCTACTATCATCTACTTGTACACTTCGCTCATGTTCATTTGTGTCGAGGCCGTGGCGTTTGCCTCGGTCATAGGTTATTGGACAGATATCAACCCCGGTGTATTCATTGCTATTGCCCTTGCATCCTACTTCGTATTCAACATTTTTGGTGTCAACTGGTACGGAGAAATCGAGTTCGTCGCCTCCATGTTGAAGGTGTTGCTTATTGTGGGGTTGATGTTGTTCGGGTTGATTTCGATGTGCGGGGGTAATCCAAAGCACGATGCTTATGGATTCCAGCACTGGAGAGAAGGTGGGGTCATGAAGGAATACCTCGTTGGCGGCGCCACGGGTCGTTTCTTGGGATTCTGGAATGTCTTGATCTACGCCGCCTTTGCGTGTGGTGGACCCGACTTGCTCGCAATCGTCTCCGGTGAAATATCGCTTCCTAGAAAAAACATCGGTTTGGCTGCAAAAAGAGCGTACGTTAGAATCTACTTGTTCTACTTTGGTGGTATTTTCTTCATGAACACCTTGTGTTCGTCCATCAACCCTATCTTGTTGGCCGCCAAAGCAGGAGGCAAGCAAGGTGCTGCAGCATCTCCTTGGGTCATTGGTATCAAATCCGTGGGTGTACACGGCCTCGACTCGTTGGTAAATGCCGTAGTTATGAGTGCTGCCTGGTCATGTGGTAACGGGTTCCTTTATGGTGCCACCAGAACTGCCTACAGTGCATCATTGGCAGGTTACTTACCACGGTTTTTGTCGAAGTGTTTGAAAAACGGTGCTCCAATCTACTGTGTGATCTTGTCATTATTGGTTTCGTGCTTGTCGTTCCTTAGTGTTTCAAATTCTACCGCTGAAGTGTTCAACTGGTTCATTAACTTGGCAACCACCGGCATTTTGTGTACTTACATATGCATTTGGTGGAGTTACTTCAAATTTAGAAGAGCATTGAAAGCTCAAGGCATCGACTACCACAACGATGAAACCTACAGATACTTTAAAGCCCCATGGTTTGTGCATCCATACATGACCTATTTGGGAGTTTCCCTCAATGTCTTGGTGTTGTTTTTCAATGGATTCTGGATTTTCTTTCCTGGTCAATTTACGGTTGCAAACTTATTCACGTCGTATTTTGCTCCAGTATTTTTCATTGCTATCTTTGTATTCTGGAAGATTTTGAAGAGGACTCATTTCAGAACTGATGAAGAAGCTGATCTTACCACTGGTATGAGAGAAATCGACGAAGAAGAAGAAATAGAGAAACAAATCTTAGCAGAGCATCCTAGAAAAGAGGGCTTCATATACAAGGTCTGGTACCGTGTTGCGGATTTCTGTTTCAACTAATCATCGAAACGTTTGAGATCGACAAATCTCAGCTTGAACATTTATATGCATATAGAAATGCACTATTATATTAATACTCTGCCGTCCAGCCAATGTACAGGAACGGAAGTTCTAGGGACTAACCGTTGTCCGGGAAAACAGTAAGACCCCGCAATGTGGGGTAGCCAAAGTACGAACTGTCATTAATTAGCAAGTAACATGAAAGCAAGGTACCGCTTGACTAAAACCTCTAGGCGTTTTTGACCTCAAGGTGGGGTTAAAAGAAATCTGAGCGAACAAAACAGTACGGCAAAATGCAGAAGAAAATAAGTTAAAAAAATAACACGAAAATAACATGAGGCAAAAGTGGTAGACCCTTCCACAAAATAAACCAGACCTAGAGCGAGAATGCAGATACTGGGTTCATGAAGTCTTATCATATTGACAAGAATTTTATCCTGGAGATTAAGATCTTGCCAATCAGGCCCCTGTAGATAAGCCATATCTTCTCTGCCGAGAATAATAGGAAAAATAAAAAAAAAAAACGCCCTATCGTTAAAAATACGTGGACTAACTCGCACTAATTATAGGTCCTTACTTCAGCCGTGTGGTGTGCAACGGTTGGTGACTTGAGGCTTTGGTCCGTATAGCCACCACAAAATACAGAATTTGGACCTCGCCATGTTGTACTGGCGTACAATGCAACCAAAGTGTCACCAACATCTTTTTAGGCGAACGGTGATCAAGCGGAATGGCCCTCCGTCATTTGGGCAAGAAATTTCTTGGCTAAGAAAAATGTATGATGATCTGGGCAAAGAAAAAAAAAGTGAGATTTCCTCCAAAGCCAGATTGCGTTTGTGATCGAAGGGTACCTAAATCTTATTCAAAGACTGCCACGGTGCCCTCGCTCTCGTCTTTAAGCTCTGCGTTAGGTCAATTACTAGACCACGTAAGATACCGTTATTCGAGTCGCTGGTACTTGACCTTGAACCGTTCTTTTTCGGACTCCATACGGGTACTTTGTGACACGCTTCCACCGGCTTTGTGTCACCAAGGAGAAACACTATGTTCTCAGGCTGACTGCGAAATGCCCTAAAAAGTGGAGATTATGATAAGATGAGGAGCATGCATTGGCTGATGAGAGTTGGGGGCGGCCGGACTTCATGCACAAAAAAATTGTTTATATAGAAGGCATTTCCGTGGTGCAACGATGATATTCCGTATAGAAGTTAGAAATGGGTAACGACGATACTGAGAAGGTCAACTCTCAATCCACGCCAGACTTGATTTCGGTGATTCTGAGGCATACTGATGAGTACAATCTTTATGTCGCCAAGTCGAACCCCTCGCACTTGAACCTCCAAGAAGGTAACCAATTGAGAAAAAACTTGGACTCTAGACATGTTAGTATGATCGCCATAGGTGGTGCCCTTGGTACCGGTTTGTTGATCGGTACTGGTTCTGCGCTTAAGACAGCTGGTCCAGGGGCTATTTTTGTCGCCTACTCCATCATCGGTTTTGTGGTGTTTATGGTCATGAGTGGTTTGGGTGAAGTTGCCGCATTTATACCGTTGAATGGTTTTGCCAACTACTCTCAGCGTTATGTAGATGATGCCCTTGGGTTTGCTTGTGGTTATGTGTACTTGTTCAAGTATCTTATTTTACCAGCCAATCAGTTGGTTGCGGGCTCGTTAACGATACAGTACTGGATTGATAAAGATCGAGTCAATCCGGGTGTTTGGATCACCGTGTTTTTGGTTGTTATATTGTGTGTCAATTTATTGGGAGTCAGGTTCTTTGGTGAAATTGAGTTTTGGTTATCAACTTTGAAGATCTTGACTTGTTTGGGATTAATTCTTTTATTGTTCATCATCACTTTGGGCGGTGGTCCAACCCACGAAAGAATTGGGTTCCGTTATTGGAGAAACCCTGGTGCTTTCTTGCATTACAAAGATTCCACCAAAGATCTAGTCATAGGAGGTGAAAAAGGTAGATTTGTAGCCTTTGTGTCCGTCTTGGTCACTGCTGTTTTCGCTTACCTTGGTAGTGAATTAGTGGGTATTACATTCTCAGAAACCAGAAACCCCAGAAAATCCATTCCAAAAGCCATCAAGTTGACATTTTACCGTATCGTGATCTTTTACATCCTTTCCATTCTTTTCCTTGGTATGTGCGTATCTCCAAAGGATCCTTTGTTGTTGTCCGCCTCGGGTAGTTCTGCAAGTGCTTCTCCGTTTGTTATTGCAATCAAAAATGCCAAGATTGACGGTTTGGACCATGTCATCAACGCATGTATTCTTCTTTTTGTCCTTTCTGCTGCCAACTCCGACATGTATGTCTGCTCAAGAACAGTCTATTCGCTTGCAGTAGCTGGCTACGCTCCTAAATTCTTTGCCAAGACCAATAAATTGGGTGTTCCTTATTACGGTATTGCTTTGAGTTTTGCATTCTGTTTATTAGCATTCATGACTGTTTCGAGCTCTTCAGCTGAAGTGTTCACATACTTTGTCAACGTTGTCTCCTTGACTGGTTTGTTGGCTTGGGCAAGTATTTTGGTCATTCACATCAAATTCATGCGTGCTTGTAAAGTACAAGGAATTGACAGAGTCAAGGATTTATCCTATAGATCACCTTTCCAACCATACGGCTCTTACTTTGCCTTGGCCCTTTGTTCCATTGTCATTCTCATCAAGAACTTTACTGCTTTCTTGGGTGACGAATTTACCTACAAGACATTTATCACTGGTTACATCATCTTGCCAGTCTTTGTCATTATGTATTTCGGATACAAATTCTGGTTCAAAACCAAGATCCTTCGCTCCGACGAAATCGACTTGGAAACTTTCAGAGATGTCATTGATGCTGAAGCCCTCAAATACGAAGAAGAAGATGCCGAGAAGAAAGCTCGTAGAGAAGCTGAGGGTGTCCGTGACAAAGAGTGGTTCTACGATAAATTCTTTGGATGGATCTTCTAACACTCCAGTGTATAATAATCAAGTAATAATATTAAACGAAAATCCAGTAGACACATTTGGGTAATTTAACTCTCACTGGCCGCAAAAGCTCAATTTTGACATATTCGTATCGGTAAAAAGAAACGTGCATGCGCAGCCATGCAACGGATTAAAATCCATCTCAAAATTAAGGTAGATCTTCAACTCCTAACAGTATCAGATTTTACGAGTCGACAAATCGGGTGTTATGAAAAGGCATTAGAGGACCTCACACTGTTATTATAAAAACAAATATCACGTAGTCAGAACTACTCATTGCCTAATATTTTTTTTCCATACTTGCATAGCTCATCTCAAGACTGATCCACCAAATGACCTGCTTGACTAGAGAAATACCGAGTGAACAGTCCACATTAGTCAATGAGGATATTGAGACTACATACTTCGAACAGATCTCACCATTATTTAAAATTGGCACCACCAAGTACGGGGGTAGAGGGGCATTTGCAAAATCAGAGATCTTACAAGGAAGTAGCATTTTAACATGTAACTCCTCAGTAGGTAGTACTATAATTAAGCCCTTTAGAAAAGAAGTATGCCATCAGTGTTTTCAATATTTCAATGGAAAAAACCTCAAGTTCAAAGCGTCCAAACCGATCCTGGGATCAAAAGACTCTTACTCGCTCTTCTTTTGTTCTCAAGAATGCCAAAATAGCTTTAAGGCGCAAGACGTTGAAGATATATTCTTGACGAATCTCTTGCTCATTGAGAAGTTTTACGTGGAAGGATCAAAGAAACCGGAGCTTGAACTCAGAGAACCCTCTAAAGACGGTATTCTCGAGGACATTATCGCTCTGGAGTGGAATTCAGTTGATGAATGGGACAGAGGATTAAGTAGAATGAAAAAAAGCAAGTTGCCAAGCCAGATGCCGAGACTCTCAGAGATAGAGTACGCCGAAACCAAGTATATAGTTGGGGTACTATTCCGCATGTTCAAGCATTCCAAAGACCAAAGCGTGGCATCAGGGTTCCTAGAAGATATGAAGCCAAATGAAGCCGAGAATTTGGAGCTACATTTGTTCGGCAGTTTACAATCAAGTGAATTGGACAAGGTAAAAAGGTATCCTTACTTATTATACTCGTACATTAATATCTATAAATTCATTAGGCTAACATGTGTCGAGGAATTGCAGCCATTTCTTACGTCTGACTTGGTCAGAACCATATTGGGTCGAAGCTTATCTAATGCATTTGGCTTGTGGTCAGAGACTACTAACGATAATGAAGACAAGGAATATTTTGGATTCGCTGTGTTTCCATCTGCATCATTCTTCAATCATTCCTGTTCGCCAAATATCAAAAAAATTAGAACCAAAAACCAGCTCCACTTCGTCGCTTTGCAAAATATCGAAGCTGGCCAGGAGTTATGTATCGATTACGGCAACTACTTGAACGAACCCAGGGAAAAACGTAGAAAGGAGTTGAAGGAATGGTTTTTCGATTGCGGATGTATTAAATGTCAGGAGGAGGATGTATGAAATTCGAGGTAGCTCATGTCGTGAAGTCGTACTCTCGATAAAACTTTTTGAACTCTTCACAATCCGAAGTCTCTTTAAGTTTGGGTTGCTGGCATTTTTCCCAATATACCCTTTTGGGCAAGTTCAATGTAAAGGCCAACACTCTACGAGGAAACTGAAAGTCGACGCCCTTGGTAGAGTCTTCTAGTTCACACAAGTATATAGTTTTAGAAGATTCAGAGTGGTGAATGACAAATAAAACGTAGTCCAGCAGATTGATGATTCTAACGTATTCTGGATCTGTGTCGTCGGTGAACTTTTTGAAGTTTAAAGGGTGGTTTCTCTCATACCTTTCATTGTTAAGCTTGGCCTTATCGTGAACCGCACTGTCGAACTTGTCCACCAAATGGTCTGGAATAGGCACAATCTGAGTGTGCTGGTGCACGTTGGTGCTTCGACACACCTCGTAGAAAACGAGTCTGAGCTCTGGTTTCTGGCTGACAAATGCCTTGACTAGCGTCGTTTGATACTTTTGGATTTCCTTGTAAACAGGTGACAGAATTACGTCCGAACCGGCACTTCTAAGGGTGGGTATGTGCTCAACAGGAATAATGATAGCATGTCCTGAAAACGAAAGGTTCTTGTTAGACCTAGTTAGAGGACCTTTGGCTACTGTCAAGTATGCATGCGAGCCAATAGAAACGATCATGTGGGTTTCAACATTGGGGTTGGACAAGCAGAAGTAACACAGTTCGGGCGAAACCACCTTTGGTTTTTTCACAATAGGTAACTCTACATCCTCCAAAGGTCTTTTGACCGTTTCTTCAATGGCTGGTTTAGTAAACGGGTTCTCGCCCGTGGAAGCAGGATCGCTCTTCTCTATAGACATATTGAAGGCATAGAACCATTTTTCACCCGAGCCTTCCTGGCCCAAGCTAATAAACCTAGTCACCTCGGACACCCATTTGAAGGGCTCATTTTCGAAAAACTTGCCATGGCTGTGCCCTACGCAAAAGTGATAGCGAGGCTTAATAGCGACCACGATCTCATCGATCAACTTTTCACCCACCAATGAGAGTTTTTCTTGTTGAGCAATGGCTTGAGGCCAGTTGTATGAGATCAAAATGTCTATAGGAAGCTTGTTTTCTTTAATTAATTTGTGCAACTCATCGTGCTTCTCGGCTTGTTCTGCTATGCCTGCGATGAGCATCACGACGAGTCCTGACTTCAACTTGAGGACATTCACCAAGCTTGAACCATAAGCCAAATTGGGCTTGACATCGACGAAACCAGAGTCTGGGCTACTGATTATATTCTCGGATACTTCTTTGTGGCCCCGGGTGAAGTACGTTGGTTGGGTGATTTCGGTCTGGGGTATGCTATGGTTCTCGGGAATCACATCACCTAGGAGAAACACGGCTTCAAAAGGGCCATTTTTTTTATTTTGAAGGTTGGCCTTCTCCAAAACGGACTCCAAGTTGTCCTCGTTGGGATTCAACACCAAGAATTTGGAACCTTGACTCATGCTGTAGATGTTGAGTTTTGATGCCAAAGGCTGTTTTACTCATCGCATGGTCACGTGAAGATATCGAAATAGAATTCATCCCAACATACTTCATCTCGCTAGAAAAGCGCAGCTTTGACTGTTATAGTTGGCGGTATCAGCTTTGGGGGTAACAATATGGGCACTATGATTAGTCAGATATTCAGTGTCGACAATAGATGAATGGTCCATCGGTACATGATGGCTATGGTGAGTGGGTTTAATCACGTGACATTGATCTGTTTATTTATGTTTATGTTTCGCTTAAGCTATATGATCAATGCCATGAGCTTCGAGGACCCAAATGATCCAATTTCCGACAACACCATCAAGGTGTTGGTGCGCGTGCGACCCCTCTTAGCCAGAGAAACAGCTTCACTCGAAGATTGCTTGATTCTGATGCCCGAAGGCGATCCCACATCAACCATACTTCGTATTCCAAAAGATTCACCATTCAATAACCAACGAGGTAAAATTCAAAATAGGAATAGCAGAGTTGAAGGCGCCGAAGATGTCAAAAAGTATACTTTCGACAAATCTATATGGTCCTATGATAAAGAATCGGCAAACTATGTTGATAACCAAAACTTCTACAGTTCGATAGGCCCCAGCATTTTGAATCATTTCTTTCAAGGATTCAATGTGTGTCTCTTGGCATATGGACAGACTTCTTCTGGTAAGACATTCACTATGATGGGGGACGAGCAAGAGTTGGGCTTGATCCCACTTATAGTCAGAGACATGTTAAGGCAGAAAGAGATCTTGGTGGGCCAAAGAATCAACTGCGAGATCCGAGTATCGTACATTGAGATTTACAACGAGCAAGTCAAGGATTTGCTCGGATCAGGCAGGCAAGCAAAGTGCCGGGTTCGCGAGCACCCCACGACAGGACCGTACGTTGAAAACTTGAACGAGTTTCAAATAGACCTGTATCAGGATTTTACGCGCATTCTCAACCAAGGTAATGAGCAGAGATCGACCGCACTGACATCGATGAACGACAAGAGTTCGCGATCGCATGCGATTCTCACGTTGACGCTCAAGCAGACCAAATTCACCCTGGTGCACGAAACGGATCACGAAGATATCGGCGATGCCGAGGAAGAGATGATCTCGAGTATCAAGTTGGTGGATTTGGCGGGTTCTGAGAGACTTTCCAGGACCAAGGTCTATGGGCAGCAAGAGCGGGTGAAGGAAGGCACGCTCATCAACAAGTCACTTACAGTTCTAGGACGATGTATAAACCAATTGGCCAACAATGCTATTAATGAAAGTAAGGCGTCGCTTGTACCATACCGAGACTCTGTGCTCACGTATCTTTTGAAAGAAAACTTGGGAGGCAACTCCAAGAGTTTCATGATCTTTTGCGTATCCCCGGTTGATTTCGAAGAAACGTACCAAACTCTTAACTATGCCACCCAAGTCAAGACTATCCGCACCGCGGCCAAGGCCAACAAAACCAAGCTTGCGACTGTGCCGATAGATTGGAACCAGATGCAGGCCAGTGATCAGGGAGCCATAGCCTCGCTCAAGAACGAGATCCAAGAACTCACTGACAAACTCAACGAGCTTACATCCAACTCACACAACGAGACCAAGTTCGCCAAACTAATGCAATTTGTGGAGTCAGAAGCCACCCGCGTCAAGTTTGAAAACAAGTTTTTGCGGCTGCAACTCCACCAAAAAAGCGCTCAGATCAAAGAACTTAACAGCCACTTGGACTACATGGATCACGAGGTGGGCACGCTCCACCGAGACCTCGCTGAAATGCAGACACGAGCCTTGGCCAAGTCAAAGCGAGAGTTGGCAGAAAAATGCACCACCTTGAGCAGCGAGATAGACTATTGTCTCATAGAATTTGACCCTAACAGAGCGTTTTAGCAGCTGCTGCAAAATCACGTTAAGCCAACATTTCCCCACTCGAATGTGGGTGAACAAATGTTGAGCGGGGACCGGAAATAAAATCGTTGCAACGCCCCAACTAGTGACGTATCAAAATACGTTTCAACCTTTACGTATCAAACCAGCGACCCATCCGCGTATACTACCAAACACGTATACACAGCCCATTGCTCATAGCAGATCTCCAAGGGCTCCTATGCGGGGTTCGCGCTAACACTATCTATATTTATCACCCACTGCAGAACGTGTATGCTGTTTACTTGGTCTGAGACAGCCAACTCTAACGGATGAGTAAATATTGTTAGATAGGTTACGATACCGTACTCGCTCAAGTACTATTGCTCAAATACACTATGGTTTCCTAGACATGTACACTTTTACCCCCCAGTATAGTTTATCTCTGCCTCTCTTATTTGCAGTCGCACGCCCTTTCATTTGCTGTGATTGTCACGCTAAACCTAAATCGCACTCTACCGTCTAGGAATAAGCGGCAGCTATCATTGCTTCTACCCATCTATTCAGCAACAGCTATGAACAACTCAAGCACGGGATTGTTTCAGACTTCGGTCAACGAAGCCGTACAGGCCAGTTTAGCGCAAAATAGATCGCTCTTTGTATTTCTAAGCAAGGGTGACGCTGAGAGTCAGCACTTTGTCGATTCATGGTTCAAATCAAATGGAGTTCTTGACCAACAAGTTCAAGCTGTGATAGAGAAATACGTGCTACTTGAACTCACGGAAAACACCACCGAGTTTCGACTTTTCGAACAGATCTTCCCTAACTTGATACTACCAAGTTTCTACGTTGTTAGCCAGGGAAAGCTAGTGGATCTCTATAGAGGGCCCGGATCGCCGGCTGAATTTTTAAGAAGGAGTTCAAGATTCGAGCAACAAAACATCCAGTCACCACAAGTATCTCACCAACAAACACGACAACCTCAACCTCAACCCCAACAACTCCACCCTCAACAGGTGCCTCAACAGACCCGACCAGTATCCCAACAGGTGCACCAAGAGGTACAACCCCAACAATCCCAAATTAATCCAGATATAGACCAGCAGGAACGGATCCGTAAACACAGACAACAGGTTAATGCAATGAGAGCCCAGCAAGAACAAGAAAAGCAGCGCTTGCGAGACTTGCTAAAAGCTGATAGGCGTGAACGTGAAGCCGAGCACCGTGACGTGATCGCCCGCCTAAAGAACGAGCCTAGTCCAGAGACTGCTGCCCCCAAAGCTCCAAAAAGAAACTCCACCATCTGTTCACTTTCGATCAAGCTTTTTGATGGAAGCACCTTGAGGTGTGATTTCAAGCCATCACAGACCCTCAACGACGTGCGGACCTGGTTAGATACCGAGTCCAACGTCGAGATCATCCCCAAAACCAACGCTATGCCTGCATTTGCCACTTCGCCATATCCCCAGCCCACCCACTATGTTTTCCACAGTCCTAGTGTTCCTCGAATCACTTACTGTGACGAAGACGAGTTCAAGTCGTTGAGCGAGCTTCAGTTGTGTCCTCGGTCGGCCCTAATCTTGAAACCCATCTATGACGATTCTGGCTATTCCAAGTCGTATCCGGCAGGAGCCACCGCCAATGGAGGGTTCAAAAATGCGGTCTCGGGAGTTTTGGGACGTTTGGGATCAGCTCTATACTCGTTCTTCGACTACGGCGTGGCCGACCATCCTCAGTACCATCAGATGGAAGACGACGAACTAGCAGATGATCAGGAACCAACTGCTCGTTCGACAGGCAACAGCCAGCGCCAGGACGACGTTCATTCGCAAAGAGTACCTTTGAGCAGATCGAATACGCCATCGATGCCGTTTGAAGATAGGCTGATTATAAGTGTGGAAGATTCGTCGGCGTACCGTCACCGTGCATCTACCACTGCGGTTCCACCTGCTCCAGTCCAACCTGAAGTCGAAAGGCCTAGCTCTGTAGCCAACACGAGATCATCCACGCCTATCTCCTTTAATCGACCCCCGACGCTTGCGCGAGTCCACACATTTACGAACGATGACAAGGACGAGGAAAACTCTTACAATGGGAATAGTGTGGGTATGAGTAGAAAGGATGAGGAGTAATGTATATTAATATAAGATTGCAAAAAAAATGTAGAAATACTAGAAAAAGTAAAGATAAAGTAGGCAAGAACAGACCTACACAAAAAAAACCTGGACAAAGAACATGTCAAAACAGATATACTAGAGATAGAAGGGTGGTAGTAACAACAGCATCGTAAATCTTTCATTTCACTTCTTTGCTAACTAGCTAATAGGTTCTTTCACGCTCCTCTCTCGTACTCCTATTGTCTGGAGATCTTCAGTCGCACTTTGCCCAATGCGGAAATTGATAACGATTCGACCGACAGCACAAAAATCAAGACGAGATCAGACGGATCAGAAAGGAAACCGATACTTTAACGTTGGATTTGCTGGTATGGATAAACTCAAGCTTTCGTCACTCGAAGCACTTCTCCGGTTTTCTGGCGTACCCTCAGGACAGCTCGTCAGTGATGCCTCGGTCCTTAGTTGTGGATGCCTCACGTCGCAGTCTTGGTTCCAGACCCAAGCCGACAAGTGTGGAAACTGTAATAGCAGCCCCGTGAGCATTCTCGGTGAAGTAAAGCCGCTCAGAGACCTCTACACCATCGTCCAAAAGCTTAACATCCAACTACTTTCTGGACCCACAAGCACGGGCCATGGTCGAAGGCGATCGTCGTTAAAGAGAAGCGGCGGGGTGTTTGAAGAGCCCACGGAATCCATGGACCTTATCAGCTTGTTTTACAAATTTGCTAAGGAGGAAGAATATACCGTGGACCAGCTCACCACCACGCCGAGAGAGGTCCTGGAAACCGTGGTGCAGCCCATAGAAATCAAACGGCACTCGCAGGAGATTCGCCGCGACCGTCCCTCAGTATCGCATTCCAATAACTCGAATTTCCAAGGAGATTACCAAGGCACTGGGCCTGTTGCTGTACCCCAAAGTAGTACTAGCTGGTCAGGCCATGGCTCTCTACCTCAGTCTGTATCGATATCGCCACACCATTTATCAGCAGACAAGACGTCGTTCCTCAACCCAGAAGCCATGAACAAGCTTATAATTGAAGACAACTTGATGAAAAGCTTGAGCGAAGAAAAGGAGTATAATTTCAGCAAGTGTTTCCCATTCCATCGTAAACTCACGTCGTTCCCCACGCAACAAATCAAGTTCAACTTGGCTCTGGTGACGCTGATTCCGTTCAAAACTGGTCTGATGATCAAGAAAAATACTCGGTTTATAGGTAGTAGTATTCATACCAGTGTAGACGAGACGTTGGAAAACGAAGTCACTCGGTTCGTACTCATAACAGAAAAGCGCTGGGAGCTTTATGAGTACGTTGCTCCGCTCAACAGCTATGACGGAACAGCCAAGCCGCAGCTTCTTTGCTGTGGCCGTCTGGGAGGTGAATACGGAGAAAGTTTCAATGATTTGAAGCCGGCAAATTACGATGCCACAGCTACTGGCGAGATCATTATCAAGAACGAGTTCAACCAAAATAGTTCGGATGGAGTGGCCAGCTCGCAGGAATCAGATATAAAACGCAAGCTTCAGCTGTGGGACTTTTTGTACTGCCAGTTGTGTGCCAACTACTTGATTATTTCAGGAACAAAGGGAATCATGAGAGTGATCAATATCGACAAGAAGTCGCCTTATGGCGTGGGCCAGGCCGTCTACACCTACATCACCAACTTCCCTATCCGGTGCATTTCTGTGGCGCCTAATAGCTCGTTGGTGGCATGCGGAATCACCGCCAGAGAAAGAGTTTCGGGCAAAGAACAACCGTTCATTATTCTCCATCGCTTGAAGTTGTCGCCCGATTACAGACTCACCTCTGTAGAGCCTATTACTATCACGGTTCCGTACCGAGACCCCATCAAGCTCATCACCTTCAATGCCTCGTCGACCCACCTTCTATGCTGTACTGTTTGGGAGTCGAGGTACATGATAATCAAGCTTCGTAGCAACGAGAGCTCAGACAATTATCGTAAACCTCGTTTGATATGGACCGATTTCAGTATCAAGTCCCAGCGCCGTCATAGCGAGCACAACACCTATACTGAGGAGATGGCCGATGCCGAGGATGAGCTCATGATGGGTCATGAAGGTATCACCGACTTGCAGTTTGGGTTCAAATACTCCAATTCCGTAGTCATCACCTCGTGTTCGCTCAAATCAAGACCCCCATTGGTGATTCGCCTTGATGGTCTGCTCATAGATGCACGTTCACAACCTCCACCTACATCTGGCGACACCTACAGTATTCAGAACAGTGTGACCAGCAAAGAAGAAGAGGATATACTGTACATCAAGTCGTCGGAAGTGGTGATGAAGCTATCGGAGGTGGGATCTTCGTTGCACAGAAGCTCCATTTCTCCCCGAGGTGACGGAATTGTGTTTGTCAACAAAGACGGCTCGGTCTACTTGGTCTCGACGCCCAATCTCAACACGTCTAACACAAGCAAAAAAGTGGTTGTGTTGTTGGGAGAAGTGGGAAACGCAGAGAGGTTTACTGAGGCTGCATCCATTCGGTTTTCGACCGACGGAGGCAAGGTATTTACGGTGGACCGCAAGGGTGTTTTCCAGGTCTTCGACTTTACCAAGGGTGTGCCTGGTCAAGACGTCGATGTGATCAAGTGTAAATTGGTCAATGTATAATTCGATACACCCTTACATTAGACAATAGAATATATACGAACGAGACGTTAATAGAGTGCGAAAAATAATTATAAACGGGTGCGGCGTAGAAGTAGAAGTTACAAACTAGACCACGTCCAATAGAGGACCTGCATCGAGAAATGATGACTTGCATAGTCTCCAAAACCACTTTACTTTTTATTCAACGGTTTTGTTATTTTACTAAAATTCTCTAACGTAAGAATACTGTATGGGTGATGGGGTGATTTGGTCATCCGGGATGAATAACGGTTGAATATCACTAATGATTAATTATCACTTACGGTTGAGTATCACTTGTGATTAATCAACAAGAGTCAATTGTCGGATATCATTTGTAGTTCATTTTAATAAGTAGAACATATGGCTCGCTAAGTCTAACTTATTATGTATAGAAGACTCTGGGTAGTTGCACTGGGCCATCGCATTTCTTTTGTTTTGTGGAGCCGCTGCCAAAAAACGGTTATTGAAGCCACACTAAAATTTTTCTGGTATCAACCTTATTCTTTTGCTTCAGTACTATAATGACCATTCCTCCATTGTGCGAGTCCTCTTTGGACCTCATCGGCAACACTCCGTTGATCCAGCTCAACCGTATCCCTCAATCGTACGGCATCAAGGCCAAGGTCTACGCCAAGGTCGAGCTTTTCAATGCCGGTGGCTCCATCAAGGATAGAATCGCCAAAAATATGGTTCTTGAGGCCGAAAAGCAGGGACGTATCAAGCCCGGATACACCTTGATCGAGCCTACTTCTGGTAACACCGGTATTGGTTTGGCTTTGGTCGGTGCCGTTAAGGGTTACCGTACCATCATCACCTTGCCAGAAAAGATGTCTAACGAGAAAGTGTCTGTTTTGAAAGCGTTGGGTGCCGAAATCATCAGAACTCCTACTGAAGCTGCATGGGACGCTCCTGAATCCCACATTGGTGTTGCGCGTAAATTGGAAAAGGAAATCCCGAACTCCATCATCTTGGACCAATACGCCAATGAAGCAAACCCAAATGCCCACTACTACGGAACCGGTTACGAAATCTGGGACCAAACAAAGGGTAAAGTCACCCATCTCGTTGCCGGTGCCGGTACTGGTGGTACCATCACCGGTATCTCCAAGTACTTGAAGGAACAAAACCCTGAAATTCAAGTCATCGGAGCTGATCCTCACGGTTCCATCTTGGCCCAACCAGAAAGCTTGAACGATTCTACCGAAGGATATATGGTCGAAGGTATTGGTTACGATTTTATTCCTGACGTTTTGGACAGATCCCACGTGGACAAATGGCTCAAGACCGACGACCGTGAATCGTTCAAATTGGCCAGAAGAATCATCAGAGAAGAAGGTATTTTGGTTGGTGGATCTTCTGGTTCTGCTTTACAAGCTGCTTTGACTGTCGCAAAGGACTTGACTGAAAACGACACTCTTGTGGTTGTGTTCCCTGATTCCATCAGATCGTACTTGTCCAAGTTCGCCGACGACGAATGGATGAAGACCAACGGATTCCAGGTCGAAGAAACCAATGCTGAAGCTGACCAAACTGATGATTTCTTGACTAAGACCACCATCAAAGATTTGGTTGCCGGTAAAGCTCCAGTTGTCACCGTCACTTTGGCTGACACCGTCGAAAAGACCTTCAACTTGTTACAATCCAATGCTTTTGATCAATTGCCTGTTTTGAACAGCAATGGTAAATTGGTTGGTTTGGTAACCTTGTCATCGATCTTAAAGTCTTTATCCACCAAGAAAGTCCAAATGACCAACTCCATCAAAAGCATCATCATCGACTTCAGAAAATTGGCCGACTTTGAAAAGTCTTTCGGTATTTCCAAAGAGTCTGGTTTCACCAAGAGATCTTACGAACCTATAACACTCGACACCAACTTGGCATTGTTGAACAAGTTCTTTGAAACCAACTCCAATGCCATTGTCACCGACGAAGACTACAAACCAGTTCAAATCGTCACCAAGGTGGATTTGATTTCCTTCTTGACCAAAAACGTCAAATTTTAAATAACTCATCATAATACCATTAATATATTACAGTTTCTATACACATACACCCCGTCTAGGAAAACTTCCATCTATTACCACAGTTTTCACATGTACAGAAGGTCGTCAACGGTTCATCCGCAGATCTGGTTTGCATCTGGTAGTAACTAACCTTCTTATGCTTACATTTACCACACGTAAATCTGTCGGTGACAGCACGCTTTTCAGTGGCACCTTGGGCATCAAACAAGTTCTGTTTATGCAACTTTTCCATTTCTTTACGTAACGCTTCAGGGGCCATTTCACTGGGGCTCATTTTTATGAACGCCGAAGGCAGAATGGCTTTGGTAAGTAATCTTTCTCTCAACTCAGGGTTCTTCTTGTTACGAAGATTCATCGTGAATGTTCTCAACTTATTTCTATAGCTGTCGTTGACCGACGAGTATTCGCTTTTGAAAACCTCGCTTTCTATAGCGGTGGAAATGCTTAGTATATGCGAGGGCGAGTCGTCTCTTTCAATTGCCAAAGCAGTGTATAAGGCACTAACAGATGCATTACGGGTAGGATTTTCATACAACGACGTGTTGACCCCGTCTGCTTTGGGGTTTCTGTTTCCTCTGTGGAATTTGCTCTCTGTTGAACCAGCAGCGGGAGCCGAGGCAGTAGGAGATTGCGAGCCAGCAGGGGCCTTGGAGGCGCCGTTTGTTTGCGAAGCGGTTGATTCGGCGGAGCCACCCTTCTTTTTCTTTTCATTCTGTACCGCTTCTCTCCAGGATTTGATCATTTTCTTCACCAACCCGGTGATTTCACTGTTGCCATGGGATCTGTACTTATTAACAATCACACCCACTTTGGTTTCACGCAAAAGCTTTTCGCTGGGCTTCACTCCATCATTGAGAATATTCAAGAGCTTCAAAATTGTGGTGTCGTCAGAAGCCTTTTCAAGGTTCGATATGGTTGATTTGATTTCCTTGGGGTCCATCTTCTATAGGTATATCGGTTTCTTTAAATTTGATTGATAAATTTTTTGTAGTGTGCGCAAAAAATAGCGACTCGCACACGAACCAATTTTTGGTACATCTTCATTATCAAGAGAAGACAACTTGTGGTGGCAATGAACTTCGGTACTACTGTTACGTTGGGAAAGTTCCCGTTCGAATATTCGGAGCAGCAGGTTCTTGATATAGCCAAGTCCGTGGGGCCGGTTCTGGACTTGAAGTTGATGTTTGACGACATGACCGGTAAGTCCAAAGGATACGCCGTGGTCAACTATGGAGACCACGAGACTGCCGCTAGTGCTGTGCGGAACCTAAATTATACAACCTTGCCCAATGGAAGGTTCCTTAGGTGCACATTCACAAACGAGAGTGAAGAAAAGGAAAAGTTACCGCCTTTGCCGTTGGGAGTCCAGATCCATCCCAACCAAACGCCTGCGGGAGTGATATCGAGTATTTTAAATAGTATTGATCAAAACTCAGCATTTCAGATCCTCAAAGAGGCCAAAGCCCTTAGTATCGACAACCCCAACTTGGCCAAAACCTTGCTCGAACAGTTTCCTCAGTTGGCTCACGCATTAGTCGAGCTAAGCTTACTCAGCTCCACATCTAATCGTGACTTGATAGAGTTGACATTGAACAAAAGAAAACCCGTACTCACGGATATAACCGCTGATCACGCGGGATTGTTGAGAGATGTCTACGGATTGACTGACGCCGAACTTGAGACGTTGGATGAGAGCCAACGGGAAATAATAGGAAAACTAAAAAAGGAAATTGATGACGGGACCTACGGCCAAGTAGTATAGAGAACAACGTAACAATCTAGTGGTTACGTAATTTACGTGCCCGATGAATCTTAAGGAATTCAAAGTCAGAGGACAACTGACTGGCATCTATTTTTAGTACTTCTAGACGTTTGCCAGGGTCTTTGCCTTCATGCTAATTGTTGCTGACGTTTTGGCAAGCATACTCGCAGCATTGGACGTCGAGACACAATAGTCTATCACATGTATCTGTCGTATTATGCAAGTGCGACGCATATTGTGTGTGCGTACTCTAATTTGCTCCAAAAGTCAGTCCCAAAGTGGCTGACTGTGAGGTAATTTCAGTTTGGGTTATCTTTTGTTTGACAGGGTGAGTTAACAAGTCACGTTCTATTGTTTATATAATCGCTTCCCATTCGAAATGAACCCAACACGCCTCTAACACTAATAATACACGTATATTCACGCATGTACATAAAGCCCCCAATCTCCGAAGAATGTTGTAGTCCAGTCTATCTTTCTATCCATCTATCATGGCAACTAGAACCTACACGAAAGAAGAGGAAGAGTTCTTCAAGCAATTTGAAAACGACTTGATCGAGCTAACTGCTATGAGTATTGAACTCCCCGACTGGAACACAACCTTGACCTTTGACAAAGATGACGAGAATGTTCCATTGAAACTCCATTTCGTATTGCCGGAATACAGTATTTACGTGTTGACCATCAAGTACAAGCTCAAGCAACGATCAATGAAGGATTTCGAATACAAGCAGGTTGTGCGCAGAGCTGGTATTCCCTTCCAAACTAGGGTCTGTCCAATTGAAGGTGCAAAATTCGATAACCCAGACAAAATCTACACCGCCACCTTCGCGCCAGACGATTTGCCTGGTGGAATGGTGGTCAGAGCTACATACAAGTGTACAAGTTCCATTTTGGAGGAAGGCAATAGTATTCTTGACGTGGGTTGGCTTCTTGAGATTGCCAAAAAGGATACCCAACCGCGCGCGGTTGGACCCTGATAACTCAACCCATCAAAGGCCGAACGGTCCATCTGTGGCTGCGACGCATGATAGTGATAGCACGCTGTGCACGTGAGGGGCTTTGCCCGTAGGGGTATGTAACGCTTCAGTGCACCGCAAGAAGCGCCAGTGTGGGGCGCCAGTGTGTGTTGTAGTTATACTCTGCTAATATATGACTTATTGCTGTGCTGTAGGCTCTCGGTGATGTTTGCTGTAGTTTCCCAACCACCTTATCGTGGCACATATAGGAAGCTGGAACGCCTCACGTGCCACTATCGCCCCACCATAAGCACCCGCGTGACCCCTCGTCTCTGTCTCGCAACCGGCCCAGAGGTATAAATAGGAATAGGTTACGTTGCCACAACCACTTCATAAGTAGCGATAACATCATGAGTTCACCCAAAAGACGGATTGAGAAGGATGTGATGGAGCTCATGATGAGTGACCATGATGTCTCGCTAATTCAAGACTCCATTCAGCACTTCCATGTTATCTTCAAGGGCCCTGCAGACACTCCTTATAGTGGGGGTACCTGGAAGGTGAGGGTGGAACTTCCCGACCAATACCCTATAAAATCACCTTCGATTGGCTTCACTAATAAGATATTCCACCCCAACATCGATGAGGGTTCAGGCTCGGTATGTCTTGACGTTATCAACCAGACGTGGCTGCCTATGTTTGGGTTACTAAATATCTTTGAGACCTTTCTACCTCATTTATTAAGATATGCCAATCCTAGTGACCCATTGAACTCGGAGGCTTCGAGCTTGATGACCAAAGACGAATCGAAATACACTGAAACTGTAAAACTTTACGTACAGAAGTATGCCAAAAACATATCGTTGGACGACGACGAAGATAATGACCTTGAAGGAGAAGACGGCGAAGACGACGATCTTAGTGACGTAGGAAGCTTATCGAGCGACGACGATGACGACGATGATGACGACAAAGCAACCACCGGTGATCTCGATTTGTAGTTCTTGTTGTGCCTGTCCATTTCAAATTTCATTTCGTTTTTTATTCACCTTTAATTTCATCTCTCTACATTTATCGCATCGAAGACTTAGACCAGCTACCGGATTACTTGTCTAACTTCACTATATAAACATTCAACTAGACTTATCTGTAGCTCTCTCATCTGCTAAATAACCTGTCCTGCACACAGTCCTCTCTAGCCTCTTCTGATGAGAACTTTACTGTCAGAGACGGCTAAAGAATTGTAGCAATATACTGCTTAAAAAGCTTTGACGGACGTGGATTAGAATCACAGATAATAGAATGGGTGCCTTAGACATAAGTAATGGCGAAATCAGAGAAGAAGGTGAGAAAGAAAACGTAGTCAAGACCAGAGGACCGGCTACAAGCAATGATGATTTGTATCGAAGATCAACGCAGTTTGAACTTTGGTCTTATACTGTCGAAGGTTTTGATAACCAGAGACGTAAAGCAAATGAGCTGGGTCGCAAATTGGCCACCGCAAGATTCAATAAAGTATACGATGAACTTAAATCGCAGCAGCCTGAACCATTTGAGAAATTCGCTGATGAATTGAGTCCTGAAAAGTTGCTTGATTTGTTGACCTATGAAGAAGAAGTGAAGTACCTTAACTATTATGGGAAGAGTTTAATCCAAACATGCAATCATTTCAAAATGCCTACCCAAGTCAAGGCAACAGCCGTGTCATTTTTCAAAAAGTTTTATCTTATCAATTCAGTTAGTGAGTATCATCCTAAAAATGTGCTTTACACTTGTGTGTTTTTGGCAGCCAAATCAGAAAACTACTTCATATCAATCGAATCATTTGTGAAACCATTGGCAAAAGTGCTGCCTAGCGAGATTTTGGACTTGGAGTTTATTGTTCTCCAGACCCTTAAGTTCACTCTTTTGGTACACCATCCGTTCCGGCCACTCTACGGATTTTTTCTTGATTTGCAGGCTGTTTTGTTGCATCCTTCACCGTTGATGTACGATGTCACAATTGATACGTTAGGTGGGTTGTACGACAAAGCCAAGAAGTGGCTCAATGACTACTATTTGTTGAGCGACGTAGCGTTCTTATTCACTCCGCCTCAAATCGCATTGGCTGCAATGTACGATATAGACAAGAGAATTATAGACCGGTACCTCAAGCGGAAGTTTCTCAAAGACCAGCCAAAAGAGGAGACCGAAACAACCGAACCTCCAGATCATTATACCGACGAGCCCTTCGTGAGGCAACAGCCCAAAGAAGAACCAAAGGATAAGGCTGAAGTAGAAGACCCAGAATCACAAGAAAACAAGCCTGCAACACCTCGAGAAAACTACGAGTACTTGGTCAAAACTATTAGAAAATGTATAAAGATAGCTAAACTGGTGGAGGAGACATCAAGGGAAGAGAGTAAAAACATTGACAAAAAGTGTTTTTTCACCTTGAATCCGCGTCGTCTCATCGAGAAACGTATCAACAAACTATCCAACCCAGCATGAGACCAATGCGCTACTTGGGAAAGCCCGGAACTGTCCTTCCGTTTATATGTACAAATACATCACGTGCTGCAACCGATTCTAAATCCAGAATGCCGCTATGCAGACGCACCCTTTAGTTCAAATAGCAACAAATTGGCAGGCATTACGGATGGATTTCTCTAACCATGTTGAGAGCTAGTCGTATATTTACCCGAAACTTCGGTGTTCAGTCCTCAGCCCGTGTGTTGGCAGGATTGAAAAACCCCAATTTGGTCAAAACCCAAGGCTTTATCAATGGCCAATGGCAAGATGGAAGCCAAGGCGCCAAATTCAAGGTGACGGATCCAGCATTGTATCCCGCCAAGGAATCATTTATTGCCGAAGTATCATCAATGTCACACCAAGACTACGAAAATGCCATTCAAGCAGCACACAAGACGTTTCAACTGTTCAAGAAGACCACTGGCCGCCAGAGATCCCAATGGTTGCTAAACTTGTACAACCTTATGGTTGAAAACAAGGATGATTTGGCCAAGTTGATTGTGCTTGAAAACGGAAAACCATATGCAGATGCCCTTGGCGAGGTTATGTACTCAGCCTCTTTCTTCCAATGGTACGCTGAAGAAGCTCCACGTATTAACGGAGACGTTCTCTCCTCTTCGATCCCTGGTAACAAAATCATTACATTGAAGCAGCCAATTGGGGTATGTGGGATCTTGGTCCCTTGGAACTTTCCTTCGGCAATGATAGCACGTAAACTAGCTGCTGCTTTTGCAGTTGGATGCACCTCGGTGGTCAAACCTGCTTCCGAAACACCACTTTCTGCCACTGCTCTTGCATACTTGGCACACGAAGCCGGGTTTCCAGCGGGCCTGGTCAACGTTTTACCTTCAGATGACGCTGCTGGTGTTGGAACATTGATATGTGAGCATCCTCTTATCAAAAAAGTCTCATTTACTGGTTCTACTAATGTGGGAAAAATATTGATGTCGCAGTCATCGTCAACTTTGAAGAAATTGTCGTTTGAATTGGGAGGAAATGCTCCGTTGATTGTTTTTGACGATGCTGATATCGATAAGGCCGTGGCCGGCGCAATTGCATCCAAGTTTAGGTCGAGTGGTCAGACGTGTGTTTGTGCCAACAGAATATATATTCATGAGTCTATTTACGATGAGTTTGCCAAAAAGTTTGTTGATAAGGTTAGAGAAACAACTACAGTGGGAAATGGTCTTGATCCAGATGTGACCCATGGACCACTTATTCACAACAAGTCAGTGTCCAAAGTGAGGTCTCATATTGACGATGCAGTTTCCAGAGGTGCCGAAATCTTACTTGGAGGAAAACATCGTACAGACATCGGCGAAAATTTCCACGACTTGACCATATTGGGTGATGTTCCCAAAGACCTGATTATTTCCAAGGAAGAGACATTTGGACCAGTATGCCCATTAATAAAGTTTAGTTCTGACGAAGAAGTCATTGCCTTAGCTAACGATACCCAGTTTGGATTAGCTGGATATTTTTTCTCCAAAGACATTCAAAGGATCTTCAACACAGCCGAAGAATTGCAAGCTGGTATCATAGGTGTAAATACTGGTTTAGTTTCAGAGGCTGCCATGCCGTTTGGAGGCATTGCTGAGTCTGGGTTCGGTAAAGAGGGTTCCGTCTACGGAGTCGAGGATTACTTGGTCACCAAAAGTGTAGTGTTGGGTGGTTTAAATTAGACCCCTCAAAGGTGGTAATTATATGAAGTTAATTTCAATTTTTTAAATATGATACAGTAAATATACAGCTCTAGAACTATTCAAAAGTGGTTGCCCGGAGGAGGATGGGCAGGGTTTGGGTTGAACTGATCTGTGTTCAATGGGACATTAATTCCAGGGTATTGCTCATATGTCATACCTACCTCAGGAATAGGCACCATAGGTACGTTGTGATTCAACTCTTGGCCAGGAATTGGAAGCACAGGTTGCTGATTCAACTCTTGACCAGGAATTGGAGGCATAGGTTGATGATTCAACTCTTGACCAGGAACTGGAGGTATAGGTTGGTTATTTAACTCTTGACCAGGGATTGTAGGCACAATAGGTTGGTTGTGATTCAACTCGGCTTGGCCAGTGTATGTTTCTTGTCCAGTAATTGCCTCTTGTCCAGGAATTGGCTGGGCTAGAGATTGACCGAGGTCCTGGCCAGGAACCTGCGAAAGGACTTCTTCTTGGGTAGTCAAGGTTGGCTCGTTTGTCAAGATTGGCTGGTTAACTTCAACAGGCTCTTCTATTGGTGCTGCTCTTTGATATGGGGTGTAATCAGGATTCTGAACGTCCTCGAACTTATCTACTTCTATGCTAGGAACATCACTTGGAATAGAATAAAGCTCGTTGCTGAATGTGAGGATCTTGTCGGGGTGACTTGAAGCGTAATTTTGCTGTATTTTGTGGCCGATTTCTGAAAGAGGTTTATTTGACTCCACCGCATTTTGAAGTTCTTCATGTAATTCTGAAATTTCTTTGGTGTCTTTGGATATCGCAATATCTTTTTCCTCGCGTATTTCATTCTTTAACTGTTCCAATACTGCCTTTGCATCATATGTTTCTTCGGTAATTATTGGTGGTTCGAATTCATCTGATACAAGAGTCCTTTTGATAAGCTCCAGTTTTTCTACAAAAGTGGTGCAACTAATTGATTTGAATGTTAATGAAAACAATCCACCTTCAGCTGTAACACCATTGACTATGGACGACGGAAAGTTCTTCAAAGTTGATGGCTCAGTTTCGTATTTCGAAGGAGGAATTGTAGGGCCATTAGCTTTACCTCCAGCTGGGTACTTTTGTATTTTATAGGGGTGTCCAGCCATCTTACACTTTGCTTGGTTTGATAACAATAATCAACAAATTTCAACCAGAAGGCTCAAAGTTTTTCGCGCGCGCACGACAGGACATACCCTGTACAAAGAAGTAGTTCATAGTTTATATTTATACAATTAAATATACTGTTATATGAGTATAGTCTGGTGTCTATCACTAGTGTCTGTCTAACTAACAGTTTCCATCAACGAAGCCTCGATACCGTCAATCAAACTATCGATGTCTTCGACCTTGAGACCACAACTCAAGCTTATCAACTTTCTATACTTGTACATCTTGCTGTCGATACCGTAGTTCTTGATGCCCGCAGCCATCTGCTTCAAAAGATTGTCCTGCTCAATTTGCAATTGGGTCAACTCCACTGCGTGGTTGATTTGTTCTTCATTAATAAGATCGTCATTATTTTCCAGATCAGCATTTCCTTCAACTCTTTGTTCTTTCTCTTGTTTGAGTGCAACCAAGTTGGAAGAGATGTTAGACTTTAATTTTCCCAATAAAGCTACTTCTCTCTTCTCAACTTCTTCTTCAATCGCACCGATCTTGCTACTTAACAAAGACTTACCTTCAGTAATGGTCTCAAAGTTTTCAATACCTATTTTGCCCAACATATTTCTGAACTTTTGTAAAGATTCTTTATTACCCTCCTCTTGGTACTTGATCTTATTTTGTAAAGTCTTGTAATCTGAGTCAAGTCTTGCAATCTCTTGATTATAGCTATCGGAAAACGAATTTATCATACCTGTAATCATGGAGGAAAGATCAGGCATCGGTAACTTAGATTCTTCATTACTTTCCTTTTCTTCAGCGGTGACTAAGTTTCCAGCTTCATCTATCTTTGGCGGTTTAGGTTGGTATGCTTTTTGGATCGAAAAGTTGGTGTACGCTTTGTTTCTTTCCTCACTAAGTGGAGTACTTTCCAGAGTTCTCTCAGATATTGAAGTCAAAGGCTGCGAAGGTTGTTGGGCAGAGGAAGGTATCAATGAAGCGGTACCACGATTCTGTTTTTGAATAGGAGTGGACATTGAGTCGTAGTTTTTGGTTACACTGGGGCTATCAATGAAAATATTCTCCTTATTATCCTCCGCTTTGATGAGCTTTTCAAGATGGGTCTTGTCTATTCTGACCTCGTCTTCTTCCATATCATCAACTTGTATTGTTGTTCTTTGAGTATCTGGCGTTTCAACAGTCTTTCCACTGCTATAATTGGGTTGAACCGGTGTGACCATTACAGGGAATTGGTTGTTAGAGGTGGCGTTTTGGCTGTTATTCTGTTGAGTGAATCCATTTGGTGCAGAAGGTTGTCCCATCAGCGGTTGTTTCATCTGTGAAGGTTGCAATTGTTGCTCGGAACTATTTTGCTGGTGGATTTGCATTTGAGATTGTTGATCAAGCGAAGGCTGTAAGTGAATTTGAGAGGCGGATGCATTAAAGGATTGTTCAGAAGCCGAAAGGTCAGCCTGATTGGTCTGTTGCTGCATTCTTTCGTTCGGAAGTAAGTTATAGTGCATTATCAATAATTTTGCAGTCTCCTTATGAATATTCTCAAGATCATCTCTTGCACCATATTGCAATAAAATTCTTACAACTTTAGAGCTTCCAGACTTGGCAGCTAAATGCAAACACGTATCACCGTTGACATCTTGATGATCAAGAACATTCTTCAACAAATCGATTTGCTTTGAGGAATTTTGATTTGATAGATTCGATAACTTATTCAAAATCACATTAAGATAATATTTCAAGCTCTCGATTTTGGTTTTGACTTTGGCAAATTGACACAAGTAATGAAGGGGGGTTCTACCGTTAATGTCTGTGTTTATCAAACACAACTCCAAATCGTCCAAAACTCTGGGAAAGTTCTTAAGTTCATAACAATTATTGAAACTGATCAGTTTTGATAACGGATTCAATCCAAAATTATTGACCACTAAAGGACTTGCACCTTTAGATAAGAGAAGATGTATCATCTGATAGTTTCCGATAGAAGCAGCCCAGTGTAAAGGAGTGTGGCCCTCATCATCGATCGGTTCGTTAATATTAAAACCGTAAGGCGGATTGTGAACAAAGTAAGGAATCTCAGCATTATCCTCGCTAAAAAATTTCAACAATTGAGCCGAATAAGATTCTTCTTCGTTAGATTGCGATGGAGGACTTCTACTGTTTCCAGTAATAAGGTCGTTCTTGCCATAGAGATTTCTCTTGACCGATTGATTTGGGTCTTCACTAGATGATAGTGAGGTGTCACTGTCCTTGGTAGAATGATGGATGATCTCATCCTGGGACCAGTTAGTTTCGTTTGTAGATTGCGACAGAGAAGTCTTCGGATGGTTAAAGTTTCCTACCAATTGAGGTTGGTGCGGGATCATTTGGCCATTTGAGCCAAAAGGAACAGACTGGAAGTTTTGTAGTTGCTGAGCCTGCTGCTGCTGAGCCTGCTGCTGCTGAGCCTGCTGCTGCTGAGCTTGTTGTTGCTGAAGAAGCTGGTACTGAACTTGGTAGTTCTGAAAATCACTCTGAGCAACTTGATTATGAGCGGTAAAGTTTGGAACATTACCGCTGATTTGTACAGAAGGATTGTTTCCGTTAATGACATTGTTTCCCAAGAATTCTGATTGCTGGAACGTTGGAGGCAACTGATGTTGAGTAGCAAACTTTCCGTTTGGAAGTTGGAACATTTGGGGGTTCTGAAGAAACTGCTGCTGTTGCTGATGCTGGGATGATTGAAATGAGTTTTGTCTTGAAATTGAACTGAAAGATTCTTGTGAATTGAATGGATCATGATCAGCCACCTGTGCCGATCCACCAAGCTTAAACTTTTTAGTGGGGGTATCACCCAACTTTTTGATTTTCTTGGTGTATTTTCTTTTTACTGGTGTTGGTTCCTTTGGAGCGGGCTTTGCCTTTTGCGGTATATCGATATTTGGATCACTGGTATCAAGATATAATACGGGGGCGGCTTCTGGAGCCAAACCATACTCTGCAGCAAGCTTTTGAGCATCTGCCAATGGAATCCAAGTACCTTGGAATCTTCCAAATCCTCCTTGGATCTTTTCGTGTAATCCCTGCTGCACGCCTTTTTCCAAGATTTTGGTTCTCTTGGCCTTGGGGAAATTACAGCATTTTAGAATTTGAGTAGCATTCACCCAATCATCCTTACACCGCCTCATGATGGGGAATTCGTTCATGGTACACTCATATACCTCAGTCTAGGTGGTGTTAGTATTGTCAGTCTAGTGGAAACGCGTCTTTGCTGGGTAAGGTGGTTGCTTGGAGCAAGACCAAACGTGCGAAGAATTTAGGACGAATCGGGTCCTCAATTCCACAATTCAGATACTTACGCTTGAGTAGGTGGCACGGTATACCGCAGGATCAACATTTGACATCGTTGTACCTATTTTCTCCTTAATTAGGTTCTATGCTATTTCCATCCAAAGATGAACCTTCTATTCGATAGACGACTTATATTTAAGAGGGTGAAAATTTATCTCAGAGAAAAGAACGCGTAGGTTTCGGGTGTGTGCGCATGTGTGCAGGAGATTGGAATGCGAGGTTGGCAGGTGTGGGTTGATCAGCAGAGAAATAGATCGGGGGTGATTGGGGAAGGGTCAAACTAAATGGAATAGAAAGGTTTTAGGGAGTGGGTATACAATTGTCTTTAGGGTGTATTGATGTCTTTTGGACAGCTCTATATCTGAAGGTTCGTTAAAGATCATAGCGTAATTAAGACTCGGGACTACAGGCGCACCTCATTAGCGTATAGGGGATAAAGTGAAACTGCGACGTGCTTGCTTAGTGGAGAGTACGAAAATATTCCTATTGAGGAAATGTTGTGCATTAATACCGCACTACTTTAGCGAGAGAAATTGGCCGTCTCGTGGGACAGAGTGCGGTTCAGGTTTTTTCGTGCGCGTCTATCCATTGCAATCCACTCCATTCAAGACCATGCAATTTCTGGTAGATCTGGGCTCTAACTGCTAGCGACAAGCCGTTCCATTCTTCCTTGTCTGGATGCTTGGTGGGAATACCCAATTTTTCCACTACGCATCCACTAGCCAAGTTTCCACAGATCGCCGCGGCGAGCCAGTCTCCCTGGGTTAAGCTGAAGGCCACTGCGAAACCGCCGCAAAACGAATTTCCACCACCAGTGACGTCAAGAACGTTATCTTGGTTCTGATGGTACGCAGGAAGTGCTAACTGGTAGTTATTTACAGTATGGACAAAACACCCATCAGCACCACACCTGAGTAAGGTGCCTGAATTAGGAATACTCTGGTGTTTCTGAAATTGCAGTGACACTTGGGACCACTGATCCTTCAGTACTTTTGCAATTCCAAGTAGGGCACATGCCTCATCTAAGTTGGGCGTGAAAATGTCTACTTTTTTTAGCACTCTTTTCAAATGCTCGTAGTGTTCTGGCACACAGTCGCCAGGAAATGGTTCGAATACATATGTGGGTGGTGTATCCACAAGAGAGTTTACAGTATCTATTATTTCTTCACATCTTTCAATGGTACAGCACATATGGAAAGCTTTTGAGTTCAAGAGCCATGGATCGGTCTTGATGTCGTCTACCTCGACTCTCTTTTTCGGAGTGCGAAATTCGAAGTGTCGAATATCATCTATGTAGATATTGGCTCCTCTGGTAGTTAGTCTTGTGGGGTCCATGCGAAACACCATTCCGGTGCCCCAAGACTTAAGCTCACTCTCTACACTGGCAGGGAAATCCGAACCCTGGTCAATGATCCCAGATACTAGCTTACCTAGTTTGGGGCCAGCAATGATTCGTGCTCCGATGATAGCGTACGATGCTCCCCCACCTATGATGTCATGCTCAGAAGGTCTTGATGTCCCAGGATACAAATTGTCGTCAATCACAAACAATCCAAGGGTTGTAAGTAGAGGCACTGGTTCTATCCCCTCTTCTGCTTGTGCATCAATTGGATCGGTCATTTAGTTACTAGATGATTTTCTCCTAGAAATTATGTTTTTCGTGTCATCTGATTCGGCTTATCTGTTTGGACGGTACGCGTTGCGATTAGCTACCAGAGAACGATTTGCGCGCAGGGCACATACCCACGACTAACACCGATCCTGACCTGAGAGATCATCCCCACATAAACAAGCACCCCGCTCAGCGCTAGCCAAGCGATCTGCGCATCGCGTACAAAGCCTAAAGTTAACAACCCTAAACAAGGTACAATTTATGACCGTGCCACGTAGTTGCACATTGATACGTAGATCCATTGGTTCCTGATGATTACATAGACCCCACACACAATATAACCTTCACAACCCGACCAAATCAAAACACTCCTCACTTGATTCTGAGACCCAAAACCTTCTCATTCTCTGCATTGTTTATTTGTTCTGTAACATCACACAGCCGATAACGGATTACAACTCTTGGGGGAAATTTATCTGCTCTCGTGCGCGCGGCAACCATTATAGCAGAAAAGTGATCAGACTATTTATAGGTGTGACTTTCGACAATAAATAAAGTGCTGCAACTACGCTAGATAAGTTACTGAAGACACGTTATATAATGGCAGTGTCGAGTAGCGCAGTAGCAGGTATTGTGGCGGGAAGAAACCCGTTGGAATACTCTGCCCTGTCTCCGTACACTATCTTCCTATTCCAAGCCATTCTCATCATCCTAGTATGCCATATCGTTCATTACCCGTTGGGCAAAATCCAACAACCCAAGGTCATAGCTGAGGTCATCACAGGTATATTGCTTGGACCGTCGGTTATGGGTCGTGTTCCTGGATTCACCAAAAACTGCTTCCCACAAGTGTCCATCCCTGGATTAACACTCTTTGCAAACATTGGAATCATTTTGTTCTTGTTCATTATTGGGCTTGAAGTGGACATCTCTTTTATCAGAAAGAACATCAAGGCGGCCGTGACTGTTGGTCTCATCAACATGGCCGTTCCCTTTGGTCTAGGCTGTGCCATTTCCGTCGGTATCTACAACGAATATCACAATGAAAGCAACAATGTCAGTTTCACCACATACATGGTGTTTATTGCAGTGGCATTGTGTATCACAGCTTTCCCTGTTTTGGCACGTATTTTAACAGAGTTGAACTTAATAGGTGATAGAGTGGGTGTGATCGTGTTGGCAGCTGGTATTACCAATGACTTGACCGGCTGGATATTGTTGGCCTTGGTGGTCACATTAGCCAACGCTTCCTCAGGTATCAACACTCTCTACATTTTGCTACTTGCTGTAGGCTGGTTTTTGTTTCTATGCTACCCAGTCAGAATCGCTTTGAGGTTTTTAATCCGCAAAAATTCCAACGATTTGACCACCGGTGAACCCTCCCAAAAAAACATGTTGGTCATCTTGATTATCGTCTTTGTATCTGCTTTTTTCACCGATATCATTGGTGTTCATCCTATTTTCGGTGCTTTCATGGCAGGTGTCATTGTTCCTAGAGATAACGGATATGTTATCAGGATCACCGAAAAGCTTGAAGATCTCGTCCATATAGTGTTGATTCCCCTTTATTTTGCCATTGCAGGGTTGGCTGTCAACTTGGGACTCTTGAATCGTGGCATTGACTGGGCCTATACCATTGGTATTTTGGCACTTGCAATGGTTGGAAAAATTAGTGGTGGTTTTGTTGCTGCCAAAATGAACAAGTTGTTGTGGAGAGAATCGCTTGCTGTTGGTGTCTTGATGTCTTGTAAGGGTATTGTGGAAATTGTCGTTTTGAATGTTGGTTTGAATGCCAATATCATTTCCCAGAGAGTCTATTCCATGTTTATTGTTATGGCTTTGGTGACCACATTCTTGACTACTCCATTATCTTTACTTTGCTACCCCGTGTCTTATCGTGAAAAGAGAGATAGGTTTATCAAAGGGGAAATCAACTGGGATGGTACCCCTAACACATCCAATCCATTGATCGTCAAGAATACCGCTGGATCGTTCCCAGATGACGAAGAACATCCTAAGCAGTTGGGCGAATACGAGATAAGCAGCTTGCCAGACTACAGAATCTCCAAAATTGTACTATTATTGAGAAATATTGATACTATTTCTTATGTGATGGCCTTTGTTAACAGTTTCAATGACCCGTTTCACACAGATTTAAAAGCTATCCACATACGTGAATTTAGTTCCAGAACGTCACATCTTATTGAGGCGTCATCATCCTCCACTTATGACTTAAACGAAGAAAACCAAGAGGTAAATGCATCGAATCAATACGAAAACAATAACTCCTCTTCAATTTTATCAATCATGAAAGCTTTTGGCGACTTGTTGGGAATGAATTGTACATCGAAGTCGATCTTGTCCACTCAAAAGAATAGAATCTTTTCTATCAACGAGCAAATTTCCGAATCGACAGAATTATTGATTACCCCTGTCAAAATGAACCAAATGTCTTATGATAATGATTTTCTGTTGCACAAACAATTGTTTCAACAATGCGATAGTCATTTTGGATTATTATTGGTAAATGAGCAATCCATACCAGAGGTAAATGCTCATCAAATCAGTCATTTGGCTACCGTCAACGAGCAGGCCTCGGACGATGAAGACTCGTATGTGAAGCATTCCTCTGATTTATCACGTATTACTGAGGACGAAATCGTACCCAGAGGGTTAATAGCGTTCAAAACCATCAATATTGTTATTAGTAACAGCAACATCTTAAGTTCTAGTGACTTGTTGGCTATACACATGATCTATAGGTTGGTTTTGAAGAATGCCACCACTAAAGTCAACGTCTACATCAAAGGCTCTCCAAGCGGATCGGCCACCGGATTCGAGAAGGAGATCAAATCTCTCTTAACCGAGAAATACCCCACCTTAGCTGTGCACACCCATACTGTGCATGACAATTTGGCCAACTCTATCAAGAAATCCAACCTTAATTTATTGAACGAGCTTTTTGTTATTGCAAACAATTCTGTTGTCTCATCTCAAGAGTTAAAGATCTCAACACCAACTCATGAAGGCATATTCGAAGATGAAGATGTCAATAAATTGATAAACTTGAGTATTGCTGAGACGTTCCATGTCTTAGTGGTTAAGGCTTCGTCCAGCTAAATCTTTCAATTTTACAACTTTATATTTTTATACTAAAATGCTATTCGAATTTTCTTTTAACTAAACTGTACATACTCTACGCTTCTAGGGTAACTTCCTCAATGGTTTCCTCCGGGATGACCTTCATATCTTCCTCGTGTTCTTTCATCGTAAACGATTGAATGGAGCAAACAATAGCAATGAGGGCAAGAAGCATCCAAGATATTTCGGCTGCACCTAGTTTTTGAGATTCAGACATCAAATAACCCCATACCACTGGGCCAATGAATCTAGCCAATGATGACAAACTCAATGCCAGCCCATTAATGTATGATCTGTGACGTGGGTTGGAAGCTCTATGAAGTAACATGGTAAGGTTGGGGAACGCAAGAGCATTGCACAATGCAGTGACACCAGCAAGTAAGTACAACGCAACTTTTGTGAACCATGGTGGGAAGTTTGGATTATAGTCTGATATCGTGAAGATCAAGTATGGTAAGATAAGGTATGGAAGGGGGTATATCACAGATGCGGCTCTATAAGTGGTAAGGGTTTTGAAATTTCTATCGAGGTAGGGAAATAAGAACACAATTGAAATACTACCGATTAATCCTGTGGTGGATAATAAAGTTCCAATGGAACTTAAATCTATACCGAATCCTCCTTTAATTTTGAAAGGAAAGTCCAACTCGTCGAGTAGTAGATTACCAGCCAATATAACGGGTAAAAACTCCGAATAGACAATTGCATGCAATGAAGTAAAAAAGTTGGCTGCGATAGTTTGGACAACCGCAGGTGTAAAGATGTCTGCGTTTTTGTATTCGGTAAGAATTGACGCAGTGGTATCTGCTGTGGTGGATCTAGATAGAGCAGGTCTTGTTTCCTTGGTGGAGTAGCGACGAATAATTGCCTGACTCACCTGTCTGGAAATCGGACCAAAAGATTCAATAGAGTCATCGTCTTCTATTACATCCTCAGCTGACTCTGTCGAGTTGCCTTCTTGTGCAGTGTCATCGTGACTGAGCTCTGAAGAAATTGACTCACACGAATCTGACCGAATCAATGGTGTAGATTCTGTAGGAACAACTCTTGCGTGCGAAACAGATTTCTTCCAAGGCCTGGGCTCCACTTTGAATCCAAGAGCTCTTCTAATAAAGTCTCCTATTTCAAGACCAATATCTCTGGTTTTTTTGAATTTGTAGTGAGTCTCTTCCAAAAACAAAAAAGCAACAATTATACTCATCCATAAAAACAAGGCAACTACAACATTAGATAACGCGTACGGATACTTGGTGATAAACCTTTCATGCAAGCTTTCAGAAGTTTTGAGTGCTGCAAGTAAGTCATCTTCGGGCACTTTTCTTGGTCTGGTCAACCATTTAGAGGCACCAATCATGGGTCCAATTACAAACCCCACGTTCCATAGTAAAGGAAGAGTGGAAAATGCAACAGCCTGGTGGCCTCTCTCGGTAGCGAGTTCACCAATTACGGTTCTTAGCACGGCAATATTACCATTTGAAGCTCCCATACAACATCTGGCAGCCAATGCGAAATAGTAGTTAGAGGAAAATCCAAACAATAAAACTGAGATTGAAGTTCCAAACAATCCCACTATGAGAATTAGTTTCCTGCCGTACTTTTCGGATGCCTTGCCCCACTTTACACAGAAGAGAAACTGGGCTATCGCAAAAGATGCAGCCAAGTACCCGGAATATGTAGCGATATTGTCTTTATCTTTGGCGACCCCAAAATCTCGGATCATAAAGTAGATATATGGAAATATAGATGAAAATGCAATGGGTTCAGAAAATCTTATCACACTGATAACCAGCATCTGCCATATGGGGAAGCCCTTCATCTGCTCCTTGAAGGATACTCTTGATTGCGCCATCGTGAGGTTGTTGCAATCGGTGCTGTGAGTTTGAAGAAAGAGATAACAATTTTTTTACAACACGATATTAGCGAACTATATAGAGAATGAAATTATTTTGTGGTGATGTAGGCGCGATTAACCATAAACAGCTTAACTGAGTCATCAAACCCTGTTACCGAAAAAAGAAAACGAGATCGCATGAGTAACGTTTTGTACGGAATTAGACGTACTACAGCGGAACTTTCGGCCAAAAACAAACCCTTCGAAAGGCCCTTATTCCTAGTCTAGACACAACCCAAAATCACTGATTAGCACTCGTTAAATTGCAAAGTGACGTAATGCAAGTGTGGCATCTATTGCAACGGACCGATAATGTATTATCCGTAATCGTCGGTGGAACTGGTGGTGCAATACTGGAAAATTTCCGCTATAGTCTTACGAATTTAAAGTTGGTACCTCACATCGATAAGCTCAGCCGCTTTTTGAATCGTCGCGCTATTGTATTGTGCTGTTGAGTGTGTGACTTTTGTCCCGCAGCGCTCACCTCTTTTGGAAGCTTACATGATCCCCGCTAACACATAGATTCACCGCCTCAAAATATTCTATGCAGCAAAGACGTTGGATTAGGAGTTGAAAGATAGATAACGGGCATAACTTAGCGTAGACCAAAGTGAACTAAGTTGATACGGCGCGGGCAGAAAAGCTGAATGAAACCATATAAGCTTCAAATATTTACCTTATCGACTTGGATCAGCGTTTTATAGGTATAATCACTTCGGTCATTGGCGCTGGCTCCCAATCTATGAGCCTTGCGACGACGTGGCGAGACGGGACAAATTTGCGCGGTACCACAATTTTCCCTTATCCAAGAAAGGTCATAGCGTCTCACGCTATAAGTAAGCCCCAGCTCGCCACCTCTAGGGTGCATTTCTGTTCGTAGTGTGTATAATCGGGCCCGCTTGGCCAAGTGGTAAGGCGCTCCACTCGTAATGGAGCGATCGCCGGTTCAATTCCGGCAGTGGGCATGCGATTAATTTTTTTCGACCGTATCCAAACGCTATGTTTCAACTTCTACTGCTATCTAGAACAATTACCCCCTAGAAATATACATAAGGGAATCGCCAGCAAGGCCAAGATGTAGCTCTCGTCACTGAACTTCCCCTTTGAACTATCAGGAAAAAGTATTCCCGATTTGTTCATTATTGGTAAAAGTATCTGTTTTGTCAAACATTACATCGAACTTACCTACTGCTTACTGTAGTAATGCTTCACATAATATGGACTTTAATCCTGAAAATGGCAGCTCACACAAGACAAGGAGTTTGAGAGTGAGACGATTCCAACGAAAAAGTAAATCAAATTAGTGATCTCAAGTGTAGGTAGAAAATGTACAGAGGTTGCAATAATGAAATTTATTGAGCTTTAGTTAGACTGCTAGGCAGTTAAGGAATAGTAGTAATATTGGAAGGGCCACCGTAGGCATTCTTCTTTGATTGAGCAATCAGAATGGTGTTCAATTCGTAATCAAAGACGGAGTAAATGTTTCTGATGATGGTATCACCCAAAACATAGATACCTATATCGCCATTATCAAAGATGGGGTAAACTAACCAGCCACCAGCTCCATCGGCCAACAAGAAATTGGTGTAAGGAACCTCGATATGTTTTGTGCCAAAATTGAATTCGAAGTTTGTTTCTGCCCATGAGTCGTCGTAGTTGATGATGGTACCATTAGGGTAGACAGGGCCGAAGGTTGCATTGATCTTAGCAACAAGATTGCTTGGCAAAGCAGCAGTAGTGGTACCGGTATCAATAGCAGCAGGAGTGTTAACTTCAAAAACGGAGCCGTCGCCAAATGTGATGGTATCCAATTGAATTGCAGCCCAACTTGAGCTTATAAGTGGGAACGAAGTCAATTCTCCTTCGTATTTAGCATGGTCAATACCCCCGAAGAGAATCTCACCATTGGTAAGGTTAAGCCCCGCATTTTCAGCGGTGGCTTCTTCGTTTTCCAAATATACCGAGAAGGCAGGCTTACTAATATAGTTGTTAGCAGCTAAAGTGTAAGGCAAGTTAGCGTAAGTTGGCGCAACCTCACCCTTGAGCGGACCAATACCAAGAAGCGAAAAATCTCCGCTAACAGTACCAAATTCGACGTCAGTGGTGGCACCTGAAATAGTAACATCGTCGGTATAGAAATCGAAAACGGTACCCCAATCCTCACCTTGGACATGTAAGTTTTCCGAGGTTGTAGAGGCTGAAGGATCATAATAACTCAGGCCAACAATCAAGTCAGAACTTCCAGTATCAAGAATAACACTAACAGGTGAGTTTTGACTACCAACATAAATTTCAGCAGCGTAATAATTTTCTCCTTCATTGATCAAAGGAGCATTAAGATCTCTAAGGTTCGAACGACCAGTCGCTTTAATTTTCTTTAAGGGAAGCTGAAAGACACCATCAACGGTATGGTTGGCTGGGATAGTTAAGGCAGAGGTGACTGTGGTCAATGCTAACAACGAGCTAGCTGTAATACCTGAAATGAAAACCATTTTGATATTGTTGTATAGAATTAGACAGATGAGTGGATCTCATGGACATTTTATACCTTGCTGAGGGTATGTAAAAGTCCAATCATATGCAAGTGAGGCGTCGTCTTCCTAGACCCCACGATGTGGTGTTGCCGTGGCCATCAAAGCCGTTCGCACCGTAACGCCGAGTGTTGCTAGTAATGGCCACCAAAAATAGCCCACAATTAGCAAAAACAGCCTCCACTAATTTTTCCGAAACTTTCATGATTCAGCCCACTTGAATCACATTGTTCAGCTGCAAAATCCCGGCTCTGTGGTTCAAAAATGGTGCGGGAATTAACAAAAATTATTTTTTATTTGACACAATTACATGCATCGAGCCTCCCAATTTGCGGCAAAGGGTAAAAGATAGGGCCGCGGTACTGTGGATTATATTGTGGAGTACTTCTTTATAACCTGTGTGGTTCAATCTTAAATTGCCTTCCAGCCTGGTAAACGCATGGTAACTCCACAGTATTACTAGTTTTCACGGTTTCAGGAGTATCCCTCGAAACACTCCATACTTCTAGCACTCCCCAGGCTGAAACGGTGAAATTACTAGAAAAGTGGTTTTCCAGATATACCAATGAGGATAACGTATGGTTGTATGTGGTTTCACCACGAAAAGCTGTTCTATTCAACCAGGCTCCACGATAAACCTACTACACCTAAAGTTACAGAGTGAATGATCTTGCATTAGACATTATTTAGTTCGCTTTTGGTGGAGGTGGTGGCAACGAATCTGTACTGGCATTCGTCTTGTAGTGCACGTCCAACTCCTTCGATTTGGCCAACTCTTCGTTCATATAGTCATTCAACCCTCCCAAGGAGTTTACAGCGGATACGTGCTTCTTCTTCTTGGCAGCTGTAGTACGAGGAGGTGGCACTATAGGAGCATGGCCGGCCATTGGATTTATAACCGGTCCAGTAGGGGGAGCCGAAGCTGCAACAGGAGCGTTGGCGGGTTGTTCTGAGGAGCTGTAGCTATAATCCTGGTTGTTTTCAAACAACAAGTCGTCAGAGATACTATTATTGTCGAATTTTCCCACCACTTCTGGAATTCTATGCAATAATCCATAGCCTACGTCACAACCCAAGACACCTCTATTTTGGTTAGCACTCCACAGCCTTGAAAGGTTGACTGTGACTGGTCTTGTAATGTCATAGTCGTGGTTGTAAACAAATAAGGTAACGGGAATATCATCTTTTTGGGTTATGGAATGATGATGGTTGTAGTAGCTCCCAATGACCCGAGACAACAAAGATTCTCCCCCAGTTGACAAAAGACCAGACCCTTGTGAATCTTCGCTGAATGCAGACTCGCATCCAATAATATAGTCAGAGTAAGGGACCAATTGAGACACGAATGCTGGGGATCCGGGATGACTCTTCAAGATTCTCCACACATATGTCGCAGTGCTCAAATGTTGAGATTGCAACGTCAAACCAACTTGGGCAAATGTGTTTTCAAACAACTTGTAGATATCTTGATCAAGTTCGGCGGTGGTTGGCTCGAATTTGTTTAATGGTATCGTTATCTGTCTGATCACACCACCCTTGGCATTCCACACATCGAATGTCAAGGGAGTTTCGTTCTTAGCAAGTGTGGAAATTTCCTGGTAAAGCAACTCGTAGTTGATAAGCCCTGCTTGTTCTGAAGTGATTCCTCCGCCATATTGCAAGGTTCCGTCCTCCTGAATGTTGTAGCCATATGACGATAATGAGGGATTTAACATGGGCAATTCATGTCCATTTATACATATGATGTAGTCAAACCATGACTCGAACCCACTACTATGAGCAATGGAGTGTGGTATCACACTTAGTACTCGAAGAGCATAGCCTCTGTTGTTTATCTGTAACCCCGATTTGAAGTAGGAGTCTACGCCATTGGATTCACCGGAACTGGCCGTTCCTTCAAGACGATCGACTAATTTTTTGGCAAAAGAGAACATGCTGTCCAGTAAACTTGGGATATCTGAATCGAATGGTTCTGAGCTGGACTTGACACATTCATAGTGCCTGAACTGCAATGAAAATCGACATCCAGCGAGTGAATCACGTGATCTTGAGGTCGCTTTGTATGGGCCCATTAACTATAGAGAGACTCTGGTGCCTATGACCCTCAATATACTACTCGTTAGTGATACTAAGCCTAACTTATTGTGATAGTTTTAATGTTTCTAACGTATTTATTCCTAATGTTTTATTTAATCTAATGTACACTGGGTTTGAATTAAAGGTTGGATGCAACGAAAAGAACTAAGATGCGTTGGACACACCACCGGAGAATGCCAAACTCCAAGTTCTACTTTGTCCGTTGTCCAAGTATGTTGATTTCCAATCGTCGGACGAAAAGAACTCGTACGAGCTCTTTGCATCGTATAACGCTTGGTTGAGACGCAAGATTCCAGTCCATCCACTGTCGACGTTGTCGATGAATGTGGACACTTGATCTTCCCATTCTTCTTCAACATATGATGGGATTCTAATGAGGGATGATGCAGGGGTGATAGGCAACATGTGGATACCGTGAACATATTCTGGATGCTCGTCTGGAGAACCGAAGTAGGTGGTGTAGGCCACCTTGTTTTCGAAGAAGATACCACTAACTTTATTAGGAATATACTTCGATGGTTCAACAGTGTTGTCACTCTTGTAGTAGAAGTACTTGTTCATGGCTCTAGACATTATAGCCAACATCAAATCACCTCTGGATTCCATAGAATCGTCACCAATGACATTACCCCACAATTTCATACCGTAAGCAAAGTTGTAATCTTCAGAACTTGACTCTTCGTTTTTACCATCTCCACTAGCGAATAATCCGGCAGCCCAAGAGTGTCCTCCGTACCAGTCAAACATTCTGCTGACAGGGAAGTAAGTGTCTTTGGAGGAAGGATTAGCAACGTCTCTGATCAAAGAGTTCACCCAGTCCTTGTTATCTTGGGCCCAAGTACCACCTAACTTAGCGTCGACGTAACCGACGATAGCAGCAGCATGGACGTAGTAACCGTAATGGAAATGGTGATCGTTGTAGTAAGCGGAACCAAAGTCAGCACCAGTGTCACCATTTTGTGCCGAGGTGGAAGTAACACCACCGAACTTGGTATCATACATGAGTGGGTAGTATTGTTCGTTCTTGAAGAATGTATCAAAGGCAGACTTGACACTTTTCAAAGTGGTCGAAGTAACATTCTCATCTTTGATAATATCGCTAACAACCAATAAGATGTAGGAGTATTTGTCCAAGACCTTTCCAGAGTAGTAGGTGGAGTCCATTGAGGCGACGGTTTCAGCAATATCAACCGATAACTCGTCATTGGCTACCTTGGCTAAAAGATTCAATTGGTCGCTTGTATAAGTAAGGTCCGAGTTCATATTTTGAGTCCATGGTAAGAAGCCAATGCTAGTTTCAAGTTGTTCATTCATTGTCAAAGTGTCAGTTAAGTATGCCTTCATAACACCTTTGGTGTTGGAATGCAATGAGATGCCAGTGTATAAATCGGAAGTAGATGAGTCAAGGGATTCGATTTGATGAGGCAAAGCAAACACAATTGGGCTTCCACTGGAAGACTTACCCTTGGTAGAGTAAGTAAACTGGTATTGAGCAGATGTTCCATCGGAAACAGTACCGGAGACTTGGGCTTCAGTTACATATTGACCAGCTGATTCGTCGTAAAATCCTTCAGATTTAGAGTCGCCAGAGGTGTATGCCACTTGAATAATAAGGCCGTCAACAGCAGAAGATCCTTCGATGTGGAATGAATTTTTAGCAGACAACTTGAAGCCCGAAGACGAGTTTGGTAACGTAACATAGATTAACCATTGAACACCATTGAATAATGTAGCACGGTATTTCTGGACATTTGAAGATAAGGCTGAGGAGGTTTCTTGGGTTAAATCTTGGAAACCGATTAAAGTGTTTAATAATGGAGTCAAGTTACCATTGTAGATACCGGTACTGAAACCCATACCTTGCACAATTGGGATGTCGAGGTAATTAGTTGTGTCATCCTTTTCGGCTGACAAGGTAGCCAAAATCGACATTTCTTTGATTTCTGTGACTCTCAAATGGTTGCTGTTGTTAGAGAGACCAGTAGCTGACAAAATAATCTCGGCGTTACCACTTGGATTGAAGTAGTATGATGGAACACCCTCGTTATTGGTGTTTGAAGAACCAAATACAACGGCCGACTCGTTAACGTGACTGACACCGAACCCGTAGTAGTCTTGTTTCTTCCAAAACAATTCATATGGAGCAGCAATAACAAGGTCAGTTTGGTCGTCTAAGAGCAAGTTGGCATGAAATTTGTTGGTTTGGTATGGAACACCATCGTTGTCCACGCCTTCAGGAATACTCAACGGTAATTCTTTTCTAGGAAAGACAGATGGAGGAGCATCAGTGGAGATGACTTCAAATAAATCACCAGAGTAGTTGTCAGAAGCAGCTTTGGCAGTATCAGATGTGGCAGAGGATGATGAAGAAGCACTTGAGGAGGCACTCGCGGAAGAGGGAACCGATGATGATTTAGATACAGCACTAGAAGCAATACTAGAAGATGCAGCGGCAGTAATAATGCTAGATCCAGCAAAAGATTTCGAGGCGAGAGAGCTCGACGAAACTCCCCAGGAAGCTGACGAGTCGTTGGAGAATTTTTGAACACCAGGAGATGGGATTAAGGTAGGCACTGAACTTGATTCAGATGACAATCTTAAATCGATGGTAGTGGTGCTGCTCGAAATTTTAGCGGTAGAATTACCGGCAATGGATTTTGAAGCCTCGCTGCCAGCGTTAGCGGTATCGTTACTAGTCAGTTCAGTCAAAGTCAATGGGTCACTAAATGTAGTGCCAATGGTTTGTGTCAAAGATTTGGAGACTGGAGACTTGGTAACCAAAGGATCTTTCATAGTCGTTGTGATTGTTTCCACAGATACTGAAGGAGTATATATGGTGGTTGGTACCTCGGTGGCCAGATAAAGAGTAGTGGTTGTAGTAGGAGCACTCTTTGTGATATAAATTTGCTGGGTAGAGTCATCAGTTGCAGTGTCTGTCTCGTAGATAGTAGGTCTTGCTTTTCTAGACTTAGTGCTTGGAACGGTAGTGTAAGGGAGAGTACTAGACTGGGAGTCTGAAGTTCCCGTGGCTCCATTTTCGTTATCAGCTTGCTCAGTATTTCCTGTTCCTGGTGCTGAAGTTCCCGTGGCTAAATTTTGGTTATCAGCTTGCTCAGTATTTTCTGTTGCTGGTGCTGAAGTAACTCTTTGGACGGTGGTGTAAGGAACCTCAGCTTTAGTAGTATAGGTCTGCGCATGGGTTCTTGTGGCCGTTACATCCAGGCATGTAGAATCATCACATACGGATGTAGTGAAGTATTCAAGGGAAGTGGTTTGAACGGTATAGTCTAGGCTGGAAGTAGCAACTGTTGTTTGGAAATGTTCAGTGCCTTGAGAAGTGGCTAGACCATTGACGAATACGATTTCAATACCAGACGTCACAGCTGCAGGATTCGCAGCAAGAATTTGAGCAATCTCGGTTTGGAACCAACCGGGAGTGATGTAATTTGTGTGTGTAACTGTGTGGACTTCTTCATCGTCCAAGGTTGCAGAAACCGAAGGTTTGGCTATAGCTAGCAAAATTGCCAGGTAGTAGGCCAAGGATCTGAAAATCATTTAAGATTGTGTTTAACGATAGTGGGAGTTTTTATGGTATGAAAGAATGTGTTTTCTTAATGGAAGTCAAAGAAAGAACGTTATTAGGCCTGATGCAATAAGGAATGTAAAGTGTGTGGATGGTTATACTAGAAATACGAATTAGGTAGGCTAGCTGACTAGTTTTATAGTCCAAGCACCTGATCCAAGGGGATTATCGTCAAAGGAAATGGAGCCAGCCTTACGCAAGATCTACGTTGAAAGCCATCAATCAAGCGCACTTCATCTCTTCAAACCGCTGCGTAACTGCAGTTCCCTGAGAAACCGTGCTGGGCGGTTCCCTCATTCGTGGCGATCTTTTTTTGCAGCTATTGTAAGAGCCAGCCTTTTTTTAGAGTTCACTTGACAAAGTGCGCCGCGCTTCCTAATTGGGACCGCAGCTGGTTCCGCCAGATCTTTTCTTGCGCAGGGCAGGGCTTGGAGAGCGTTATTCCAGGGCGAAGAATTGGCCGTAGTGAGACACAATTGGGCTCAGCGCAGAACTGCAATTTAGGTAGCCTGGCGATCGTAGTAGAAAGAGATTACACGAATTACATTAGCTCAGTGTTCGGTTGAAAAATGTATTGAATGGTGACGTATGCTGTACCAATCCATTACCCCTTGATCAAGCATGCTGATCTTGACGAGACTGTGATCCAGCAGATCCCCGTTCGCTTGCCGTCACTCAATAAACAGGATACAATGTCCTCGAACAAAGGTTTGGTGGTTTGCGGAACTCACGCAGGCTCGGTAAGACACGCCATTTCATTGCTCTCACCGCGCACACATCGAGGGCTTGCAATTAGCTCGCTAACAATCGGTTAGGAGTTTTGTAATGATCATTCAAAAACAACCTGGGTCACGAGGTACGTAGACGGTTGGCCCCACCCTACTCAGGAAATCTGTAGCACAACAGCTCTCCCACAACGGGTCCGAGACCCTTAACCGTCACGCAGTCGACGACATCTACTTCTCTTTCCTACCGCAAAAACAATTCCCGCGACCATACTTTTTTACAATCTCTCTACATAGCCTCTTGCTTGCTCCAATTACACTTCATTTTGATACATTCTTAGTAATATACACTGGATAAAAAGGCCCTCGTAGGTCACTAATTACACAACACTCTTTGGAGAATTCCAAACAATCTCTTTCCTCCCTCTTTGGCGTACTTCTTTTGGTGGTCCTTGTCGGTTTTTTCATGAATAAAGTCAGCAGCTTTATTTTCCTTGACGGCCAACGGGGTTGGCTCATCAGAGTACTTGTGAGTGTCGTACTTTATATCAGCATAGCCGTGTTGGGCCTTGAAGATACTGGTGTCTGATGGCTTTTCTGGAAGACCCATTTTCTTAAAATATGTATAAGTGTTCGAAATAACGAGGCTAAAGCTCCCGCTATATATATATTACGTCAATTCCCAGCTTAAACTAGCTTAAGTTGCTTACCACATGGAATTCTGTGTAATCTCTCCACATAGTTGCTGGCCTGTCAAAGTGATTGCCCAATTGGGATGACTGAGTGCGTGCGCCTCGCAGTCAGCCTTGCCTTAGCCGCAGGGTAAGTCCGACTTAATTTACTGATAAGACAATGTGCTCTGCATATCATCTGTATTTCGATGCTTTGAGCTTGTTGAGGCTTTTAGTTCAAATATTGATTATTAGCCTGTACTTCTAATTTAGCAGACTTTAAATGACTGAGATCGAAATACATTCTCAAACCTGGAAGAGGCCAGATTGAATAGTTGGTATACGAGATTTTGGCATCAGTCAGCAGTCATATACCAGCTCGTGAACTACGCAATTGATCTCTTCCGCTTTAAACTAGCTGGACAGTTCAGCATATGGGTATCACATTTATAAATTTATAGCACGTGATATAAGAACCATTTGGAGGTTGGCGGTCGTGCGCAAACCACCAGAACAAGTGAAAAATTGATTCAACTGTATTGAACAACTTAAGCTACTAGTGGATAATGAGAGCCTCTGCTGTACTTAATTTCCAGCAAACCGCTGCTGCCAGCTTGAGAAGACCATGGCAGACATTCAGAGATGGTCAAATCTGGTATGGATACACCAAAAGAGGTAACAAGAGATTGCCCTTGACCACAAAACAAGGTAACAAGCATTATTATAAAGGTACCAGATCTACTGGTTACGGTAAATTGAATGCCAATGGAACCTATATCATGGACTGGAGCAAGGTGAGAACCTATGTTGTCCCAGCAGACTTGCATAACACCGACTTAAAGCCCTTGGTTTCCCCAAGAGTGCCCCAAATTCTCCAGAAATATGTCGGTTATCAGGACGGTGCTAAAAGTCCTGATTATGCATTGGACAGTATCATAAATTTTGTAGAGCATGGTGAAAACTACAATGATGTTGACTTGGAACAAAGTAACTACCTTGAAGAATTTGTGAGCAACAAGGTTAGAGAAGAAGAATTGGAGTTGACCCAACAAGAAAACAAAGAGGTATAGATGCTGATCGTACTCTGGTTCTTCTCTTCCTCAACTGTATATAGACGTATCAATGTAACATAACTGAAAAGTATGAATATGTAGGATGGCCAGTCGAGTTTCGGCCACACGTGATAACTCTCGAGTTCCGAGGGTGATGCGTACTAGCTTCACCTCAAGTGTCCCAACTTTAGCATAAGTGCTATCAGATGTCATCTCCATCTCCGAGAATTGAGAACTCTCAAGTAGCGACCATGGCAAACGATGAAACCCCTGCTACTACACCGCCCGGCCCTCCCTCAAATACAGTAACACCAACACCCGATGAACATATGAAGGAGGAAGATGAACAACTACAAAATGAGGCGCCTGAAGACGAAGATATGGATATAGATCCACTGCAAACATTATCATTACCTATATCAAAGATCAAAAAGATCTTTAAAATGGACCCAGAATATACCGCTGCGTCTCAAAATGCCGTTTATGCTACAGGATTGGCCACTGAATTGTTTGTCCAATACTTTGTAGAACAGGCCAGTTTGCTTGCAAAAATCGATAAGAGAAAGAAAATCGCCTACAAAGACTTCAGTAATGCTGTAGCTGGTCATGATTCGCTAAATTTCTTGAGTGATACTGTCCCAAAGACTCAGCCTATAGGAACCTTGATTGAAAATAAACTGATCAATCTTCCTCCCAAAGTCAATGTCAAAGAGTTTAAAGAGACTTTGATGAGCAAGGATAGCAATAAAACTACACCTAGTAAAGAATCTAAGAAGACCCTTTTGGCCAAAGGTCAACAAACATTGCCGTTTGGTAAAGCATCAAAAGTGGAGTCTAAAGTCAAGAAAGCCGTTATTGATGAGTTGGTCATATCCGACCAACCTGGTGATACCGCGCCCAGTAAAGAACCAGTCGCAAACGATGGTGACGTGCCCATGGCCGAATAAGTGCTATGAGCATTTTGTAAATTATCCCTGTATGTATATTAATTACCAGCTATAAATTCATTTCTTTCATATTCAATTATCCATAGGATGTTCTGAGCATCCTGAGGAAGTGTCATACCCTTAGGTATTCCCAAATTGTAACAGAGATTGACCATTTCAAATTTCATGGTGTCGGAAATCACCCTGTTGTATACACTCAACCCCGTAATAATATATCTAATGTAGAGCTCGATGATTTTCGGATTTAGCTTATTTCTTGATAATTCCCTGTTACGATTTGCAATCGTTACTTCTTGCTTAAATCGAGCTTCCGGTTTCTTGGATTGAGCTTCCTTGTAAACTCCTTTAAGGATCTCGTTATGACTGATCAAGAACTGCCAGGATTCAATAAATTTTCGACCCATGAACTGTCCCTTGCGTTTCCCATCTTCTTGTACAACTTGCAACACGAACACTAAAGATGGCACAATAAGATTCTGCAGCTCAGAACTTAATATATGATTGTCCTGCCAACTGGTGGTTGAATTGGTGCCGCTTATCATGGCTGTTAATATTTGCCAATTATTGGTGATGACCGACAAGTTCAAATCATAATTGGTGCATAGGATGGGATATGCCGAGCTCATTGACTTGATCACTTGTATCTTCACCGTCTGCGACTCATGTGTCAACATCAAGAACCCATACTTGAAAATCTTTTGAACCAAAAGATACGTGGGCTTGGGTATATTTGAGGCCCAGACTTCTTCATCTTTCGTTGGTTCCTCGGTTTCGTCATCAGAATCTTCATCATCTGAATCACTTGCCTGTTCTGCGAAAGGGATTCCCGGTTTTCTTTTGAAATACTCCGTGTTTGAATCATAGTTTGCAGCCTCATCAACTAGTTTATCAGCGTTACTCACCAATGCAACAAGTTCCTGGATATTGGTGATTCCCCAGGGTTTAAAATTGGAGCTGGTTTCCGTCAGTTCAGGTTCGACCTGGCTCTCTTCGTCCAAATACTCCCTCTTTATTTGACGAATCAACTCTTCAAAGACTATAAAGAATCCTTCTACGATCATCGAGTAACCATGATACGAATCGATGACAATAAACATCTGAGTCAATATATCAGTTAGTTCGTTTCCTTCCAACAATTTGATTCCAGCAACTTTTATCACTAGCAACAACAAACCAGGCAATGAAGGTGTAAGGTTGGTGACCACAGAGAGACGAAGACTAATACTGTCGATCAAATAATCCAGATTGTCCAAAACTAACTTTTCTATGGACCCATCATAATAGTTATCAAGTATCGATTTGACCGCATTCCAAGCATGTGCTTGGATCATAGGATGCGATTGATATGTCAATGACTCCAACAACGGATATAAATAGTCAATGAGATAATCCGATCTAAAATCTTCCAATTGCAAGCTATTAGATAAAATACCAATTGTGTCGATCGCTGTTGCATACGAAGTCTCATATATCTGAAGCGAACTCAAAGTATTTTGGTTCAGTCGTATCTTTTCTGATACTAGATCAATCTGTTCTTGAGATTTTGACATAAGCAAGTACGCAATTTCCTCGTCCTCATCTTCGTCACCTTTCCCGGGTATAGTGTCTACGATCATATGATCACCTTTAGTTTGCTCATCAAAAACCAAGAACTCATCAACATCGAAGATACGATCCTTTCTGCGTGGAGTTTTGGTGAATAGATTATTGGCAATCCATAGTGAGAGACTTGATCTCAAGTAATAATCAGTGCCCTGATTAGATACAGCTCCCAAGCGATCAAAGTTGGAGGCTTCATCATCATCAAAGATATTTTCTAAGGTTCCTATATCTGTGGGTTGTAAGTCATGTGAAGTTGAGCCAAGAAATTGTATTAATGATTCAAGCTGGTGTTCTGTTTTCGAGGTATAGATTTTGGAAAGAAAACTCAAGCCATTGACCTCGGAGCTTTGACTTATCATATCTTGGATGCGTGAAAACTTGTCTGACAAAACCAATAAGTTTGAAGTGTAGTTTGCCTTCTTGGCGTTTTGATTTCTATCATTATTAACTTTTGTAACGAGCTTAGCGTTGATTGACGGTGGTAATTCGATGTTATCTAGTTTATTATCATTGTTTGTGTCGGTGAGTGGATTATTATTGTTTAGCTTGTTGAACGCATCATCTTTTCCAAGTTTCTTGGAAGGGTTTCTGACATTAAGATAATAACTCTCTACTAAACTATTCTTCAACTTCAAAAGTACTTTACTTCTCAAGCTGCTAATTTCGTTGTTCACAGAAGAAGAGTCATTTGAGGTTTCTCTTAAGACTTGGAATTGAAATTTTAAGGCTACCATCACAGAATTGATCTTTTCTTCATCAGACGAGAATATAATTGTGGACATCTTGTTATCGATTAAATCCTTGAGTTTAAAGGTAATAAGCTGGTCTAAAAGCTTGCATCTTTTGTCTGAATCTTCAGACTTCGAAACAAGCTCTGCCTGATCCATGACATGCAAATTATCCATTAATGCATGAAGATTGTAACCCAGTTCTATCAACAGTCGGCTACACTTTAATATATGTGTGAGTTCTTCTTGACTGTTTTCACTCGTAGTTGTGGCAATAACCAATGCTATTGTATCGATGACCAAAGGAACGACTTCATTAAATAGCAGTATAAAACATTTGTGTACTAGGGAATTGCACATGACTAAAATCGCTTCGCTGAGTTGTCTTTTCGTCTGGACTTTTAGTTTATTTGGTTGCGAATCTACCAATATGTTCTTGAATAAAACACTCAAACTAATTTTCAATTGTCTGGAAGTAGCATTTAACCATGATTTAGACCTGTGTATGTCGTTTGCATTGGGGATTTCTATTGTTATCTGATGAGCGTTTGCTTCTTGTTTCGATGTGTTGTCGTTATCACTACTACCAGCCAAAATCTTATTGACATCTTGCAACTTCTCAAGCTGGTTCGTATCAATTGAAGTGTAGTCGACATTTAACTCTTTATCACTAAAGACCTTCGTAATCAAGTTCTGTAACAATTGTATAACTAAAACTATGATTGTGTAATGCATATTCTTCGTAGTAGTGACAAAAGAGATTGCCTTAGATACAATCCCGGGAAGAACATGCGAGAGCTGCTCTGAAGAAGCTTGGTCGGTGATTATAGTGTTCAAAGTCATCAATGCCGTTTGTATGAAGTTGTCCTCCGGGTAGACTGGATTTGTAGTAGCAATTGTGTCCAACAAGAGATTAATAGACTGACCAAGAAATTGAAGTCTAACAGGTTTTTGTTTATCCTGAAAGTAGTTGCGAGGTAAAAATGTAATAATACTTGATAGGCAAAATGTCAGGGACGCCATGAATTCGGAGTCCTTCTTTGAATATGTATCGTTATTGGCACCACTGAGGAAAAGGATCAAAGGAAACAATTGGTCGACTAGTGATAAATTGATCTGACTACTCCATGCATATCGACTCAAGAACCCCACTATTTGCAATATACGTCGTACTACGGAATCATCTAGCTTTGGCTGTTTCAATAAATTCGAAAGTGGGAAAAAAACATAATCTGCTAAATTCGACGATAATATGTAAGGCTTGCCTTCAGACTGGTTTTCGGTACGATGCGATTCAAGTATTTCGCATATATTCGATAATAATGAGACTAACTTGGTAGAGTTTGTCACCTCTGGTATCAATGATTGGTCAGTAAGAGCAATGCAAACTGGTTTGAGTCTGGCAAAAAGTTCCAGAGAGAGTCGCTTTAGCTCCTCCGAGTATAGACCAGATGTAGAAGCTGGTTCAATGGACATAGCTCATAGTTTGAACACTTGTACGATGGCGTTCTTGCAACTATCGGGCTTGCCTTAGGCACCTGTTAGATCACGTGAATGACAAATGTGCCTGTATATATCGGTGATGGGTAAATTCTGGTACGTTCCAACCGGGGAAAAATTTTTCACTTAGTATAAAGACGCTCGCGGTTCCACTTAATCTTAACCAACTACTTCATATCACAAACTAAATAGTACGTTGCAGTTACTTGAACCAAGTCAATATGAAGGAATGAGGAACCCCTATTCCTGTCAATATTCAAGAAGTTATTCTCTTCATTTCCAACTATATTCACAAAAGGATATGAAATCCATCCATCTTGAAGATTTGTACATAAGACACTCCAGCTTAGTATAGGCTGGAATGAACTTATGAGATATCTATTATGCTTGTCCTCGTGCAACATATGGGTTTACTTTTCAATTTCAACATATTGAAATTAGCACCCTCGAGATGTTGGATACTTCATATCTTTTACAGCATTTGCTGTTTCGCTCATGACTCCACTTCAATATTGGACACTCATGCGGCTTTGGTTTCCGTGATTTTTTGGAAATCTTTTGATACTAACATTTTTAGATGACTAGAACTTCCGTCTTAGCCGATGCCTTAAACGCTATCAACAACGCCGAAAAAACCGGTAAGCGTCAAGTTTTAATCAGACCATCCTCCAAGGTCATCATCAAGTTTTTGACTGTTATGCAAAAGCACGGTATGTTTCACACTTTGTTGTCACAATCACCCAATCAGCATTTTCTTAAAATCCCCGGATTGATAACTGGATGGATTGATCGGTGTTCAGTCCCTTTCTGTCTTTTAAGTATTCGGGAGAGCAATTTGGAAACGATTCTTACACGATCATGATACAATTGCTTCGGTAATTGTTTATTATCATTGACCGTTTACTTTTCCTTTACATCTTCTTATTTTGACCCCATTTCTTTTATTTCTTCTCTAAGCTGAAAAGTTGAAATTGTGAAAAAAAAAGATTGAAATACTAACAATTTAGGTTACATTGGAGAATTCGAATACATTGATGACCACAGATCTGGTAAGATCGTCGTTCAATTGAACGGTAGATTGAACAAGTGTGGTGTCATCTCCCCAAGATTCAACGTCAAGATTGGTGACATCGAAAGATGGACCGACAACTTGTTGCCAGCTAGACAATTCGGTTACGTTATCTTGACCACCTCTGCTGGTATCATGGACCACGAAGAAGCTAGAAGAAAGCACGTTTCTGGTAAGATCTTGGGTTTCGTCTACTAGATTCTTTCACATTGGTTCCTTTCTGGTTTTGTATAAATAGATAAAATATAGTAATACACTAATTAATACTCGACCTATAGAATAAAACGTAGAGATCTGTTACATATTAGTGAGGCTTTTTTTCGCGTGATATTTGAGAATTGGGAGCCAATGTAGAACATCAAATTGCCTAGTGCACATAATATACGGAGAGCCATATGAGGTATTCGGACTCTTTGAGGTTCATCGGATCTACCTTTTCTTGGACAATACGAGCAGGATGTGTGGCCCATTTAATCCATGAATATGTTTACGAATTCACCGAAACCAGAGGCGAATCGATGCTACCTACCCTACAAAGCCAACACGACTATGTGCATGCGTTGAAACGCTACAAGTTTGGAAGGAACATTAATATAGGTGATTGTGTGGTAGCAGTCAAGCCAAGTGATCCGAGTCATCGTGTGTGTAAAAGAATATCTGGAATGCCTGGGGATGTAATATTAATTGATCCTTCCGCATCATCAGAATTGACTAATTCACCGGCTGAAGCGATACTGCATGATGGATTCAACAAATATATCACTGTTCCTGAAGGTCATGTATGGTGTACTGGAGATAACCTATGTCACTCTTTGGACTCTCGATCATACTCGGTACTACCAATGGGGTTAATAACAGGTAAGATCGTAGCTGCCAACTCGATGGATAAAGGTATAATGAGCGGGTGGAACTTCCGTTGGATCGAAAACACATTTGTTACAGAAGATTAAAAGGTAGGTTTATATTGCCGCATACAAAAAGTAAATAGTTTATAGGTTCGAAGTATAGAGTAGTTATGTGGTGATTCAAAATTTGCCGACTCTTCTGTTTTCTCTCAAACTTCTCAACACTTTAGAACCGAAGAAGATACTAGTCAATCCAAGAAAGAAAGCATTGAATAACGTAGTAAAAATCGATTGGCTCAAGTAATATCTGACAAAATTGATTTCGAATCCAACTAACGACAACAAAAACGAAATGTTGTAAGTTAATTGTACTGGAGTCACCGACTTGAGGGTAGCAGTCAAATCGGATCCGATAAAAGCTACCCAAGATCCGACCAATCCTAGTGTGAGCACAATAGCAGCGCCAATGAAAGCGATTGGAATAGTTGGGTTGACGGTTGCTGGATCTTCTCTGAATGTGTGTCTAATTTCTGGTTTGAGGCCGAGTCTTGGCTTTGGAGTATACTTGGCCAATTCCTTGAATTCCGCAGATGGAATGATTTCTCCCAAGTTATAGTACAATTGGTTGGCTACATCACCAGCAATCAAAGTCAATACCAATTTTTCTTGCACCTTCAACACTTCCGGAAGTTTGTTGGCAGGGATGGAGACTTTGACGTCATTGGAAACACTGAACGTAGGGACGAAATGGGCAGCTAAGGAAGAATCCTTGGCACTAGAAACGACCACGGCCAATTGGTGAGGTTTGGTTTCGACGTCGTCGCTCAATTTCAAGTTGACTTCAATCTTATCCTTGGGAGACTCAATACTCAATTGTTTGATTTCTTGGGTATTCACTTCCCCATAACTAATGGTCTTGCCCCCAAGCTTGACGGTTCCTTCAGTGACCGAATAGGCAAGCGAGACAGCTAGCAATTGAAGTGATGCTGCTATAACTGAAAACTTCATGTTTGATAATTATTTCAATCAACTGTAATATATAATACTCAGTTGACACATTTTTCATTTTGGTACGTGGTCGGTTCTGTAGGCGCACAAAATTGCGAAACCGTTTTGGGAGGTCGCAAAATCGAGGAAGCTTGACTGAGCCGTAGGGCAGTTGGCTGTACAAGGACTTTCGAATGAAAGGAAAGATCAATTCTGTAAGATTTTGACTCGACCATATCTTTGCACTATTTGTTGGTTCTGAAGGCTTTGCAACTCAAAGCACAAAGATGTAAAATAGCTGTAACGTGGTAGGGATTAATATAGAAGATGGGAATTAATGAAAGCTCGCTTTCCCTTCGCCCACCATACTACTAGCTCAATTACTCTGCATTTCTATGTATATTCATTTTTTATCATAATTCAAGTGAAGCAATTCTAATTTGATAACGGTGAGCGTTAAAGATCTGGCTACTACAATATACTGGCATGCGAATGTTACATTCAATAGGAAACTTCAGGATTGTAGAATCTTTACTTCTTTACTTTGGAAGCTTATAGCAATATATACTACCATTAGTTTGTGTCTGCACTGTACGTGATGGGCCGATGCTTAACTACACTGGTAGTTCTTGTTCTCCCTTTTTTTTAGTTTTTTTGCAACTTTCTCATCTTTTTTATTCAAAATGACAAATCGTGGATTAACAGAGGATCTGGAGGTTTAACTGGGTGTTCTACGTGTGTCTGCAATTTGAGATGCTCTGGAATCTCGGGTATGTCCTTAATAGAATCAGCAATCACCGCCCCCATTCCTCCTAGCAAGTGTGCCAAATTGTGACAGTGGATCAACCAGTACCCAGGGTTATCCGCTTGGAACCTGATCACAGCATGACCACTAGGAGGAACTAGTACCGAGTCAAAGTATGACAGATTCGGGTCTAGTTGGTTGTTGTCCAGTAGAAACTCCTCAATCGAGCCATAGGCGAACGCCGAGGAATTGCCAAAGCTAATTAAGTGAAACAAGTGCCCATGTAGATGTATTGGATGATTGTATCGCCTGTAATTATTGATAATGATGTCAATAGTATCTCCATACTCTATCTGACCATTGAGTATGAAATCTTGAGACTGCTGCTCGAAGTATAGCGGTGTATCCATTTCGAAGCCAGTTGGTATTTTCGTACCATTCAAAAACATAGAAAATTCGATAACTCCAGTTCTGTTCAAGTAAAGGTGAAAAGTGTGATCGGATGGTCCTCTACTCTCGAGTGTTTCGGAATATGGAACAGTTTCTTCGATTTTTATAGTGGTTGAGTTGCCTAGTAGCTCTCCTCTGATATTTTGCAGTTTAAATCCGTTATTGGGTACTATGCTAGCATCGTAGGATGTATCCTTGTAAGTTCCATATATTAGCACACCTATTCCCTCAATGTATTGGGGACTAAGGGTGGCTGCAAATCGTATAGTAAATGGGTCTTTTGTGTTTGCATGATCACTGGATTTCGTCTCCACGAGACAAGTAAATCTAGTTCCAACTGGTAGTTGGACCTGCCGAGCCTTTTGAGGATGTATAAATATACCGTCTATAGCCACGACATATATAAAATGATCATCAATGGAAAACACCTTAGTGAATAGGGACCCCGTATTTATGACTGTGAGATATTGCCAATTGCTACCGTTAGTGAACAACGTATATAAAGGCCCTGTTGTTGGCTCACACGACGAGGAAAAGCCAGGACTTTCTAGCGATTCATGATCTAAATTTGGCCTGAGATCGGCATAGCCACTACATCCAAGATCCTGAATGCACCCCATACTATCCACCACTTTCGAAGTGCCATCATCAAATTCGCTCTTGGAATTACAATATACTCTACCTTTTCCATTGAGGAGGATGGCGTGGATACAAGTAGGCTCTATACCAAACTCGAACATTTTTGCAATGTTGGAATCCATAGGGTTCTCAAAAAGGTCCTCCACTAGTATAAACTGTGGTGACTTTTCAAGGCTCCTAAGTAATTTCAAATCTTCCACGTTGTTACTTATCAAATGGTACGGTCTTGGCTCTTTTGTGGATGGCCTTACGTAAATAGGACCATATATTCCATCAGCCGAGTAGCCTCTATGATGGGAATGGTACCAGGCAGGACCCGAATGATCTTTAAGCTGAAAGTAATAAGTATAAGAGTCCCCGCTCATTATAGGGTATTGAGACACTCCTGGTACTCCGTCTGCCCACGGCGACCCCTTCTGTAAAATCCCATGAAAGTGAATAGAATCAGTAACAGGTAGAAAATTGTTTACTGTGACTTTGACCCAATCATTTACATCTCCAATTATGAGAGGCCCAGGAGATTGAAAATTGACTAGAAACTCGGTTCTATATAGGCCCGCGGGATTACGGTATGTTTGGGTCAAGTTGAAAACGTGCTCGCGAACTACAATGTCCTGGGACTCTGGAACACTGAACTTGTGGCCAGTCAAGCCTAACAACCAATCGATCCACATCAGCAAAAACATGATACTTTCCGGCCGCTGTCAAGACAGCTCTGGAACTGATTTTTGCAGCCGATTGATGTGTCACGTGCTCAGATTTGACTGAGCATCGAAATATTTCTAGTTTCTCAGCAGAGACGTGTTGCAACTACTAACAAAATGCAGTTTTTAACAGCAAGAACCTTATTATATGCCAGGGTGGTATTTCTTACCTTTATCGCATTCTTCCTTGTCAAGGATCCGGTGTCACTTTCAACTGCGGGATTTGTGGTCTTACTTGGCCAAGCCATGCAAGTTCCCGTAGCAAAACTTGATCCAGATAATGCATTGATTGGATTCTGTTCCATCACTTTGTTTTCGTTGGTGATCAGCGATTTGATTCCGTTATTGGCCAACAACATTGACTATTTTGAGACCATAGTCCCTACGAGGTTAGCCATGTATTTCGTTTTAGCTGCCTACTCATACTTTGTCAATGATTCCGTTGTTAGCAACGGTATGATCTTTACGTTTGCATTCTTTGAGATCTGGTTCAACTTTTTGATCTATAACAATTTGAAGGATGAAAAGTACTACAAAGTCAAAAAGTATATCGAAGAACACGCTGATGAAATAAGAGAGGCTGAAAACGAAAAAGTTAAAGTCGCAGAAAATAACCGTCCATACAACAATTAGTTACCTATATAGCTATATATGCTGGAATATTCAGCAAAAACCTAACTCATAAATCTCAAGATAGACCAGTCTAAGCATTCTTCGAAGTCATTGAAATCATTGTAGCTCATTTGTAATGTGTTCAAACCGTTCAAATTCTTTTCCAAGTCGTCCATAGTAGCGAATTTGATGATATTCAAGTTCAAGATTAGATTCATGAATATTTCGTTCGTGGTCAATTCGATTTGGATTTTCATCACCGAGTCGTTCGTTTTATTTTTTAGTACGACTCCAATAGTAGATACAGGCCTCTCAGTTGCTTTTTGGAATGGGTTTGACGAGGGCAACGAATTTAAATTGACGTACTTTTTAAGATCGTAGGTGATGTCTAATTTGCTGTTATATTTTGCAATCAATCTGGTCAAAATCTCATTGGCAATTTTGAGATTTAGCTCGTACCTTATATTTCCAACCATAGGTCTTAATATCAAAGGGTGTGAATTGAGCTGTTTTCTTTTAGTGAATGCAGTTGGGATCTTCTGCTTCAACTTTAAGTTATACTGATAATAACAGCATAACATAAGCTTCAAATAGTTCAATATTAATTGGCACTTTTGATTATTCATCGACGAAAAATCGTTGATGTTTTGGTAATTATTAGTCAAGTCATCTTCATTACTCTCATCGTAAATAACCGATTCAATTTCTATAATTTCGTTATTGATTTCGATTATGATTTTGTTGGATATGATGGAAACGTTATAATTGATGAGTTGTTTTGCTTCTCTCAAGAGCTGATAGAAAAGGTCTTCCTCGAACAAAAAGAAGCGAGCTTTCTCTATATCTTCAAGAATACCTCCTTCATTGGTGCTGGAAATTCTGGAGCCTATTTTTTTCGGATCAAACACAGATTGTCCAGTCAACATGAAATCCCCGTCGATTTCACTTAATATCTTCACTCTTATAAATTTGTATACTTTGGTCTGTATTCTATTACCACTGCTGACCAAAGGATTGAAGGTGATTTCACCGGTGGAGTTGTCTTTACGGAGAATGGCCAAACCCTTGTCATGAAAATTAGAGCCTGAATCTCCATACCCGTACTTGATACCAATTGCTCTACTTCCATTTGCAGGATCTCTCGTTCTGAATAAGATCTCGTCATTATTGCGAACCTTATTAATCATATTCCAATATGTGCGCTCTTTAGCTACTTGATCTCCCAAGTCTTTGCTAGATTTTTGAAATAGTGTGGTGATTTTATTCAACGATTCGTTCTTCCACCCTTCACCTATCTTGGTAGACAATTTTACCTGATCACTGCTTTTCTCTGGATTCCCATCTTCTCCTGATGTTGAAAGTCTAGACGCATTGAGAGATCCCAATGGTACATTTTTACTCAAGTGTGGTGATATGGTGGTTTTGGCAATGTTTGGTTTGACTGATGATATGAGCAAGGAAACAAAGTCTAAAGACAACGAGATTTCATTGAGTGCTGTCAGTATATTTCTAGATAAATCGGCTTTTTGCTTTTGAAATAGTTCCAGAGGATCATCAACTTCTGTAGAAGTCTCCTCTGTGGGACTGTTGTTTTCTTTGTCGGTGACCTCTTCAGTATCTGGCGAAGAGGTATTGGATTGTTCATTGTAAGATTGGTTCTGTATTTCTTCTCGCAAACTGTCCTCGGTTACATTCAAGAAGGAACCTCTCTCTACTAGTATTCTGGGGATTAATTGTGATATAGTTAACTTATCTCTGCGTTTCGTTAGTACTGCAATACATCCTTATGTTTCTCATAAAACATACTCATCTTGGATAAATGGATCTTTGTAGCCATCACTATACAAGTCAGGATCCAAATTGATAGGAATGTTACTTGTCGAACCCATTTGTCAATGATGTTGGGTAGTCTATTCTGTCTTTGCTTGTAACTGTTGAAATTTGATTTTCGAGACATATTTTGCGACAAAATAAATTTGATGCGTTCCGTTAAATTGAATACTACAATAAATTTGATCCATTTTGGTCTGAGTTAAATTCTACAATAGAGTTACAGAACTTCATTACTTTTGTTTATTCTAAACTTGATGGATTAGTCCATAAAGTCATCTAAATCACCTTCTTCAATGGCTTTTAATAAATCGATTTCATCTTCCTTATCTAAATTCTTCTCAGAATTTTCTGGCTTAGCATCACTGTCGCTGGGATATCTCATGGACTTCACACTATCATTATGTAAGGATAAACAAAATTTGATTCTTTGATCATATTCGTTTTGGGGCAACTTCGTGGAATAAACGTCAAGTAATTCCTTGGATTGCATGTATCCCTTCTGATGATTGATGCTTGCTTCTATAACTCCGTCTCTTATGGCCTTGGATACTATGTACTCAGTCAGTTCTTCGGAGTCTAAATGTAACTTGATACAGATATCCTTCAATGAAATTTTGGAGTATGATAACGAGATGATTCTTATACCTGTCTTGATAACATTTTGTCTTAATCTTGAGACTAAAGTGAAATTGTCATCCTTTTTGAAATATGATTCATATTTATTCAACACTTCTCCGAACAATTTCAAATCACCCAATTTGACAGCTTTGGTAACATAAAAGTATGGCTCGAAGTTACCTGATTGTTTCTTGAACACCTTTAATTCTGGAATATCACCCATTAATAATTCAATGATGATACTAAGCTTGGTGGTACTTTGAATAAATCCGGTAGCCAATTTTGTTTGAGGAGCTTTTCTTATGGCAGCGATCACACATTCGTTAGCAGATGAGTAATCCAATTGAATGGCATGTATTCTGGCCAAATAGTAGTAGTATCTTGCTACCAAAGCATTGCCGGAGTTTTCAGGGAATTCAGTCTTCTCTACCAAGTTCAATGCTTGAGTGACATCGTGAGCTAACAAGTAACTTCTGAGTAATATAGTAATGATAAAAGCAGTTGTTTCTGTATCATGTCTTAAAGTAGCTGTTCTTAAGCTTGCCAACAACTCTGGACGAAGCGAATACAAATCGCCAAGAAGTTCTTTGGTTCTACTGATGTAAAACCATATTTTAGCTTGAATGAAATCCAATGTACGTCTGTTGAATGACTTCAACAATTGGATGATATGACCATTTAAGTTATCCAACTTGGTCAATTCATTTTGGTCCAAAAGATAAACTTGAGCCAATAAATGAACATAGAGCTCAACTTCAGGAAGTAATGAACCTTCAACTGAGTCGGTTTCCATATCTTCAGAACCATTGTGTGAATCTTCGGCTCCAATTGCTTCTAACAAGATTTGTTTATACTGATGGTTGTTTGAATAGACTTTGTTGATAACAATTGGCAAGACCTCCTTGTTGGATTGTAAGTTGCGTCTCAAAGGTCCCAATTCACGAAACACTTTGGATATATAACGGTTGTCAAAGTTGTGAGCAGCTTTGCCTAAGAGAGTGAACGATTGTTCGATTTCCTTGACCAACAGGTCAGTTTGGCTTAATCCATCTACTGGCTTGTTCTCGACATCCTTCATCTCGACATCCGCTTTAGCAACCTCCGGCATCTTTGTCTACTTGTTTTAGTTGATTCACACTTAGTTTTTGTCAAGGTCGATTTTCGAGCGCAGTTGCCACCAAATTGTTAACTATGGGATTGGTAGTGCGAGGGCAAGTGTGGTGCGCCAGTGTAACTACGTAGGTGGGGGGGAAGTGACTACAGAGATTGGAAGCTTAGATGATACGTTTCTAGATAATAATAACAACAATATAGATTAGTATGTAAGATATACAGGCACACACAAGTGCTTGTGTGTCTGCTGAAGAATGGCGACTTTGTAGGCGATATACGATAATTGGCCCTGATCTGGCGGTCTCTTCTTCAAGTAATCCTGGGGTGTTGCAAAGAGTATTGAATGATTAACAACATGAATTGGACTGGTTGGAAGTCAAGGATTGACCTCTCAAATTAACATTAGATTTAGCATTGTTGGAGTTATTGTTGCCATTTGAGTTGACGTTGTTGGTCATTTGAGCTTTGATTTGTCTGGCCATAGTGTAGAAAGCTTGTTCCACATTGGTGGAAGAGAGAGCAGAAGTTTCCAAGAATGGAATGTCCAACGCATCGGCAAATTCCTTAGCAGCGGTGTATTCAACAATCTTTTTGTCAGACAAGTCAGCTTTGTTACCAACTAGCAATTTCATGACACCACCAGTAGCGTAACGGTCGATTTCTTGTAACCACTGTTTGACGTTGTTGAATGATTCTTGGTCAGTAACATCATACACAATGATAATACCGTGGGCACCACGGTAGTACGAAGATGTGATTGTTCTGAATCTTTCTTGACCGGCAGTATCCCAGATTTGCAATTTAATAGTCTTACCGTCCAATTCAATGGTTCTGATCTTGAAATCCACACCAATAGTAGAGATGTAGTCTGGGGTGTAAGTATCATCGGCGAACCTCAATAACAAACAGGACTTTCCGACACCGGAATCACCGATCAATAACAATTTGAACAAGTAATCGTATTCGTTGTTCATGCTTAAAAGTAGGGATGACCTTTACTGAGTTTGATTATCTGGGAAACAAGAGAAATCAAATAGACTTCTTAGTGTGGTTATAGATAGGGTGGCAAATACTGTTTCACTTAGTATTAGCCGTGGGATATTAATTGAACCTAAGTAGTCACACGGGCAAGCAAAAGCAAGGATAGTGAGACGGGTAAAAGTTCAAAAGTAAGCTAAAGATGGAAGATATCCTAAACTAAACGATGCGTGTGTAGTAATGATGTATTCGACCTGAGCGATTATAGGTTCCTATACAAAATCTGTAGATTCTTATCTTAGGGTTGATCTAGGATGAAACCGCTAACAATCGTTGTTGTGTTGGTCATGAGGGCGGTCGTGCGCGGCCACACTCTCGCCAGTTACAATGTTAGCGAGCCCGTTGGCAAGTGCGAGGGGCTAAGTGCGAGGGGTGGATCATATTGAGGGCACCACCGTTTTACGTTGCAACAAGGTACTACAGTTGCACAAGTGATGACATATGGGTTCTTGCTACTTAGTTGGTAGGCTGTTACGTGTTGGGATTTTACTAGTGTAGGTGTGAGAAAGTGTCTTCGAGGAAGCATTGTTCCTGCATCGTTGTTTACGAATTGTTGCTCGGGGAATGTTTTGTAGCGCCAGAGAGGCACAGTAATTCGCAGCCGTCGATTCACAACCATTTTACTGTTCATAATACATGCATTAGAAAGTGACACTACTCTACTTTTTTGGTCTTGGAAGATGCTCCGGTAGCCTTCTTCTTTGCAATCAACACCATCTTGTAGAACCAAAACACATTGAGAGCGTTCATCAACACGTTGATGGACAAGATTAGCACGGGGCGGTGAGGTGCAAGATAGTCCTTGACGGCCCACATATCTTGAGCCACCAAAATCACAGCATAGATACCCCACACAAGTCTGACTGAAAAAAAAGTTAACAAGAGCATAATACCATTGACCAAAACAAATTTGTCGTTGAATGTGCCTGCCGGTAAACGGGTTGCAAACCAGTTGATGTTGACAAAAGGGGTACTGAGCTCAAAAATAAGGAAGGCTGGGATCCATGGTTGGCAGAACAGGTTCAAGCATTCTCCAAACACGTATAATGCTGCAACGCCATGGAACAAGAAGCCGAATCCGAATAACGAGTAGTACTTAGCGCAGACGTAGACATCCCAAAGAAAGTATCCCACGGTCACTGCAGACACCAAATTTCCATAGGGAGTATTGCCCAATACGGAACTAAAGGGGTCGGAAACTCTGTTTGACCAGGCCAGATGGCACCACATAGGAAGGAGAATTGCCACCGAGATCACACATTGAAACATGGACGCGACATGGATATCGAAGTTAACCTTGGTCTTGGCAGATAAAGAAGTGTACGATTTTCCGAGAAAATAACTGGCTATGGGTTTAGTGCTGAGCTGAATAACATTGTAAAATATGAATGACGCAGCTATTTCGTGCCAATGGTTGATAAATTGACTATTCGATTCCAAAGCGGGGAATGGTCTATACTTTAAAAAGGGATCTTCGACAAATACAGGAAGCGAAACCATGTTGTTCTAGCGTGGTGCAATTGAGAAGTTTCGAAGTTTTTTGACAAACAACGGGATCTCCAAATCGCGGATATTAAAACGGTAGATTTTTTTTTGGGTAGAACGTGCAAATTTGGTGTGCGCATAGGGGAAGGCTAATAAGGTTCTAAGGTGGATTGGCTGCAACAACACTAGAAGTCGGTTCAAGAGGTCAAGTCAAGTTGCAATCAACTCGACTTTTTTCGCAGACTTGTGCCAGGGACTCCAGACACTATTATTTCTCATGGCTGCGATTAAACCATAGATGCCAGTCACGGCTGAAGTGACGATTATTTGCAGCTATCGGAGCACGCTAGTATCTAAGTAGCAGAGCAGTGTGTCTTCGTCAGAGCCCACTGGGTAGTACTCGTACACCGGATAGTGTACTGTAAGAGAACATTGTGGTGTTTCTTCTATATCTTCTATGTCTACAGGACCAAACGTGCCACAGTATTTTGGGGTGGAGACGACTTTTTCATTTTCACAAGGTCAATAAATTTCACAGCACCACGAGATCACTTTTCATCCGAACAAATTATTAACAGATAATAACTCAAAATGTCTTTCCCTCTCGTTGTTTTAGGTAACCCATTATTGGACTTGCAAACCACCGTCGATGCCGAATACTTGAAAAAGTACGACTTGAAGGCCAACGACGCCATTTTAGCTGAAGAAAAGCATTTGCCAATTTTCGAAGAAGTTCTCAAAAAAGACGATCTCTTCTTCGTTGCCGGTGGTGCTGCCCAAAACGCCGCCAGAGGTGCTCAGTACATCTTGCCAGCCGACTCTGTAGTGTACTTTGGCTCTGTTGGTAAAGATGTCTACACCGACAAGCTCCTTGAAGCCAACAAGCAATACGGTTTAAGAACCGAATACCAATACCAAGAAACCACTGCCACCGGTAAGTGTGCTGTTTTGCTTAGTGACCACAACCGTTCTTTGGTCACCGACTTGGCTGCTGCCAACTTGTTCCAAGCTTCTCACTTGCAAAAGCCAGAAAACTGGAAGTTGGTTGAAAATGGTACCCACTACTACATCGGTGGATTCCACTTGACTGTTTCTCCAGAAGCCATCCTTCTTTTAGGTAAGCACGCTGCCGAAAACAACAAGGTCTTTTCCTTGAACTTCTCTGCTCCTTTCATTCCTCAATTCTTCAAGGACCAATTGGACTCTGCTCTTCCATACGTTGACTTTGTCATTGCTAACGAATCCGAAGCTGAATCCTACGCTCAATCTCATGGCTTGGACGTCGACCCTAAGGATGTCGTTGCTATTGCCAAGGAAGTTGCCAAGTTGCCAAAGGTCAACACCAAGAGATCCAGAACCGTTGTTTTCACCCAAGGTGTCAACCCAACCGTATCTGTTACCTATGATGCTGCTGCTGACTCTTACGATGTCAAGCAATACGAAGTCAGAGAATTGGCCTCAGAAAAAATCGTCGACACCAACGGTGCTGGTGATGCCTTCGCTGCTGGATTCATTGCTTCTTTGGTCCAAAACAAGTCTATTCCTGAAGCCATCGATGTTGGTCAATGGGCAGCTGCTACTTCAATTCAAACTGTTGGTCCAAGTTTCCCATTCCCTAAAGTCCAATACTCTAAGTCTGCTTAATTTGGGACTGGTCTAGATTTTGACCAAGGTATATTGATACACTGATTATTTTTGTTTTTTTATTACGGCGTCATTTCAACATGGGTTCGCTATTTCAATAGCCATTTTTTTTATTATTACTTTTTACTGTACCTTTCCGGTCAAGGTCACATTCAGAGTTAGAGACTTATAAACTAATTACCGCAAAATTCAACATACATTGCTATATCTTTGTTGTAGATCAAATTCTCGCTGTCGCATCTCAAGTTTCGACTCGCCGAAAAATTCGCGATGACTTGAACGATTAGTGAAAGATTGTGATACGTGGTATGAAATCATGAAGGTCCTGACAGATCATTACTTTAGACTTGCATCCGAGCGTCCAGACGAGCGTATAGAGGCTGCCATAGCGCTTTTCAACGAGCTTAGCCAGGTCGACGCCAGAGAAGACTGGGACTATGCCGTGAACCGTCTTGTCAAGGGTCTCATCACCACGAGACAGAGTGCCAGATTCGGCTTCTCGATGGCTTTGGCCGAGGTTATTCGTGAATTGATAAACAGAACCTCTCCAGAGTATCAAGACTTCACTGTGCAAGCCTTTTTAGACTTGGTTTTGAAGACAACAGAGATTAAATCTTCCATGAAAGGTAAAGAAGAAAGAGCTGTTTTATTTGGAAGGCTATTCGGATTGCAAATTTTGATCAATTCTCATGTGTTGATTAATCCAGAATTAATTGCTACCGATTCTGATAATATCTTGAGCAAATTCGTGTCCTGTTTGGTTGAGTTATCCACTGTCAAGTCATGGTTGAGAGAAACCGCCATCTTTACATTGTGTCAGTTTATTGAGCTACTCAACAGTGAGCAATGCCAATTGTCTACTACCACTAAGGAAGGTGTGTTGCTCCAGATCTTGCAAAGCACCAACGATCTTGGTATAAACTTGTCTACCGAAGGTGTAGCTATCTACTTGTCTATTCCAGCTTCCCAAAGAACTCCACTTGTGTGCCAAATTACCAACCCAAAGGCTAATTGGAAAAATGGAGATCCGTTATCCAAAGGGAACTTGCCAACTTTATCCAAGGTTTTGAAAGATGTTGAAGTCGTTGAAGAAGACTCTGGCGATGAACCAACCAACAAAAAGGACAAAAATAACAAACAAAAGGGAAGCTGGTCGCCAAGAATCCCATTTGTATGGATATCTATCATCAAAGCATTCAATGAATCAGATGATGATGTCGAAGATGCTGATGAAGAATTGCACGGTAAGAAGAGGAAAAAGAGCTCCAACAAGCCTTCCAAGAAAAGAAAAGCCCAAGAATATTCAGGAAATGTCACGTTAAAAGAATTCTGGAAAGTTGTAGTGGATGAAACACTCTTTTCTGAGAAATCGTCCCACGAGAGAAAGTACTGGGGTTTTGAAATCTTTATGAAATTCTTAGAATCTATGAACAACACGGAAGTGATCGCCTATCTCTTCACTCCCAACTTTATGAGATGTCTTATCAACCAAAGTGGTCAATCCAACCGTTTCCTCAACAAAATGGCCGTCAAGTCATTGGAAAAAATAGTCCAAACATGCAAAGACAACTTCTTGAAGACTCCAAAGATATTGCCTAAATTGTTGGACGAGAATTGTGGAGGGTGTTGGAACTTTGATTTGGTCACCAAGTCCAAAACAGTTGACAATTTGATTTCGATCTTCACCAACTTCGACTTAGAAGCAAACTCTTCTAGAAAAGAAGAAGTTGAATCGGTAATTGTTGAGCTTAGGGACATTCTACTCTCGAAATTTGCCAATGCAATTGAAGGGCAAAATGAAGATTCAGAAGACCTCCAAAATGAACACAAGAAGCCTAACGATAACATATTGAAATGGTGTTTGGACAAGCTCTTGCTATTAGTCAGAAGCTCCAAGTCATTGTTGACCAATAAGAAAGGATCTAAGTATCAAATCAAGTCCAAGTTTATTGAAGACATCTTGAAGACATTGATAAAACACTCGTTTTTCACCCTCAAGGGCCATAAAAATGTATCTAATAATATTAGAAAACTCTGTCAAGAAAGATTAAACTCCATTTTGTCAGATATCATGATTGTCAATAGGAAAGATTCCTCGTGGTCGTACTTTTGTTTCAAATATTTATTGAAGGTTGAAGGATTAGGTGACTACAACAACTTGATAGAGTTCGAGGGTGATTTACTCGACGTGAAAGAAGACACGGCTCAAAGAATCAAAGACATTCATGAGAAATCGAAAGGCGACCAACAAGCTGAATTGAGATGTTTCGAATTATTATTCTCAATGGTGTTAATTCAGTTGTATATTGGGGATGATGAATCAGTTACAGTGATAGAGGACTTGAAATTCTGCTACGAAGACTTCTTGAAAGGATCCACGGGTTCTGAAGGAGATTCTAACTCGTCTGTTGTTTTGACCGAAATCATCATGTCATTTTTGGCCAGAAAGTCCACTTTATTAAAGAGACTATCGTACTTAATCTGGGAGTCGTATTTGTGCTCATTAGACGAGAATGGTAATAGCAGAATAGGCAAAGAAAGTATGGAAGCCTTGTTAAAGGTTTTGACCGAAAAAGAGAACAAAGAAGGTCAGCAAAATTTGTTTGATTCTGTGAACGATTCGGATGTTGAAGAAAATGACGAAGATGAAGATGACGATGAAGAAGAAGATGACGAGGAGGAAGAAGAGGAAGATGAAGAGGACGAAGATCTGGAAGAGGAAAACGACAATGACCAAATATCAGCTCTTGATAAGGAAACAAATGCCAAGTTAGCCGAGGCTTTGGGTATTCCAACTAGTGGATCAGGTGAAGTCAAGTTTGAAGACTTAGACTCAGAAGGCGACGATTCATACGAGTCAGACTCCATGGACGATGAGGAGATGATGGCTATGGATGATCAGCTTGCTAAAATCTTCAAAGAAAGACATGATGCTTTGTCTAGTATGTCTACCGGAAGCAAGAGAAAAGCAGAGGTTGTTGAAGCAAAGGAACAAATGGTCTTTTTCAAGAGTAAGATTTTGGACTTGATAGAAATATTCACCAAAACCCAACCCCATTCGTCGTTAAACTTGCTTGTGTTAGAGCCAATTGTAAAGTTAATACATTTGACAATTGACAAAAACTTGGCTGCCAAAGCCCATAAATTATTGAAAACGCGCTTGAGCAAAGCCATGATTCTTAAAGAGGAGTTTCTTGCTAAAGGTGAAGAGGAACAAGACTCGATAGTAGCGTCAATGATTCTGCTGATCCAAGATATCCAAGAAAAGGCCGCCTCAAGAAAGCCAAACCAAGCACACACCTTGGCTTGCAACCAAGCTTGTATCATTCTTGCCAAAAACATACTCAGTGTCAGGCCACAAGAATTAGATACAGTTGTCGATATCTACTGCGTGTCGATGAAAAACTGGGCCAAAAATCATACCAACCGTATCCAAGCATCGATGTTTTTTGATTTCATCAACTGGATCAATACCAAACGTACCAGCATCGACGAACAAAAATAACTCTTGTATGTATAATCTAATCAGAACTTTTGCAGTCAAACCGAAGCGTGGCGATATTTACGCGCACTTTACGAGTGCACGCATTTTACCGCGTAACTCTGAGCATGTAGTCTCTGTCCAATGAAAAGCGCGAATTGGCTTGTCCGAAAGACGTAGTCCAACTGAAAAACGAGACTTCTCACTAACACGATACATACCATAATATAGTCCACAATGTCTGCCGCCAAACAAGCTGGAATTACCTTAAACAAAGCATTGGCTATTTCTGCTAGAGCTCTCAGATCTGCCTTGAAGCCAGAATTCAAGGCTGCTGCCGAAAGAAGAGGTGTCTCTGAAGTCAAGGCCATCAAGTTCGAAAAGGGTGTTGCCGGTGAACCAAAGACTTTAGGTTAAACATATGACTCAAACGACCAATCAAGCATAAGTGACTGGAGAGAATCGCCGGTTTTCAGATAGTTCACCATATCAAAATAGCCTTTATAGGAATCGATTGAAAATACATTATTACTAGATCTCATAATTTTGGTGTAAAATAAATATATACAAAGCTCTATAGATATTAACATGAAAGCTTGGGGTATGTATAGAAGCAATGACAAATTCTATTTGAGTGTATGTCATAAATATCTATAAGCCATAAGCTTAAAAATATGCCTAATTGGATTGGGTTGCAGGCTCTTCATTCTTTTCTGGTTTCAATTCGCTTTCATACCTCAAGCCAACTTGGTCAATGAGTTGTTTTCTGAGGTCAGAAGGCAATTCGTCAATCATGATTCTAACAGACTCTAACTTGTCAAGATTTTGATCAGTCACAGCTTCAAGATCATCCTTGGCCAGCTCTTGCGACTCTTCCTCTTCAACATCTATTGCGGATTCGGTAGTTTGATTAGAAGATTCGTCAAGGAGTTTGGATAACTCAGACTCTGGATTGCTAAACAATTCCACAAATCTGCCTTGTTCCACCACATGCCCTCCCTTTCCTAACACAATGACATTTTCCGACTTAGAGATAGTAGACAATCTGTGGGCAATGGATATTATGGTCATCTTGCCTTGCGAGGTCAACAGCTTCAAAGTGTCATTAATCAAGCTTTCCAGCTTGGAGTCCAAAGCAGAAGTAGCCTCGTCCAAAATCAAGATTTTCGGTTTTTTGATCAAGGCTCTGGCAATTGCAACTCTCTGCTTCTGCCCACCAGAAAGCGATGCACCTCGCGAACCAATAATGGTGTCGTAGCCATCTGGGAATGTGGATATGAAGTCATGGCAGTTGGCTTGTTTACACACTTCAATGATATCGTCCATGGTAAGCTCATTGATTTCCTGGGTTGTAAGACCGTAAACGATATTTTCGAGAATACTGCCACTAAGAAGAACTGGTTCCTGTTGGACTATTCCAATCAAGTTTCTTCTCAAGTCACGAACTTGAAAATCGTTGATGTTTTTTCCTCCAACGGTTATTTCACCAGAGTTGGCGTTGTAGGATCTCAAGAGTAATGCTGCAATAGTAGACTTACCGCATCCTGATGGGGCCACAAAGCATGTAGAGGAAGAAGGTTCAACCTTGAAAGTACACCCATTGAAAACGAGCTCAGTAGGTCTAGTAGGATAGCTGAAAACAACGTCCTTGAATTCGATCTCGTTGGATATTTTGGCAGGTAATTTTGAACCCACAACTGGGGGCACTTCGTTGTCATGGTCTATCAAATCGAACAACTTGACACCAGCTCCAGAACCTTTCATTAACTCCATGTAGGTGGTGGTAAGACTGTAAAGGGCCAGGTTAAAGAACTCCAGGTACATAGTGAATGCTATAACGTCACCGGTAGTCATTTGCCCATTGAGAATAAGATACACACCCAACGCTATACATGACAAATAGCCAGTGTGATACAAACTGTAGATGGAAACACTATAGTTGGACTGAGCCAAAGCCTCCTTCTTGGCCACTTTAACCACCTGTCTAAGCTGAGTCGAGTACTTTGTCAACTCTTTCTGTTCTCCCGTAAATGCCTTGACTAGCTTGACAGAATTCAATGTCTCTTCACTGACTTTGGTTAAGCCCGCAGTGGCATTTTGAAGTCGCGTCGACAAGTCTCTGATACGCTCACCGTACCACACTGAGCCAAACGTAATAGGAGGAGAAATCAACAACATGACACAGAACAATAACGGGTTGATCGAGTACATCATATATGAACTGATGATCCCGAAAAGCAAGTTCTTTAGCCCATCTGGTAAGTTACTTGTGATAGACTTTGAAACCACATAGGCATCGGAAGAAAGACGCGAAATCAAGTCACCTACCTTGTGTTTTTCCTGATCAAAGAAAGCGGCATCGTGTCTCAACAAGTGTTTCATGACTCGCAATCTTAGTCTGGCAACCAATCTTTCACCAAGCAATTTAAGAACCCAGATTCTGGCCCAAAAGCACACGGCACTGACACACATAAACGGCACCATGACGGCAAAAACAGTTGTATACTTGAATCCCCAGATCACAAGGTCGCCATCGGCGTCTTTCTGTCCGGCATTATACGCATCGAGTGACGCTCCTACCAACTTCACTATGGTCGTTGGATATAGCACGGCAAATAGAATAAACCCTATTGCCATGAGGAAAAGCTTGAGGTCGGGTCTCCCTAGTCTAAGAATACGACTAATAATGACGATATTCTGCTTGAAAGTTCGCTTCGACTTTATTTGCTCCTGCTTTTGTTCTTGTTTGATCTCTTGCTTCCGAAGACTGGTGAGTTTAAGGTGCGATTTTAAAGATTTGGATGATTTGAGTTTTTGGATCAATTCAGCATCTGTTTCTTCACCAGACTTATCAGCAAGCTTGTTGAATAAACAGCTACTCCCACTCAACTGTCTAGAGAGACTGATATTGGCCAAATTATTCAGTGATAATCGGGCTAGTATGGGTGACCTCGTGCTGGGTATACTTCCTCTGACTCCCCATCTAAGACCCTGCAGAAACGCAAGGGTGCTTAGTCTAGCCGCGGCGAAGAGTGTTGGAAGCGGCATCTAACTTCTAGCTTATTTGGTTGTATACCGTAACAGCCCCAGGTCGTAGTAGCCGATCCGAAAATCCGGACATTCAGAGCAGTCACGTGGGGAGACCCATACATTTGCTTTTGAGTCTACTTAGATAAACGAGGTATATTAATTCGTATATAGTTATAGTGTAGAGTATATCTATACATTTCTTTGGCTGAAACTCTCGATCATGCCTGCTTCGCTTTCTGGATATTCGTCAACTTCAACCTTTCCGTCTCTGATGAAAGTGTTACCCTGAATAGTTTGTTTACGAGGCAACTTTTTACTCAAAACAACATCTCTAAATTTAGCGAAGTTGTCGGTTACGCCAGATTTGTCATTGAAGAGAGCAGTTCCCTCTTTGACATTACCAGTAGATTTCAACACGTGCAAGTCATGCAAATACTTACCCAAAGCTTCAACAGCGACATTATCCAATTTAGATTCGTCGACGTTAAGAATCAAATCGGAATACTTTTCTTTGTCTGAGTAATCGAGCGATACAACGCCGGCTTCATACAATACCTTGAAGATACTGAATCTTGCCTGCATGTGAGGTTGGCCCCATTTCTTTGAGTTTGGATCCCAGAACTCCAAGCCTATAAGACCAGCTCTTACCATCAGAAGAGTAGCAACGAGCTTAATATCAGCATACTCGCTTTGATCTTCGAATCCAAAGATCGGAAGCACCTCGTTGGGCTTGCTAAGTACGAGGTACAATGCAACAAGTTCGGCACGACACTCTTCGTAAGCACCGGCAACACTACCAAAGAGCGAGCCCCATGTAGAGTTTGGAGCGTACCACGAGTTAACTTGAACTGTCTCCTTGTCGAAATTGTATACACCTGGGGATGTCTCTTGTAACAATTTACCCGTACCATGACCCAATAATTCGTGTAACCCAACCACGACTTCAAAAGCATCTACCCTCCATTTGCGCCACTTCTCATCAACTTCTGGAGTAAGGAAACTGGTTGGTTCTTGGTTCTTTTGTTTTTTAGGTTCAGCCGAGATGATGTTACCCAACGACACGTTCTTGAAACCAATGTTCAATCTAACATCGTCGTAATTTGGAATATTGATACCTGCTGGAATACCCGAGCCGGCAAAAGTCAACACTTCCAACGAGGTAAAGTCCGGAGGAGTGAACACGTCCTTTTCGTACACTTTATCCCATGGCAAGAATGCGATTAATGGAGAGGCGTTCTTAACAAGAGCAGAGAACTTGGCGGTTCTTTCCTGATTAACCATAGCAACAAGTCCTTCCCATTCTCCTCTAACACCGGATGGGTCTCTGTATGTTTCAATAAAACCAACATTGGATTCGACATCGGGGTTGATATCCTTGACCCAAAATTCCTGTGATTGCTTATGGGCGTTCATGGAGCCAGTTTTGAAAGACTCGATGTACTTGGCAATCAATTTCTCCTGGGTTTCATTAGCGGTATACTTTGCAGCCTCTTGAAAGGACTCCACGATTTTTTGAAACTCTTCGGAATGGTCTCCAAACTTGAAAGTGATAGAAATACCATCTTCGTTCAATGAGTCAGGATAGTAACCTGTGTTGTTTTCTGTGTCAGCACTGGCTACATGGACAATGAACTCCTTGGCAGAGACCTTTTCGACTCTGGTGTTTTCAGGCATAATACCCTTGTCAGCAATGGCTTTGTTGACGAATTCGACATCAGCTTTGGTGATGTCAGGAGAATTAGGGTAGTAGTTGGAGATCTGGCCATTTACTGGCCACCCCAATAATGTGGCATCGAGACTGTAAAGAGGCTCGCGCACATTGTTGTACAATTGTGTGGCTTTATCGTCACCAACTTGCTTGACAAGTTGATCGAATTGCTCAACCGACAATCTAGGAATGAACTTCTTGTCACCGAATCCCTTGTAGTTACCAAGATTGGCCAAAAATTGAGAAGCATATTCCAAATATTGAGTAACCGCAGTGGCGGAAACAGATTGAGCAAGCCTCTCTTGGTATTCCTCATTGGAGGTAGGCTTGTTCAATGCACTGTGTATAGTCAAGATAAGATCGTATATATCTTCACTCTCAGGAGAGACCGATCTCAATACAGCTCTGGAACCGTAATGACTGGCTCTTGAGAGGTAGTGAGCATACAATTGACTGTTCTTGGAGGGCAAAGCCTCGAAGTGTTTTTTGGCAGTCACAGTTACAATTGGAGCTTCGGTATCGGCGTAAAATGCAGATGACATGGTGGAGATGAGGTAGTTTAAAATTTGACCGTACACAAGATGCGGACCTTTTATAAGATGATCGTTTTTGGAGCCGTATACTCAGCGCTCGGAGCCGTATATAGTGTGCAACTAGCCGTTTGCGGAGGCGGCGACATTTTTGCGAGCTCGCATTGAGCCATAAAACGTTAGGTGATGTCGCGATGTATCTTAAGTGCGACAGTGCAGAAGTGACAGTGAGGAGAAGAGGAATAAGAGATGGCAAAAGAAGTAGATGCCACGCGTATAGAAAGCAGTGAGCAGGCCATAGAACCGGTCAAAAGTGAGGAGGTGTCACAAGAGACCAAGCCTGAAAAAGTAGACGGTGACGACGAGGATAATGACGACGATGAGGAAGATGATGATGACTATGACCCGAATGCCAAAATAGCTAATCCAGAAGAAGAAGAGGAGGACGATGATGATGAAGATGAGGCAGATGCTAAGAATGACGAGAAAGAACCCGATTTTTCCCACATACAAGCACAGACCTCGCAGGTGCGAACCAGAAGCCAGCGTCAGCAAGAGAGCCACGAAGATAGCAGTGTTGGGCGGTTCAAAACCGATTCTCTGCGGTTGGTTCGCGATTTGCCTGTGACGGTAGACATTGATGCTGTATTCAATGATCTCAAAAGCAAAAACGACAGCAGTGAATGGAAGCAATTGGTGTCTGAAGCAAGTGGAGACAACGAAAAACAAGAGCCAGTGATTCGCGAGCAAGAAACCCAAGACCTGGACCTCCAAACCAAAAAAATCCAAATAGAATTGTCCTACACATTTTCTGGAAAAGTCGTAACAGAGACCAAGCTCGTGGATGCGGACTCGGCAGAGGCCAAAGCGTACCTCAACCTGACTGCCGCCATTACCAGACAACCTGGACAAGACAAACCTGTGCGATCATCTGTGCCTGTGATAAGAACAATACCAGGGGAGTCTACGCCCGTGGAACTACAGATCAAGCTCAAGCGCCCTTCCCTTATAGATAAGTTCCTCAACTCGCATGGCAGCAAAAAACAAAAGCTCTCTACACTTGAAAAATCGCGCTTGGACTGGGCCAGTTTTGTAGACAAGCGTAACATCGCCGATGACTTGAAGATCCACAACAAGGCAGGATACTTGGACAAACAGGATTTCTTGAACAGGGTACAAACCAGCAAAGACGTGCAATATAAACAGGCCCAAGAGCTTGAGAGGCAAAGACAATGGCAGTTGCAACAAAAAAATTAATACTTTAGCCGAATACTTTATACCGCAGTATCGTAGATAGCTTGCACCTAAATATCACGAGCAGTTCTCAGTACTTGTTCTCAGTAATTTTTTTTTGGCACGTCCTGCGACCATCGCTAGCCCCTGTAGTGAGAAATAGTGAGAAAAAACAAACCGACGAAATTTTCAAAGTAGGCAAAAATAGAGGTTACAACCGACAAAGCACGATGTCAAGTAACAAGCGGAAGAATGAGGAGTTGGACTCTACCGATATCGACCAATTGAACAAAAGAGTGGCTTTGGATAGTGAACAACTTGCTGCAATCGAACAACAAGAAGAGGAAGCCCAAACCGCACCCGCCATTGGACCTGGGGATGGCGACGTCAATGTAGAGGGTACTCCCGATGTTGAAGGTGAACAAGAACCAGCACCTAAGGCTGAATCCGAGCCTACCGAGCCTGCCGAGCCTGCTGGTGCCACTGAAGAAAGTGGTGCTGCCAACTCGCTGGCCGGTGATGTGTATGCCGACAACAACGCTGGCAATAACGCCAGAGGAGAACCATACTTTGAAGATAATACCCCAAGTGGAGAAGCCGAACATGATATGAATCAATCAGGATCCAAACCCATTTCCAACCACAGAGAAAGAGAGAATGACCCCACTTACGTCCATTTCAGAATGTACTGTCCTGTTAAGGAAGCCAGTTGCATCGTGGGCAAGAAGGGCGAGAAAATCAACCATATCAGAGACAAAGCCAATGTCAGAATGCAGGTGAGTGACAACTTAAAGGGAGTGCCGGAAAGAATAATCCTGGTGAGAGGACCAGCCGAAAATGTAGCTCGTGCATTTGGATTAATCACCAGAACCATTCTCGAAGAGCCTGAGGACGAACCTGCTTCTATGATGAGTCGACAATACAACTTGAAGATTTTGGTTCCACATCCAATGATTGGTTTTATCATTGGTAAACAAGGGCTCAAATTCAGAGAAATCGAAGAGAACTCGGCTGCAAAATTGAAGGCCGCAGAACAACCATTGCCGTACTCCACTGATCGTATCTTATCGATCACAGGAGTAGGAGATGCCATTCATATCGCCATCTACTACATATCACAAGTAATGATTGAACATAAAGAGTGTCTCAAAAAGAACAAAATCATATATTACAACACGGCCAACTACCAAAACTCGCCTCAAAACCTACCAACTGCAACCAATAATAACAATATGATGAACATATCGATGGTCCCAAACCCTAACATGATGGTGATGGGAGGCCAGGCCCAGGGTGCAAACCCAATGGCCATGCAAGGAATGAAAGATCCTTCGATGGCTATGCCATATTCACACCAGGTAAAGCAACCCCAGCAATACGCACAACAACCAAAACAACCCTACAACTTCCAAATGATGTTCCAGCCAGCCACTCATCCGCAGCAGCATTACGGTGCCATGGCTGGTGCGGCTCCGCCTATAATGGCCCCTCCTCCCGTAAACCAATACACAGATGAGCACGGTAACAACATCATTGGAGATGTTATCACAGACCCTCCAGTACAGGCTGGACCACATCCTGACAAGTTCAACCAGGTCATTTACGTGGCAAACATCAATATTGGTTCTGTCATTGGTAAAGGCGGTAATAATATCAAACAGATTAGAGAAAAGAGTGGTTGTACATACGTCAAAATCGAACCTGATAGAGGTCATTCAATAATGTTGGGAGGTGGAAAAGGACTTACCAACATTAGAAAGTTGACTTTGACAGGCACCATAAACTCTATTCAAATGGCAATTTATTTGATCAATCAAAGAATTATTGCGGATAAGGAAAGAAACTCCCATTAGTATAAGTCATGAAGGAGGACTAAGACTGAATACAGGCTCTAACGATAGACGTGCTTCTCTGCACAAATATCGTACCACTTTTCCGATTCTCAAGCTCTACGTTTCAGAGACCATTTCTAGATGATTCTAAACTTCCATTCAAGCTTTCAAATCTACTGTTTCTACACTGGTTGCTCTTACTTTTTGTTTTGTGGATATTCTATTCGGGTAAAATTTAGTATATAGTATGTACTGCTTGAATGGTATTTCTTTTGTATTCTAGACTCTCTTTCTCTGTTTTCTATCGGACAAGTGAAATGATGTAATGACCAAAAAAAAAAGATAAAGGACTTGATGATTGGAGTTTAGGCACTTGATTCAAGTCTAAGTTAAGCTGGGCAAATATTGCTCATGTATTATAATATGTACGACTCTATAAGTATCCTAACACCTAAACAGTTCATACGATGATTTTTTAAAAATGGGGAACGCCCAATGAGGCCAAGACCATGGTAAAAGCACTTAATAAACCTTCACCCAAAACCAACCCACTACTGAATATAATCATGCCAACTCTATCAACGCCGGAGTGGGTATTCTTAGCACGATAGTTTATCCACCAGTATGAAATCACACCGCCGACAAAACGGGCCAATGTAAAGTTTGGACTATTGTAGATACCTATACCGACAGCCACTCCATTAGGCAAGAAAACCAAATATTTATAGTATTTTGATGATTTTGGAGTGATGTTCTTTATCAACGATATAAGCCCCGAAATAAGACCAAATACCAAGGAGAATTCGTAAGCATATGGAGGTAATCCAGACCCAGTGACTAGTCTGGAGCAGTCTATCCAGATAATGGCAGTCGGTATTCTGAAAGTATTGCTGGGAATTTCATACACTGCATTATAGACCTTGTACATGACACTACTCAAGAACACTGAGTAGATGGTTCCAATGATCTGAGCCACGAATTGGGCCTTTGGAGATGCACCTATCATATGACCTGTTTTCAAGTCTTGCATCAAGTCACCGGCTTGCTGAGCACCTGCTTCAGCAACGCCTCCAGCTATCAAGTTGATTAATACTCTGGAAGGATGGGATGGAGGAATTACCAATGCAAAGATTAATTGGGACAATTTGCCAATCCCACTGACAGGGTTCAAATCTGTTTCTCCCAAAGCTCTGACCCCAAGAATTGAAAACATAAGTGCAAGTATAATGGCCACGAATGTGGCATATAAAGGTACCAATTCCCCAAAGACGATTTTGATGGAGACCACGCAGAGAATTGAGGAAAGAAAGATCCCAATGAACGTCAACTTGTTGCTTACCAAATGAGTGTTTTCAATCGATTCTCTGGTTGCCACGAGTGAGAGCCTTGGCTTGATGTTGGCCTCGTGGTCTTCAACGGGTAACAAAGGTTCTTCCACAGTATTGTTGAGTCTTTGGTATGCTTGTCTGTCCTGGCTTCGCTTGACATTCAACATGCCATTGTGAATGGATCTGAAAGACACCACTACAAACGATACCAACGAGTCACTGATCATGACACTCAAACTTAACCACAAAATCCAACCTTGGCCTCCAGTTTTGAAGTCGTCAATTGAACCAGGAGCCCACCCTTTATACTTCGAGTATGGTGCCAAGATTCCCCAGCCAACGACCGCCCCGAATAACATGTATGACACAGTGGGCAAGCCCATGATGATACCTTGACCTATGTACGCAGGCGACGGTTCAAAGTTCCACTTATAGATTTTAGAAGCTCCGTCACCAAATATAGGTATTCTCCTTATGAAGGGTAAGAAGTAGGATACAACTGTGTAGGTGGCAGATATCAAGAACGTAGAAACAAGGATCTTGGAGTTTGACTCGTAAGTGGCACTTTCGACGAAAGATTGTGCCAGTTGTGCCAGTTGTGCCAGCTGGATATTGTTGAGCGGGATAGTTTCAACTTCTGCCTCTTCTTCTGTAACCATTTCCTGGTCCTCATTATCATTGTAAATTTCTGTGCCATGCAACACCGATATCAATGTACCAGTAGCACTTCCCGAAGGAAAAGGAAGCTTTTCTTTCACAATGACCCGATTTCTCAAAGGCACAGCGAAGAAAACACCAAATAAGCCCAATCCAAACGACCATAAAATCAATTCATTCAACGAAAACTTGATGGTGCGGCCTATGCCAGATTCTTCTGCCGTCAAAAACTTCTCTATGGCGGGAATGATACCAATAAGACCATAGGCCAATGGTCCAGTACCCACTGCTACTGCCACACTCTGCACAAATACGTTTTCCACATCGGTGAAGGTTTTGGCATACGGCGACACTTTGAAGAGCGTATACCCAAGCAAAGCGGAAGGAAGCGACATCATTGACACCCAGCCAGTTTGCAAGCCGAATTGAAAGTTCAGAACTAGCACTATGGAACCAACAAACAACCCCGCTAGCGTAGATCTCAATGTTATCTGGGGCAGCGCCATCTTTTCCGAGTACGACTTGATGGAATGATCAAACGCAACCTTGCTGATGAGCCTCAGGTCCTGGGTGTATTCGCCTCCATTATCGGGACTATTAAGTTGAGTTCCCATTGAATATAGAATCTAGTCAGAAAAGCACTAGCTATCAATTCCATTCACCGTAGTCGATATGTATAGTAATAACCTTGGAAGCCACGCCATTCACTTATCGATATAAATTATTAGTAATAAGAACGGGGCAGCAAAAGACCAAAGCAGTAATCTTACGCGCGGAGCGGAATTATGACGCATATATGTCAAAGATCGATGCCGTTCAGCCACAACATTTCTACCAGTATCGAGTAAGATATAGGGTGGTAATCTACAGATTTAGTTCTATCGTTTATTATTAAGTGATCGAAGGAGACACTCCCATCTTGTAATATAAGTTATAGCGTGCCTCCAATGTTTGATCGCACGGATATTGAAGTATTGTAGAGGTTCTTAATTAATTGTGATAGATAGTATAGTGTTAGTGAGTCAGTGGGATAATGTTGGTGTTATCCAGTGTACTTTTGTAGTTAGTGCTTTCTCGTGTTTGGAACAATCAATAATGTAGTCATTTACTATTTATATTTTAGGTGATCTATATACCTAGTCTTCACCAAACAATATGTAGTCCAAGATATCGCTAAGTGTGATCACCGAGAGCAATTTTCCTTCATCATCCACCACAAACAACCGGTGTAAGCGGGACTTTCTTATAGTATCCATAATGGTACTCAATCTATCGTTCAACGTGCAGGTGTGCACACCTTCGAAATCTTCGGGTCTTCTCAACAATGCATCACCAACACTGAGATCCAAGTCAGTGTACATACCTCCCTTGACAAGCGCCAAAACATCGACGGCTTCGTAGACATTTATCAACTTGCCAGTCTCATCCACAATAGGCACAGAAGAAACCGACTTTTGGGCCAAGAGATGGATCACCTCAATCACGGGCGTGTTCATAGTACATGTGGAAAGTTCCTTAATGGTGCCAAGCGACTGGAGATCCTTGATAGGTTTCAACAACATCTTGGTTTCCTTACAGTTCAAAGCCACAAACTTCAAAATACGGTACTGGGTCAATACAGAAACAACAATCTCACGATGAGTCTTTTCGTCTTGGTCGATCAATGGGATTCTTCTGGCTTTGGAGTCAAGCATCTTGGTACAAGCTTCGTAAAGAGATTTGAAAGGATGGATGGAGGCGGTTTCGATAGGGGCCACGCCTATGGCTTTTTCGATATCTCTCAAGCCATCCAATGTAAGTTGATCCACAAATTCAAACTTCTCAGGAAACTGAAAGTAGTACTGGATTACGTTGATGAAGTCGGACAGTGTCAATAAACCTGCAAACCTCAGGTTGTGATTGTTCCACAACGGAGCACTAACAACGTTGTTTTGCAACAAAATATTCAACGATTTCTTGACCAAAAGCGATGTGTCCAACACCACCAATCTGTAACTAACTGGTAACACATCGTAAGACGTTTTACTCTGCAAAAACAATCTGATGGCCTTCACACCTATTTTCTGGTCGTGTTCAATTTGTTCTGGGGTCAAACTCAATATGTAGTCATTGGGCGTAGCTGACGCAGGTCTAGCATTTGATATTTCAGCCATTATATAAGCCACGTATCCTTATAATCTCGGCCCGTCTAGATCAATCGTAATGTAACTGCAATAGTCGTAGTGTAAACTGCTGTCTCCGACTGAAACCGAAAAGGTCCATTCGCGTGTTTCGAAGAGACCAAAACGTGACTTAATCTTTCTCGGAGTGACTAGTCTTAAACAGGATAATGTCATCGGAGTTGCCCCAGGAGCCACCTAGACCTGAGGAGGTTGAAAAGGACCCTTCGTTGTACTCTAAGGTAGACGAAAGAGTATCGCTAGAACAGAGCACAAAAAAATGGATCTATGAAGCCAAGTTACCAAATGATAAGTTCGTTGAATATGAATACGACTACGACAGGCATGAGTGGTTAGAGAGGACGCCCAAATCAGAAGACAGTGACAGTGTAAAGCGTTCGAGAACTGACTCAGATCTTGATGAAGAAGAAGAACAGAATAAACATGAATTGAAGAAACTCAAGAAGGAAAGACTTCTGCAACTCAAACAAGAAATAGCCAGACTCAAGCAAGAGCGACTAGAAAAATCCAAACAAAAGCAAAAAGAAGTGAATACAGCAATTAATGTCAGCAATCTTCCTCTTGACGTGACTGTGGAAGAGCTCAACAATACGTTTTCGAAATTCGGGTTGATATCGCAAGACTTTTCAACCGGCGAGCCACTAATAAAATTGAAGTACCAAGACGAAAAGTTTGTGGGGGAAGCTACAATCATATATGTTAGCAGAGAGAGTATTGCGCTCTCTATCGAAATGCTAGATGATACACTCTTGAGACCAAACACTGCCAAAATACGAGTGGTAGAATCGAGTGCAACTGTGCAAGAATCACTAACGGACCAAGAAAAGAAACTGATACAGCAAGCCAATGAAAAACTTAAGGAAAAGGCTTCGAATTGGGACGACAATGAAGCTTGGAAGACCTCCAAGTTTAATGAAGCAAAGAGGAAAATACTTGACAAAATAGTTGTTGTCGATCAAATGTTTAGAGTAGAAGAAATGGAGCAGGACCCAGTACTTGAATTGGACTTGAAACAGGATATACAAGAGGAATGCGATAAGTTGGGGATTGGAAAAGATATCACAAAAATTAGCTTTGAGTCAAACTCAGGAAAAGTCAAAATCAAGTTTGCTAATGTCGAACTGAGTAAGAAATGCAGAGATAACTTTAATGACCGTTACTTTGACGGCTTGAAGCTTCTGGCCCATCTAGATGGAATATAATACTCCTGTATATTTGTAATATAGTAATAAAGCCTAAAACGAGTAGAACACTGTATTCGATCGCAACTCTCTCTCTTGTATTTGATAAATCGGATTCTCAAAATCAAATGAACTCTTCGATCCTAGTCCAATTCACTTTACATCTCTTCTGCTGGCACGAGATTTGTATACCCTACCATGACTTAATTTCTCTACCCTTGTAGAAAAAACTCAAAAGGTACTATTCAACTGGAGTAGTAGAACAAGCTTGGCTCAAATGGTATAAACTAAACTTTTCGCCAAGTTAGGTTCTACGACAATGCTGAAGCTGTATCTGGTTACTTTATTAAGCCGAATCGAGAAAGATTTATGTCTAGTCAATTTGGTAGGTAATTCTATACGTGTCTTGTGAGAAGGTTATTTACACATCAGCTAAAGAGTTCATTCTTGTTTTCATTCTGTGAACCAATTGGTTTTGATCTTGCAATTGGATTCTTAGTCCCAAAAGTTGCTTCTCCAATTCACGTTGTTTCACTTCTGATTCTGTGGATTTGGCTGATTCGTGCACACTCGCTATCAATGATTTGACCTGGGACTGATATTTTTCAAGTCTAGTACTTATTGAATTCTTGTCGTCGTCATCAACATTAACGGCTTTGATGATGGAATTAATTTCTTTGAACCATGCCTTTTCAGCTTTGGATAAAGGTAGCTCTTGTGACCTCTTTATCTTACGACTGTAATCATAAAGCGTGGACTTGATCTTCAGCACTCTTTTCTCCAATTTTTCTTGGGCTTGAGTAACTTTCTCCACGCGTTGCAAGGTCTTTTCAAGGACTTCGAGACTCAAATCGGAATTGGCCACAGACTTGAGCGACTCTATGCTGAATCGTAATTGTTCCACTTGCAGGGCTACTTTGTAGTACATCTTCAATGTTAGTTGAGAGATTGCCGAGACTTGGTTCATGGTTGTATTTGATAGCTCGTTAACATCTTGAAGGGTTTTGATAGAGGTTGGCAGAACCTCTTTTATTTCACCAAATTTTGACGTGAGCTTGTTTCCATCAAATGATGAAACAGCTTTAGTTTCCACGCTGATCTCATCAATCGATTGCTTTGGAAACTTTGATTTCAACTCGATGGTTGAAGGCTTGGATGTTTGCTTTTGATCTACTTTCGGAACGTCATTCAAACCTTTTGCAATTTGTGTAACCCTCAAGTTATTTTTCTTGTCGTCGCTGATAGTAATGACAAATTCACCAGTGTTAGTTAAGGTGTCGCTAATGTAGCAAGCACTAGCCACTTGGTCTGATGAAATTAATTGATATTTGGGAGTGGTATGCTGGTGTTGAGATGATGGTTCTAGACTATTCAAGTCTTTGGTGAAAACTTTTATCCATTCTGATATGTCACACAACAATAGTTTGTTGTTTATGCAAACCAAGAACGATTCTAACTCTTGTGACAGGGCTACAATTGCAGCATCTACTCTTCCGGTCACTGGTGGTGCAGAGATCGGTAAAATATCCACCTTCAATGTAGAAATGTGATTCAATTCCTTTGCATCGAATTGTTCGATGATCTTGACAGTACCCGTAGGCTCCGTTTTAACAAGTTGAGTTGACGTTGCACTAGACTCGTTATCATCTTCGCTATCGGACAAGTCAACATACCCAAACCCTTTCTTCACCTTGGTATATCCAGTGATCTTGGGAGGAGAAGGTTCGGAAACTGGCTTTGAAGGCTCTATCTTTTTCGCTTCTGGCGACTCCCACTTCATTAGCAATGGGTTTAATTGACTGTGAAAATTGAGACTCGTGGACCTATCCTTGCCAGTACTTATAGATGATAAGACAGTGACCTGTGGAGTTGAGTGTATAATGCTGATGTCATTCAATGAAGCAGAATTTGCTTTGAATAATGGACCTTGTAAGGTTGGCTTTTTCAGTATGGAGATGTTCGGTACCCTTTTCAAGTCGTATTTGTCAACACTCCAATTTCTGTATTCTGATACCAAGGGCACTCCAGACGATAATTGTGATAAAAGCAGTGAGTAAAACCCATGTTGAGCTATAGCGTTTTCAAACACTGGGGATGCCGAAGCTGTTCTCTGGTCAGCAGGTATTTTCGATTCAATGGCCTCTATAATATTTCTGGATTCTTGAATAGCTTCGCTGACCAAAGCTGGCGAGGTAACAAGTTTCGCCTTTGGTGTGAGAAATGGATAAATTGCAAAAATCTCACCGGATGATGAAGTGACATACAAGGTAATTGAGCCTGCAAGAGTGATGTTGGAGCCAAAGGATATGGATGTGGCAGTGGCATCTTTAAACTGGGGATATTGCTTCAAGTCTATCACCAATTGAGGAAAACTGAGCGACAAACTAAGATCATAGGCTTTGATTTCCGATTTTTCAGTTAATACTACCAAAGTGGACTCATTTGCAGAAACCAGTTGCCAAATCACTTTGACTATTTTCGAGTCCAAATCCCCTAGACTGTACGATGCAGTAACTGGAACTTTTTCTTCGCTCGCCTGTTGAGAAGTATCAAGCAGCGTAGGTAAAGAAACAACCGATACCGCTCGTTCACCAACAAGGGCTAGAAGCCTCCCTTGAGAATTGATTTGCATAGATTCAATTGCAAACTGTGATACGTAGTCCAAGAGCCTGAACATGTTGTACTCGTCAAATAATGAGCAGCATCTTACGACGCTCTGGCTGGCATAGAAGACGTCTCCATCTCTGACGACAACTTTTTGCGGTGGAAACAATGTTTCTTTTGCAGAAGCATCGGGTACAAGAAACTTTTTAAAGACTTCGTGGTTGGTGATCTTGGACACGAATGCCTCCTTGTTCCCTATCTCAGCCATGTTTAGTAGTGGTGAAACGTTGTTTTGCTTTGGTAGTTCGCTTCAAATAATTCAATTTTCAAGCAGTAACATGTAAAAATTAAAGTGCAAACGAGCATCGCTCAGAGAATGGTAGTACGGGAAAAGAGAATCTGAAGACTAATGTGTATGACGCTAGCTAGATAGTATTTGCTCTTCTAATGAAGCATTAGCTTATTGCCTAAATAGAATATGATAGGCCAAGTATTCTGTCGGTGGCTCAATTCAGCTGCGGTATCAGAAATGGAACTCTTCGAGATTTCCTCTTTGTACGTTAGGACGTCGCTGACGCCTGTAGGCACCGATGGGGTAGTCTTGCTGCATCCTGCTCAATTCTGATACCTCGTTGGTCTGCTTGGTTTTGTAAGTTAGTTTTGGCCAGATATTGAGTATCAGTTTTGTGATCGAGACAAGTGGCGCCCTTTTGTGGTCTGCTGCGCAGCTTGAAGTAGTAGGCTGCAAAATGGTTTCGTGGGAGACATGCTGCAGCAAACAGAGTGAGGATGTATCTGACCCATTATCGTAGAAATTGTTCTCTTGCATCTCACTAATAAAACCAAAGGTGGGACTACTTTGAGAATTGAATGTCATACTGGAATGTACAGAGGCGTTGGAACTATATTGGGTATTTGGCAGTAGTTCAAGGTACTGCAAAAACCGAAGCTCTTCTGCGTTATCATTTTGGTGTTTGTCTAAAGAATGTACATTAGGCTCAATGTTTGTGCGACAGGGTTCTGCCACGAACTTTGGTGTAATACTTAGACTTGAACGAGTATTTCCACCCTCATCACCAATGGCCGCACCCGATTTGAATCCTCTCAATAAATTCTTGAACGATTTTCTTTTGCTCAATCTGCTTTTTGGTCGTTGTGGTGTAAATAAACTAAATGTAGAGCGCAGATACCAAGACTCCCTACGTGTTAGATCTGGTCCTGGGTGTAAGTACGGAGAATGCCTGGGCTTCTCCTTATCATGTCTTTTGAGTCTGCGCATTGTGAGGTGCGATACAAACAGACTTTTTGCAGTCATTCTGTAAATAATTGAGAAAATGCACCGATAAAATTTATTTTAAGCTTGTAAAGCAGAATTCCATGTTATGGCCGTTGTACACTGTTGGTTAGTCCTTTGGACAAACTGCAGACGCTACCATCTTTGAATCTATCGTAGTGTCCACTTGATTGCATTTTGGTTGCAGCCGGGTTTTGTGCAACTATCGCCTATGCAAAACGTGATTTACAGCAGCCTAAGAATTAACGTTGAACAGATTTACCACCACTATATCTAACCAAAAAATGGGCAAACAATATATTTCCACAGTCAGTGCATCACAGGCGCATTTGCTGGACATCACAGATCTAGTAATCACAAACAAGTTTACCATTACCGTGTCAAGTGATGGGTACTCCAATTTCTGGGACAACAAACAAGATGAGGTCCATGACCCCAACGAGCACGTACACAAGGAATTGATCAACAAGTTGGGAGTACATCACATTGCAGCATACGAGAACACGCTCCCGGGCTCAAATGTCAAAATAGTGTTCGTTGCGTTTGCCAGTTTTGACGGAAGCGTGGTATTCAAATACTTGTTGAATGATGATATTTCGACACTTAAACCCTTCGAACCAACTACTCCTATCGAAAACGGCTGGGCGCTTGCATTCTACAAGGATCCTGAATCCAAGCAAGACTATTTTATTTGCACAAAAGCTGACGGGTTAACCCAAATATTCAGCCTAAATATCGTAGCTGTTGAGCAAGGCGTAGATATAAAATTCGAAAAGTTTGGGGACTTGAATGCCAAAGTAGCATCTTTCCCCACCTCAGTTGCAGTTACCGAGACTGTAGACAAGAAAATAGCGGTAGGATACACCAACGGGGATGTGATGCTATTTGACTTGTTGTCATTGAAGGCCACATACACGTTTCATTCGACCGATTTACAAGTATCAAATAAAGCCAAGACTTCCAGCTCTATTCCTAGAGTAGTCAAGTTCTCTCCGGGTGGAACCATACTAGCAATTGCCAGAGATAATCAGTCGTCAGGCTCCATTACGCTTTACGACGTACAATACGGAGAAAACATCGGGTCGCTTACCACGCCAAGTCACTCGTCCAAGACCACTATAGGGGGATTTGCGCATGATGGATGGATTATGGGATTGAGTTTTGACGAGTCTGGCGAGAACTTGGCCAGTTGTGGGTTCGACAACTGTGTGAGAATATGGAACTTGCACACCAGAGAGAGGGAAGCCACCATCAATGTATCGATATCAGACTTGGAGAATACCAGTCAAGATGAGCTTGACAAGAGTGTAGTGAGTGGAGTAGCATTTATCAAAAGAAAGGTAAGAGGCGGCGCTGGAGGTGACACCAACGAGGGGATCTGTGTGATTAGTTTTGACAGAGGTGTTCGTTGGTACAGAGAAGCAGGAGGAATCTAATATTTAATAGAGTCAATATAGATACCAAATATCGATACCTAAATAGCACATAGTGACCATATATTCTATTGTCAGAAAGAGTACTGTAATCATAAAATGTACACCTCTACCGATGCGCTCGCTTTTCCATTCTAGTCTGAAGTTTGATCTCTTAATCTGAAATGTAAATTCAGACGCGCAATGTTTACCTGAAGCATAAGTGAGAAGAGCTCAGTAAAGCTGCGTGAGAAGAGCGCATTAAAGAGGGCAAGCCATGGCAGAAACTTCAACTGAAAACAGGAAACAGAGGATTGCCCAATGTATAAGCAAATTGGCGGCATACCCCAAAAGCGGCGGCGATGTTGCTGCTAAAAATGCCATACTCCAGCAGCTTCCCAGTCTAGCCAAACGGGTGGGTGTGGACGCTAATGAAATTGACCAATTGATAGATATAGTGGTGTCAAACACACTAGCTACGTCAGAGAAGAGAAATATAATACGTGAAGTAATGATTCCTCGGTCTGAAACAATTCTTCCCATTGATATCATATATCGTGTTCTAAGTCAGATAGGCGTGCCGCAAGTCTATACCAAAGACGGAACTTCAAAGAAACTGAAAAAGATCTCCACCACACTCCAGCTATTGCTACTTGAGTGGACCATATGCTATATTCACTGTTTTGGAGAGAATGTCTATGCTTGTTTGTATAGAATGCTTCCTATTATGTTCAATTACCTTTCGTACGAGTACCTGAGACCGTACATATCCAACCTTATCTTTTTGACCATAGTCAACCATAGCAATTCGTTCAAAACATTGTATAATAAGCAGCAGAATCACACCATACCCAACGTGAAGCCGTGGCACGTCCAGTTTGTGGTGGACTTGTACTGCAAGTTCCCCATGGACGAGCACCTCAAGTCGTTATTGGTGCTATTCAAGAGCGTAGATCCTCGAATAAACTACGACAGATACAAAATAAATGGAGCGGTCGATTTGACCGATCTAGCTCCTCTGGCCAAGCTGTTTGGCTACCCCAGACCCGAGCTTTTGGATAATTCGGACGAACCCAGCTGGTTGTTACAGCAGAATTTGAAGGAATATTCGGAATTTGAGCGCATGGCCAAACGCAGGAAGTACAGGCCTAATGATGACGCACGGCTAGATCTCTTGGATTTTGACGGTAACTCCAGTATTGAGGACTTGCAATCGATCAGAAACTTGGTGTTGAACTTATACGATATACGGCTTCTTAAGATCAACGAGTTGTTCCTCCCCAATTCGTACGGGGCATACCGTGGAAGTGCATTTGGTGCCGACAGGCTAAAGAAACTTTTCATTATAGTAAAGACTATTGGCAGCTCACCGGAGGCTGGCCAGGAAACCATCAACAAAATCAACTACTATATTCGTCTAAGCTTGCTTGACGATAATCTTACCACCTCTGAGCTCGATAGACTCTGTGATGGAATCAAAGATCTCTTGACAATCAGTGCTGGCTCACTTGATTTCTCTCTGGTAGACGATTTTGTTCTTTATCGTTATGATGCTAATCCTATCCAAGCCAATGATAACGCCCAATTGATGAAGTTGGACAACCTCAAGCAAAGACTCAAGCTTTTAAGGTACCTCAGACCTGTCAGTTTTGCCGTGTTTTCTGAGTTCTTGCTTCCGACTTTAGATATTTTGGGTGACACGCTGGGAACGGCTCTCATGAAATCTAGGAAGGAATTGCTCCTCACTAGTTTCATCGATGAGCTCTGCGTGTTGTTCACAAAGTGGAATTGTAACTCTTCAGCCGCAGATACAGTCAGCAAGTGTATTTCTCACATCTACAGGACATATCAAAACAATTATACTTACTACTCTCATACAATGGACTATGTTATGGTAAAGACATTTAATGTCATTAAGTCTATTGATATTGACGTGCTAAACAAGAACTTTGATGACGATGCTGTAGTGGCCCCTCCTATGGCTGTTTACACGCTCCTACTTAAGGGAGATCCATTCTTGTGCTCCGAGGTTTGTGGATTCATAGCTCATACAAAAACTTATGATTTCAAGTCCCATAATTATCGAGCTCTTCAAAACAGTTACGTTATGGATATTGTCAACTATATCTGGCGTGATAAGGCTCTCAAATACGAAGCTTCTCCTTCCTCTTCCAACAAGGCATTCTTGTTTTGCCCTGAGTTCCAAAAGAATCTCACGTCGTTGCATATCTTCACAAACTCTAACATGTTTACATTGAGCAACGTGGGGAACTTTTTCATTAGTCCTACATGGGCATATATAAGCTCTCAGATTGTGTGGAACCTCGAGGATCAGTCCCCTAACATCACTGTTAGACACCAGGGCCCTGTAAGTATAGAGAGCGTGATCCGGCTACAATCTGACCCGGACAATCAGTGGCTAGATACGTCCTATGACGACCTAAGACTTAAAGTGTTAAGAGAAATTGACCGCTTGGGCTACATGGGCGTGGGCGACCTTCTATTCAACTCTCTAAAGACCCTCCAGCATCTAAGACACTCTCCTCTGTAATTATAGACTCTGATATGATGTCCTGCATATAGCCGAGAATACCGGTCGTAAATTTAGTGAAAAATCGACTCCAGTTTGGAAACCACAAGGATGGTTGCAAAGACCAAGTTGGGGCTCAGAAGATGGCTCTCGACGAAGCCTAGTGGAGCCAAGCTACAGCTCAACGAATTGGACAAAAAGTGGACTGAAAGATGGAGGAACAGCTCGCCAACCGGCTCAATACGCCCAAGTAAGCATGTAGTCGACCCCAACGCCGAGCCATTTTACTGTCTTTCGATGTTTCCATATCCATCTGGAATGCTCCACATGGGTCATTTGAGGGTTTATACCATCAGTGATGTCATAGCTAGGTTCAAACGTCTTCGAGGCTACAATGTCATACATCCTATGGGGTGGGATGCCTTTGGGCTTCCAGCTGAGAACGCGGCCATTGAAAGAAATATCAGTCCTGCTATATGGACCGATACCAACATGGCGAAGATGAAAGAACAAATGCACTTGATGTTGGCAGACTTTGACTGGGATCGAGAAATCGCTACATGTTCACCCGAATATTACAAGTGGACTCAAAAGATCTTCCTTTTATTGTACGAACATGGACTTGCTTACAGAAAGGAAGCAGAAATCAACTGGGATCCGGTGGACCAAACAGTTCTAGCCAACGAACAGGTGGACTCCGAAGGTAGATCGTGGAGAAGTGGGGCTATTGTAGAAAAGAAAAACCTCGAGCAATGGTTTATTGCAATCACAAAGTATGCCAAGGATTTGAACCAGGATATGCAGATCTTGTCGGACTGGCCCGATAAAGTCAAGGCCATGCAGAGAAACTGGATAGGTGAGTCTCATGGTGTCGAAATAACGTTTCCTGTCAACACTGGTGACAATATTACCGTGTTCACTTCTCGACCAGAGACATTATTTGCAGCCCAGTTTGTGGCTTTGTCTCTTAATCACCCAATTGTGAAAAATATCGCAAAAGATGACAAAAAGTTGTCCAAATTCATAGCCGAGAACCAAGATACCGATCCTACATCGAAAAATGGCTACTTGTTGGGAAATGTCAAAGCATCGATACCGATAGGCGTCGACAATACAGTGAGGAAAGAATTTGATATACCGGTTTATGCTGCCTCTTATGTTATTGGATCATACGGTCATGGTGCTGTGATGGGTTGTCCAGCGCATGACGAAAGAGACTTTGATTTCTGGAAGCTCCACAACCCGCAAACTTCCGTCAAGCAAATAATCGGCGATTCTGTGGTCGAAAATGCAAAGGTTTCAACTGTTGAAGCACCATACACTTCCAAAAAGGGACGTTTATACGATTCCTCTGTGTTGAAGAACGGTCTTCCCAACCTTGGACCCTACAACGGGCTCACGACGAAGGAAGCAGCTCTGCTCATCACTAAGAGCTTGAAGTCTGCTGGATGTGGTGACAAAAAGGTCCAGTTCAGACTTCGTGACTGGCTTATAAGTCGTCAAAGGTACTGGGGAGCACCCATCCCGATTATTCACTGTGGCAGTTGCGGACCAGTTCCGGTTCCTGACGACCAATTACCTGTAGTTCTTCCTAATATCGATAGCAGTAAGTTTAAAGGTGGAAATCCTTTGAGCAACCACGACGAGTATGTCAATACTACGTGTCCTTCTTGTGGAGGTGCCGCTAAGAGAGATACTGACACGATGGATACTTTCATGGATTCTTCGTGGTACTTTTTCAGATACCTCGATTCCAAGAATGACAAGGTTATGTTCTCCAAGGATGTTGCAACCAAGCATATGCCTGTGGATATGTACATTGGAGGTGTGGAGCATGCCATATTGCATCTCTTGTACTCTCGATTCATAGCCAAGTTCTTGGGTGACATTGGGATGTGGGACGGATCTCATTTCAGGAACGAGCCCATCAAACAATTGGTTACCCAGGGAATGGTTCATGGCAAGACCTTTTCCGATCCACATAATGGAAGATGCTTGAAACCAGAAGAGCTAGACTTGTCGTCCCCCGATGCTCCCAAAATCATTTCGTCTGGAGAAACCCCTATTATAACCCACGAGAAAATGTCCAAGTCCAAGTATAACGGTGCTGACCCGGGCGAGTGCATCGAGAAGTATGGAGCCGATGCCACTCGGGCTCATATGTTGTTCCAAGCCCCAATATCGGATATCTTGAATTGGAATGAAGAACAAATACATGGAATCAACCGTTGGTTGAATAAGGTAATTGGCTTGGCTCCGCTCATTGCAGCCGAAGTCAATAGTCCTAGGTCTCGCAATGGGCAGGATAAACTCACTTCTGTTAAAAATATCACTATAGACAATGTTCACTACGAAACTTTGGACTTCAATGAAGCTGAATTCAACATGTTCAACGAAGTACTGACGTACGTTGAAAAAGTGGCCAAATCCATTGAAGTTGATCTCTCGTTTAATACCATTGTCTCCGACTTGATGAAACTCACCAACATGTTGATTGCCGTTCAAAAATCCGAGGATTACACCAACCCTAATCTCTTGTTAGACTCGTATAAAAAATTGTTGATTATGATGAGTCCTATAACGCCCTGCGTCGCAGAAGAGTGCTGGGAAAGAATTGGTTTGGATTTGGGTTGGAAAAACATCCAGTCTATTTTCTGGGAAAAGTATCCTACATCTCAAAAGTTGGAGTCGACAGTAACTACGTACAATGTGTTCATCAATGGAAAATCAAGGTTGTCTTTCAAAGGATCCAAGGATCTTATTGAGTTGCCACAGGATCAAATTATCGCAGAAATCAAACAACAGAGTCAAATCGACCAATTCTTATCAGGATCAATCAAAAAGATGATCGTCAAACCGGGAATGATCAGTATTGTCTTATCAAAGTAGACTCATCTGTATATAAGAGTCATCCACTTCTTGTAAATATCAAATAGTACAATATAATACAACGCTACGCAATAATATTTCATTCAAAATACAGGTAGTTTTTGGTAATGCTATATATATATATTTTGGTCAGTGACCATATTTACAGTCTATAATACGTATTTACAAAGGACCCATTTCTTTTTTACTTAAAACCCTCTTTCCATTAAATATCTTTTGAAATCCTTTCTTCTGATTTTACCCGCAAAGTTGAGTTGTGCCCTTCTGGCAATTCCCCTTACTGTTCTACACGTCTTGTCGTCACCAATCTCTACTGCTGCCTTGTGCAAGTGAGTTAACTCTTTCCATGTCCACTTGAATTGGTATTCAGTACTCAACAAGATAGCTAACGCATCCTGTAATAAGTTCATTCTTGTCAATGCCAAGATCATGGAGCTGGCAAATTGAAAATCAAGGCGATCCTTTTCTTCAGTTGGAAGATTTCTGAATTGAGCAGCTTTTCTGAAAAGACCTCTTTCTGTCCAAATCTTGTGACAGAATTCATAGTTTTTGAATTTCCCAGCAACTTTCAACGCGATAACATACATCAAAGCAGTACGGGGATACTTGACTGCACCGTTGCTCTGTTCAATGGAATCAAGTGCTGGAGACTTGTGAATACTAACCTTGTTGTTTTCTTCGCTAGAAGATTCTGGACCTAAAATTTCCATTAAAGCAGTCTGATCTATCTCCTCGGATTCGTTAATAGTTCTTTTGCCTGGCAAACCTGTTTTATCAAAGAAGGTGGAGTTATCAAACCTGTCAATGAAATCCTGAAGATCGCCCACTTCAGCAGCAATGTTGAGGTAATTGGTTATACTTTCATTATTGATAAACTGGATATTGTGTTGTAAAGTGTACGCCCAGATTGCACTTGATTCAGCTAATATTTGATCCTTGGTAGTGAGGTCTTGGATAGGCAAGAATGGGAACCCTGCTTCGATAGAGGTGAAGTCGGAATCTACCAAGATGTTTCTTCTAAATACTCTGCCCTTTTCATGGAAATTTAACAAAGCAGGCTCGTACCCCTTTTCATTTTTGATTTTGCTCTTCGAATAAGCCAACAACAAGAATGAAAAGGATCTGTTGGATGTAGACTGACTTTTCATGAGCTTTAAATAGAGAGCTCTACTTAACGCCAAGTCTCCATCTCTTGACGCCAAATAGATCATGTACTCGTAGGTTTGGAGGCTTGGAGTCCAATTATTGTTGTAAACCTCAAACATAAAGTCCCAAGCCTTGAATTTCAACTCTTCTCGCGAGCTGCATCCTCTAGCCAATGCCACCACAATATTCTGGTTAAGTGGAACTCCCTCGCTGATCATTTCTTGGTAGAGATCAAGACCTCTTTCAATGTCATCATTGTTGATATACGAAACAATGATATCCTGGTAAGCCTTGGTGGACGGTTTGGTGCTTTGACTGAAGAACTTCATGGAATCGAAGATCTGAACCGCTTGTTTATGATCTCTTGTTTTGTAAACCATAGTGGTGAGCATATTTGACATGATGGCTGGGCTTACTTGTAGCTTGAGCTCCTTCATTTCCTCAAGGCACCTATTTATGGCCTCCAAGTTATTGTTTTTGCCGTATGCTTGTATCATTAGTGTGTAAGTGTCTCTAGAGAGCACTTTCTTTTTGTTCCGCAGCCTGAGTTCTTCGCAGTACTTCTCGAGCTGGTTGATTTCTTCGTTAGATAATGAAGAGCCATGACTTATACCAGTCATAAGCAAGTTAATGATTCTAGATGTCTTTTCTATTTGGGCATCTGCAATCATTGCTTCTATATCTGGTACTACTTGCTTGAGATGTTCGGGTGGTATGGCTTTGATTAGTTCCTTTGTGTCCTCTACTGAAATATCCTTCAAACCATTTGCTTGTTTGAGCTGGTACAACACCATAGGCCAGTTCTGGTTGGATTTGGATACGAGAAACTTGATAGAAAGACCCAAGCGTTCTTGGATTGGGGCGGGAAGTTTGATGGACGGCACTACAAGCGAGTTTTTGGGAACCACTATAGAAGCATCGTCGTGTGTCGCATTTGGAGGTGCAAGTGCCTGTGGTTTCTCGGAAACTTGTAACGCCTCATACACTTTTTTCAGATCGGCATCTATATCTGAAGATGGGATCTTGTCTAGTAATTCTTTCTTGGATTCGTATTCTTCTTTCCTTCTGATTAAAGAAGACACACTTTTGGTCAAACTTTTCAACTCGTCGAGTCTCTTTTTGTATTTGAGCTCTTCTTCTCGAAGTTTTCGTTCTGAATCACTTTGTAAAAACTGCCTATTGGCATCTTGTGACTTCTTAGGTCGGCGTTTTTTCTTCTCATTACTGGCAACAAATATATTTCGTTGTTGTATTATCGGCCGTAATACCTCTGGTCTTAGAATCCTCCTGCTATAAGAAGTTATCATTATCTTTTACTGTTCATTAGGAATATACTGATAAGTTGCAGTCAAATTGCCTATAAAAATTTTTAGATAGTAAAAATGTCGCGCTTGATGGATCGACATTATTATTGACGACGACATCTCAAAATGTATAATCAGATTAGTTATTGGAACTATCAACTGTATAGAAAGATCCGAGGATAATGGCGTCTTCTTCAGCCCCAGGCACTACAAGAAGGTCTCGGGCCATGTCCGGATCAATACCCTACTCAGATAACGGCTATGTTTCTGCAACAAACGCCAACATGTCGACCTCGGGAGTTGGCGGGGTGGCTTCACCAAGAAGGGCCACCTCTTCAGGAGCCGCCGCTGGTGGGCTTCCCCACGATATTCCACCAGATATGGTGATCTTGTTGCAACAGCTAGAAGAGGATTTTATGGTAAACAAGACGATCGACCAGTGGACCTACATCAACCGAAGAGAAGAGATCATGCAGTCAGTCAACCGGATCCACCAGCAACAACTACAGGAAAACATTCAACTTGACGAGTCCCAGCTAGAAAAAACCTTACATCCACGTCGAGCTGCCACTTTGGCTAATGAAAAAGTATTATATTCAGAAAATTTGGTCGACATCTTGGCTCATAGAGCCTTAATCTACAAGACAGAACAAGCATTCATGGTTCTAGATACAAAGGGTAAGGAAGTAAGCTCCATTACCTGGGAAAAATTGTATAGCAAATCTCTCAAGGTTGCCCATGAGATCCAGCATAAACTAACCCTCAAGAATCTGGACACTGTGGTATTGCTATACAAAGACGGAGAAGTGGGAGAATTTGCCGTGGCTCTATTCGGATGCTTTTTGGCAGGTGTGACGGCGATTCCCATTCATCAGGACATCTCATGGCATGAAGTTATTGATATCATAAAGCTAACGTCGTCCAAATTGGTGTTGTATTCTGACGTGGTGGCCAAAGAACTTGAAAGGGTGACAGCGCAGAACCAGCGCATTAACTGGCCGTCTAATGTCTTAAGATGGAAAACCACCGAGTTTGGCTCAGCCAAAAAGTCCGAGATTCTTCAGGGCCACAAGCAGAGTAATGCCAAGAATAAGCCCGCCGCAAAGGGTGATTTGGCGTACGTGGAATTCTCCAGATCACCTGTGGGTGAATTGAGAGGTATAGCGTTGAGTCACCGAACGATTCACCATCAAATGAATTGCTTAAATTTGACCCTTCTGAGTATGCCCAACTCCGATGGTGGACTTCAACGAAGCCATAAGGAATACACTCGTAAAAGAAAGGTGGTCTTGGCCACCTTGGATATCAGATTCTCTATCGGTATAATCTTGGGGGTGCTATTCACCATCTACTCTGGTAACTTGTTGATCTGGGCACCTCAAAAAGTGATGGAGATCCAAGGTCTTTACGCCAATATCATATCGAAAAGCAGAGCTTCTTTGTTATTGGCCGACTACTTCGGATTGAAAAGAGTCACCTATGACTATCAGCAGTCCCCGAGTGCTACTCGGTACTACTCCAAAACACAGAGAGTCGATTTCTCATCAGTGAAATGGGTTTTGGTAAATGCTCTTACTATCGATGGTGAATTCATTGATCTTATCGCCCAAAGATATTTAAGACCATTAGGATGCGAAGACCCAGAAAATGCTGTTATTCCCATGTTGACCTTGAGTGAATACGGTGGAATGGTCATATCGTTGCGTGACTGGATCGGTGGGAAAGACAAGCTTGGAATAGACTTGAAAGATGAAGATTCGTCCAATGATTTGTCGGCGGTACTAATAGACAAGGAAGCATTATCGAGAAACATAGTCAAGATTGTCGACACCAACCCCTCCTCTTCTGATGAGCCACTGCATGAAACGTTAAGAGTCGATGCATTTGGGTATCCCTTGCCTGACGCAACTTTGGCAGTAGTGAATCCAGAACTGTCAATTATAGTCTCCAAAGGAGAGTTGGGTGAAATTTGGATAGATACGCCCTGTTTGTCGGGCGGCTTTTATGGTTTGAGAAATGAATCCAAGTCTATCTTCCACGCCAAATGCCGTAATGCTAGTGGTATATTGGAAATGGACTTTTTAAGAACGGGTTTATTGGGGTTCACTTACAACGGTAAGGTTTATGTTTTGGGATTATACGAAGATAGAATCAGACAAAGAGTCAGTTGGATCGATCAAAAGCTTTATAATCAACTTGGCAGAGAATTAGTGATTGGAAATGGATCAAGATATCATTATTCCTCTCATTTATTGGCTACTTTGGCAAGTGAAGTTAGGCAAGTTTACGATTGTACGATTTTCGATGTATTTATCGGTAACGAATATTTGCCTGTGGCTATAGTGGAAGCTGAAGTTATCAGAAAGACCTTGGAAGATAATAATGGTGCCAACGGTGAATCGGATCTGAAAAAGGATAATAGTAACAATGGTGGAGCAGTACGGTATGCGGCAGTTCCTCTTAATGAACCTGTATTGAACTCAATTGCCCAAAAGTGTTTTGATACCTTATATAAAAGGCATTTCTTGCGGTTATACTGTGTGGTTGTGGTGGACTGTGATACTTTGCCCAAAATTATGAGAAGTGGCGGTAGGGAGATCGCCAATATGTTGTGTAAAAAGAGGTTTCTCGATGGTAGTTTGAGAGCAGAATTCGTCAAGTTTTTTGTCAGAAAATCCATCAGTATGATTCCTCATGGTGAGGATGTAATCGGAGGAATCTGGTCACCTTATGTTTCGGAGCTTCGCAATGCTGCATTGACAAACTTTCCCGACCAAATTTCAACGGTAGATTACAGAGACAAGTCCATAGATGATAAAACAGGGGCACCCTTAACTGACTTCAAAACAATCATTGACATATTGAAGTTTAGAGTGGCTAGCAGCGGAGATTCAGTTGCATTCCAGAACATTGATACTAGTGGTAAAAGCAGTTCCAAGCCGTTGACCTGGAAGAAGTTTGAGCAGAGAGTCTATGCTGTTTGCCAGTACATGATTGACAAGGCGCTTATCAAACCAGGACAGTACGTGATTTTGATGTACTCGTTATCAGAAGAGTTTGTTGTTGCTGTCTATGCCTGTTTAATCTGTGGTATTATCCCAATTCCCATGTTGCCCTTTGATTCTAATAGAATTGGTGAAGATTTCCCTGCTTTTATTGGCGTAATCAGAGATTTTGACGTGACCGAGATATTGACGAATGAAGAAGTTGAAAAGTTTCTTAAAAATGGGCCAGTCGCTGATGCATTAAAGAAGGTCATCAACAAAAAAGCCAATCCTTTGAGGATCAAAAATACTGTCAAACTAACCAAATTGTCCAACGCCGCGTCACTAAACTCCAAAATATCAAAATACCAATCAGCCGTTAATTTCAGAGACGAAAATACTATTGCTTTGATTTGGTTGAATTTTACTTCGGATCACTATAGAGTGGGTGCCACTTTGAGTCATAAAAACATTTTGGGTATATGTAAAGTGTTCAAAGAGACCTGTAATTTGAGCTCGAAGTCAGCCATTGTGGGATGTGTACGGCATTCGTCGGGTATAGGTTTCATTCAGGCCGTTTTATTGGGAGTATTCTTGGGAACAACCACCTATTTGAGTTCACCCGTCAACTTTGCTGATAACCCGCTTGCGTTCTTTTTATCATTAGCCAAGTATAAGGTCAAGGATGTGTTTGTCACAGAGCAGATGTTGAAGTATGCCACACTCAAGTTTGTCCCCAAAGGATTTAACTTGAGCGAGTTGAAGAACATGATGATTAGTTCAGAAAGCAGAGTAGAAATCGACTTGTTAAGAAAGATAGCAAAGGTTTTCCAGCCAACCAAGCTAGGAGCCGCTTCGATGTCGACGGTGTATCACCATTACTTCAATCCAATGATCTCAACCAGGTCTTACATGACTGTTGCTCCTGTTGATTTGTACTTGGATCCAATAGCCTTGCGGCAAGGATATGTGTCTGTAGTAAACCAGGTTGAGGTTCCAAACGCATTGCACATTCAGGATTCAGGAATGATCCCAGTGTGTACCGAGATTGCTATTGTTAATCCTGAATCGAGAAAGTTGTGCAAGGAGGGCGAGTTTGGCGAGATCTGGGTATGTTCCGAAGCAAATTTGGCCTCATTTACCAATGGGCCTAAAGGACCTATTGACAGGTTTGTTCAAAGTAATTTCCATGGTGTGATAGCAGACGGTAACCCCGATGTAACTTATCTCAGAACTGGAGACTTAGGGTTTTTGCACAACATTCTAATCACCAAAAATGGCAGAGGTGGAGCAAGCAACGAAACCAATAAAGAAGAAGAGTATACTTCGTTCCAGCCTTTGTTCGTCTTGGGTAAAATTGCAGACACATTCGAATCTATGGGTTTACATCATTTCCCAATCGATATCGAAAACACTATCGAATCATGCCACTCTGATATATTTAAAAACGGCTCCTGTGTATTCAAATGTGCCGACTACACCATTGTGGTATGCGAATCCAAAAGGTCGAGGTTTTTCTCGTCCTTGGTGCCATTGATTGTCAACACTGTATTGAGCAAGCATCACCTCATTGTTGACATCGTAGCTTTTATCAAGAAGGGAGAGTTCCCCATTTCCAGACTAGGAACTAAGCAAAGAGCTAGAATTGTCGACGCATGGGTGCAGGGAGTTATTCCGATCAGTGCGCTGTACGGTGTTAACTACGGTGAAAACAGTATGATCAAACTCGTGAAGGAAATAGACGAAGTTGCTAGGGACCATCCAATCACGGGCTTGAAGAACCCAGCGTTATCATATTACGATGCCGATGTCGAAGACGAAGACATATTTGACAGAAACCACGAAGGATTGACGTTGAACGAAGGGTATGATGCTTCTAATTACCAAGCCTACCCGAGCGAAACGTCTTCAAGAGTGTAAAATATATAAAAATACATAGACTGCCTATGTAGTTACTATGACGATAATGAACTCTACTAATATAATATCCAACTTATTCTGTAAAGCTGCAAAATGAATTTCTTGTAGGCTGCTGTTGTGTGCAGGATGTTTACTTGAGCGAAGAAAGTTTGAAAATCAATTGATGAAGCAGACAAAAATTGAAGCAGCAACGAATGCACGAGCCTATGGAGAGGTCAGTTAGTCCCACAACCGCAGCAGGTTCGGAAAGAGAATCTGAAACTAAAGGATTTGGAGTAGGTTCCATTTTTTCGTTTGTCAAAAAGATTATACCTTCATCATCACACACTTCAACTACATCTCCGAAAGCAACTCGAACAGAGAACGAATCATTTTTTGAAGACATCAACAACTCGGACTTACAAATAGTCCAGAATGAGCCGCTTCTCAACGATTTCACCTCTATAAAGAAGAAGCGTTTGTCCATGCAGGGCCATCCTAGAAATGAGTTTATCCCACGATCCTCAACCTTGAGCAACAACAAGGGATTATACAAAACCTACTATGATAACTTGAAAACGTCCAAAGAAGAGTTGAATAACGATGTGGAGCGCAGAATGAGTACCGTATACAGCGACAATATCGTTAAAGATGGCGTGAATATCTTTTCCACACAAGATTATGACAGTATGTCCCGTGATGCATCACCCTTACCGAAAATAAGTCAAGATACGAGAAATAACTCACTTGTTCACAACTTCCGTGGAACTTCATCTGATACTTCAGAATCCCAGTATGAAGGTCAAGATGGTCAAGATTTGCCATTGGTATTGGACCATGAATACGCTCCATTATACCAGGATACCGAAGGAAATCTCGTGAGGCCTCCATTCATCAACATCGACCCCAAAGAGAGATATCAGCTATTACAACTCAAGAAATCCATAGAAGTGTCTCAGACTATACAGAATCAAATCAGATATATGGTTGATCCAAACGAGACCAGTTCAGCAAGAGCCAAAAACTCCAACAAGGTTGAGACTGCTACCCAAACTCAGGATGTTGATTATTTGGATGCGAAACTAAGCTTTGGAAGTTTGAAGAGAAAAATTAACAGCTCAAAAGATGTTAGACAAAATAAGAGAGCCAAACAAGGTAAAGGTTTCTTTGCTGGTGATTTCTTTTATGACGTAGATGAGAGAGACAACTCCAAGTCAATCAACAAATTAAACGGTTACCTTGGAACTGTTAGCAAACCAAAGTTCACTGATAAAGCCACCAATAATTCTGGACGTTCTTTAAATGAAGATGATGACAAGCCATATAATACATTTGGCTCACACAATACCAAAGGAACCCAGCAAAGGGTTGGTCTTGACGAATCTTTGTTAAACAACACAAAGATTAATGTATCATTAAGCAACAACTACGTAAAGGAAACTGAAAGTATTTCAAACATTATCAAGTTGAAGAACGACAATAGTACCAAGTCAGAAGCCAAAGGAGATTCTAAGCCAAGTTCTGGTTTCAAATTCAATATTAACAAGGACCAAATGGACTCGATTATTAACAAGAGGGCCGAAGATAATGATTTGGTGGCCAACAACGGTAAACCATCCACTGCTGCTCCTATTGTATTGGAACCCGAACCTTCCAAACCTTTATTTGGTGGAAAACCTAGCTCAATATCTGACAAGCCTAAGTTCGAATTCAAGCCTCTGCAATCTGCTACTCCAAAGGTCCTGTTGTTGGATAAAGCTCCTTTGTCTCAGGATGATACCAAAAATTCGACAGCCAAACCTGAAACCCCCGAACCATCGAATACACCTAAATTCTCTTTTGGAGGATCTACAGAACCAGGTAAATTCTCATTCGGTGCCAAAAAAGTGGGGACTGCTGCCACCGAAGAGAAAGCAAAAGAATCAACGCCATTATTTTCAAGCAACACTTCAGAAGCTCCAAAGTTTTCGTTTGGCAAGTCTTCTGAACTGGACTCAACCAAACGCAAGCTTGACGAACCAGCTACCGAATCCAAGGCCACTGAAGCACCAAAGTTCAGCTTCGGTCAAGCCACTAAGCCAAGCATTTCATTTGGAACGCCTAAATCTACAGATAGCAGTACAGACAAACCTCTGTTTACATTTGGCAAACCATCAGAGAAACCAACAGATAATCTGAAGCCGGAAGACAAACCTGCAGAAACCGGGAAATTCTCTTTTGGAAACTCAATTAAAGCAAATGCTAATGAAGATGACGATGATGATAAACCTCGCAAAAAGACAAGAGCTGCAACAGAAGAAACGAAACCATTGTTTGGTTCCACAAATGAGTCACTGCTTTTTGGAAGTAAAGCCCCTTCCACTTCATCTGATACTGCTAAACCAGTTTTCTCGTTTGGAAGCACTGCTCCCTCCACTGCCAAACCTGCCTTCTCGTTCGATAAACCATCCGGTAAATCAGAAACCCCACCTGCCACTGACAAGCCATCATTTTCATTCGGGGCAAAACCTACAACTGATAAACCTGCGGCTGATAAACCTACAGCTGATAAGCCGGCATTTTCATTTGGATCAAGCACAAGCGAGACTGCTAAACCATTATTTGGTTCGGGTACAGATAAGCCAGCACCCTTCTCATTTGACAAATCAGCTTCACTGACCACAACTCCATCTACTCCAGTATTATTTGGTAAACCCGACGCAACCAAATCAGCTGATAAACCTACGTTTGGTGCCACTACATCTGAGAACAAGCCTACAATAGATTTTGGCAATAAATCAAAACCTTTATTCGGAGCGACGACTGAGCCAAAGACTGATGCCAAAGAACCTTTCTCGTTAAGCAAAAGCACCACCCCAAAGTTCAACTTTGGAGCCACAACCACCCCTACCTTTGGTGGCACACCACCTGCTACTACCATAGGTAATGCTGATAATAATAATAACAATAGAACTACGCCAGGCCAATTCTCGTTTTCAGCCAATCCTAATTTCAAACTTGCTAGTGGAGTCCCAAGCATGAAACCTATCTTCAATCAAAACGGCACACAGGCACCGGGTGGATTTGGTCAATCACCGCTGGCATTTGGACAAGCTCCAACCCCAGCCTTCAGCCAGTCTCCCGCACCAGCCTTTGGACAAGCTCCACCAGTGCAAAACAATGGGTTTGGTCAGCCAGCATCTCAAGGCTTTGGCCAAGCACCTGGTTTCGGTCAACCAAACTCAGGAGGATTTACTAAAGAGTCGACGCCTACATTCTCATTCTCAAATACCAGTGCTGATCCAAGCTCGGTGTTTGGACAACCAAAACCACCAGCTGCACAAGGATTCAATTTCGGTAGCAGAGAAGCCACCCCCGATCCTGCAACGATATTTGGAGGAGGCAATCTTTCGATGCCACAACCTAATGTAGCTTTTGGAGGAGCACCCACCATGCCTACTGGAGTGCCTGGTCAAACACCTACACCGCCCCTTCGTAGAATTGCTCATCCAAGAAATAGAAGAAGATAAGGGATGGATCTGAATACATGAATATGCATCTTACACTAGATATATTTAATAGGCTTAGCTTTCTGTGGTAACAGATGACATCACTCGAAGAGCTTCCCCATAGTGTTTTAATACTTGGCAATTCGAAAGTACTTTTTAGCTTAGTTAATACACACGACACAATTGAACGATACAATATTTTACAATATTTTACGAGTTTTTGAGTGCATAGTGCATCCTGCCAGTAAGTTTGATGGGGATCTTACTCAAACCTTTGTACTTGATAGACAGTTTGAGCGCATGCGAAATTACTGCCTAATATTATATGCGAGAGCTATCCCCCGCATTTTGGGTCTCGCCTTTATCGGTGGTTCTTTCGAAGAATCCTTCAATTTGCAGCCTTGGCAACATAGCCACTGATGGGAGAGATACCAAAACTGGTTACTAATGGAGAGCTTTGGCCCAAAAGCTTAGCTGTGTCAAAAAATAAATAAACGGGGTTAGCATGATTGTGCATGTTTCAGTTATAGTTCTCTTGATACAAGTCTAAAATGTGCGAATATTGGCTTAGATAGGACGTAGAATCGAGATACTACCTAAAAGAGAAACCTAGTTTTAGTATTGATTACTCTATAGCTTTGAACTACTACGTATATTATGGTCATGAAAGTACGATAACGGGAAGTGCTCTTCTCCCCGATAAGTGGAGTACATTTCAGTTGCTGGCCGCGATAAGGTGGCACATGCAACGAAACTGACATCGAAAACATTGCGATCTATGTTTAGTTTTGTCCCTCCGCATTGAAAATCATCCGCAGCGCTCCGAAACATGCATATCCGAACGTCCTTAAGCGGGACGTAAAAAGAGGAGTGGCTGAAGAGTGCAGTCTAAAAGAGGGGGGGTGCCTATGATTTAACAAATTGCGGGGCTGCATTGACGATACGCTCGCCGAAAACAGCCATCGAGCTGGGTAGTATAGCCATTGGCAAAGCTTTACTAAGTAACATAGCGTAAGTAACAGAGATCTAGTTTCGTATATAAGTTCATTGCCCAATACAGTCATATACGTGGGTTAAACCTTATTTTTCATAAGCTGGCTTTTTTCCACTTCTGCTCTGTCTCGCTCACTAAACTTTTTCGCGCTTACATGTGCCAATGCTACGAAGGTCGTAGGAACTGAGACAGTTGATTACACATCATTCCAAAACGAACTATCGTCGTAGATTACGCTCTTTCTCTAGTGGGTATCCGGCTCGGGTAGTTGTGTGTTCCGTCCAACATACCCTTGGATACTGGAGGTTGGGTCTCAAAGGGACCCTGCGCTTGTTTCCGCAATTGGTAATTCAACCCCACCTTTGTGCTTTATAAATTTCAACCTGTGAATATTCCTGTAATATAAAAGGAGTCTGACGCCGTGACCCCTTTTGCGGCGATAGTAAATATTTGAGTCAGATATCCATCTAGCTCAATTCCAAAATATACCGATAACCATCCTAGCGTTAGTTGTAAGAATCTGTCACCATTCATTATCGGCAGCTAGGACATATACCATATACGTAACTTTTTTTGCACTTTATTTGACATTACAATCCTAAAAGAATGCCTTCGCAAACAGGTAAATGGAAACGCGGAAGAATCCAGAATTTAACAGCAGATCAAGAAGTTACTACCAAGCAAGTATGGGGATATTTGCTCAAATACTGGGGATACCAGCTCTCGATTGCCGATGAAGATTTGGCCTACAAAGAGAGCTTTATTGCATCTACTTCCACTGCTGGAAATGACTCTGAATCCGTTGACGGTTTGACAAGATCTACCACCAGAAACTCGATTGGCTCAACCACGTCCCACAAGACCTCTACCTCCACGCTCATGTCGAAAAAAAGACGAGGACTCTTTGGTGGGAAGAAAGCCGCCGGTGCTCCGGCAGTTGCCGCTGCCGCGCCTCCGCCAGACTCCAAGCGTATGAAGCAGATTCAAACGAGATCCTCTTTAGAGAGATACTCGCCTGCTGATGAGCCCTCGGAATCTACACTTGCTGCTTACAGAGACTATTACAAGTTTAGTTGGGACTCCGATTCCGGTGATGAATCGGAAGACGATGATACTGCGTCCATGGAAACATTTGTCACTGCTTCAACTTCGCTCACTGAACCAGAAGAGGTGGTGGCCCAACCCCCTGTTCCAAAAGGCGGCAGTCCTTACACCAAGAACGGAATCACCCACCCTTCATACAATGGTCTGTTCAAATCAAGACCATCTAACGGATACGCCAGCAGACTGAGCAGCATTAGCAGAGCGCAACCACCTCAAGTTGTCCAGCCAACCCAAACTTCTCCAACCCAAGCCAAGCGCTCTTCGTCGTTCTCTTCAAGGATCAAAATCACTCCAAACCCAGGTATCATACCTGTCTTGGCGAAGTATAAACCTTCTGATATACACAATGGTTTGCTCAATGCCGGTAGACTCGAATCGCCTGATTCCATTGTGTTAAGATACATCAGAGCCAGAAAATGGAATTCAGAAAATGCATTGGCTATGCTTTCAAAGTCCGTTAACTGGAGAGTCAATGAGATGCCTGTCGATGAATGGGTCATGGAGGGTGATGCTAAATCATACATCCAGGGCATCAACAAGGGTTTTGTTAAAAACTTTACCACTGAAAAAGCATGGATTAAAGGGCATGACAAAAATAATAACCCGATTTTCTGGTTCTTAGCAAGAAAACACTTTGGCTCTGATTCTCTGTCTGCTGAGTCGCAAAGATACGCAGTTACCTTCATTGAGTGGTGTAGATACTTCTTGGAAGATGGCCCGGCAGCCTCGGACGAAGTTTCGATTGTGTTTGACTTGACGGGTTTCTCTTTGAAAAATGCCGATTACGAAACAATCAAGTTTTTGGCTGATGTCTTTGAGGCTCATTATCCAGAATGCTTGGGTGGTATATTGATTTACAATGCCCCATGGATTTTCTCCACTGTGTGGAATCTTATCAAAAATTGGTTGGATCCAGTCGTTGCTTCGAAAATCCACTTCACCAAAAACTTCAAGGAAATCTCAGAGTATATTGAACCTGTATTTGTACCCCAAGATTTTGGAGGTCAAGACACAACGTATCCTCATTACCCAATTCCAACGGAGAAGGATGTTTATCCCCCAGCCAAGAAAGACGCTAAATATAGAGCTTTGAGAAGAGAGCGCGATCAATTGTTCATGAAGTTTCTCGAGACTACTGTTAGATGGGTGGAATCTACCAATCCAGTGGTCAGTGAAAAGTACTTGCAAGACAAGTTGGATTTGGGAGACCAGATTAGCAAGAACTATCTACAACTTGATCGTTATTTGAGAAGTCCAGGTGTCTTCGATAGAATGGGGATTCTAACCGTCCAAAGTCGTTGAATTGAGGGAGTTTTACGTTAGAAGAAGTGTAACGTATCTAGACGATAAGAAACGTTGCTCGCGATAGCTTTTATACTTGTTTATGAGTATATGGTTTTCGAATTTACGATATGTAGAGATCCATTCAAACAAATGTAAAGTAGTATCGCGAATTATCATTAGTTAAGTAAAAGTCATATGTACGTGAAATCCTGAATCTACGAGCTTAACGAACACTCTTTTAACCCTCTTGCTCATTCGCTCTTCCACTCTCTATGGTCTGAAGGGCACGACCCCAGCTTTGATAGCCTGCATATAGACGCACATCCATACCAATAACGAATTCCCATCATAACGTTCCTAGTACCTGAAGCGTGCTATTTCACTGAATTCCGAACCTATATAGCAAAAAACAAGACTACAGAGCCTGAAATGTCACGGAGATCTGGCAGATCAAAGGTTTACCTAGAACCGAACGAAACCACCGAGTTTCCAGAAGACGATACCAACAACTACGAGGCCGAACCAGAGGATGAAATCGAGGAGGAGCAAGAAGTAACAAGATGTATTTGTGGTCAGGACGAACTTCAAACCAGCACAGTGAATCACCGGCTAATTGATATTCTCAACAAAGAATTACATATCAGAATAGACCAAGGTCTTTTCATACAGTGTGATAAATGTTCAGTGTGGCAACACGGTTACTGTGTCGGGTTGTTTACTAACGATGAAGTTCCAGACAAATACTGGTGTGAAATATGCAAACCTGACATACATCTTTTCATATATGACAGTGGGGATGCCGTCCGAACATTGTACAAGCCAGTAAATGAAAAACGAAAGAAGATACTGATAGAAAGTTTGGCGGCCGGCCAACTGACACAACCGCCCTCAAAATCAAGCAGGTCTAGACCTAAAAGACAAGCTGCCGCCTCCGCGTCGCCCCCTTCCCTATCTGCGGCCGAACAAAAGGCGTCGGTGCGCAAAGAAAGACGACATTACGATGATTCATACGATGAGCAATTGCAAAAAGCATTGAGGGAAAGCGCCAAAGAGTCGGGAGTACCTGTGAAAATCGACTCCAAAAGTGCTGATCCAAATGAAAGACCCGCCACAAATGACAATTCCCCACCCAACTCATCTAAAGAAAGCGTTAATAGCCAAGGATCTTCTGAAGGCTCGAAAAGAAGAATACGCCATGAAACATCAGAAGAAAACTTCAAAAAACTCAAGTCCGAAAGTGAAAAGAGCGGTGGTGAATTGGCAGGAGGGCATGAATCAGATACAAACGATCAAGATCCGTCTAACTTGGAAGACGACCAAGAAGACATCGATACAGACCTGAAGCACACGACCAAGAGGCCGAAATCAAGAAACGTGAAGTCTAGCGGAAGCAAATCCAAAAAATCAAAACCCAACTCTGCCGATTCAAATGAACACAACAATTCAAAACGGTCCAATCATAATGGTCCTCCGCCATTAAGCAAAGATGAATTGACGAACCAAGCGTCCAAACCTCGATACGTGAGTGACAAACTATCGATATACGAGTTGCGAAAGCGAACGGGTGCCATCTTGGAGTGGTTGGGTAGGTCCCAAATCGAATTAGAGGAGGAAAAACTCAACAAAATCGAGTTGTTTAACTACAAAGATTCCGAGACCGAATCACAAATAGCCAGCCAAGAAAGTGAAAAGGTGATTAAAAATTTCGACGAGAACTTGAGGCTAATGGAAACACTTACTGAGAATATTCTAAACTGGGAACAGAAGTTCGGAAAGTATGCTCCTTAATGGATTAACCTATTCAATTAAAAAAGGTGACTATACTGTGGGTGAACGTCCTCTACCTGTCTGACCTATGGTGATTTTCACAAAAGAGAATTGTGGTTCACTTTACTTCTCCATCTACTTGCTTGTATCTTATTTCAAATACCCAAGACATTCACTAATATACGAATTGATAAGTATCTATAACAAGTCTCTCAATTGAGACCGTCTATCTGCTCTACTATCTTCAACACTAACGTCGGTGCTTTCACTTGAGCTCGATTCCAAAATCTTCAACCACTCGTCACTATTAATGACTCTATCTCCACCAATAATGAGATTAAGTTTAGGATTAGCCTGTTTGAATTCGTGAATGAGTCTGGACTCTTCAAATGTCACACCACCCTTGACGTAGATGATGATATCTTGAATTGGTTCATTCTGTAAGTTTGAACCATATTGTTTTGTGACCGCATCAGGAACCAATGTCGAAAGGTTTTTCAAATCTTGCGCAGACTCTTGTGTTGGAGTGACCAATGAGCTCAAGATATCGTTTAATCTTGGAACGTATTGCATATAAATATTATCTGTCTTGGAGTTATTGTTGCCTCTGTTGTTGAAGAGGTTGTTGATGTTGATTTTCTTGTTAAATATGTTACCAATATTTCCTTGATTACCATTATTTCCTCCGTTTTGGCCGTTACCACCATTATTGCTTTTTAGATTGGAACTAACCAAGTTTTTAAAACTTTTAATTAATGCATTCTGGTTGAGACTAAGAGTAGGCATTGATTTCGAAGGATCGTTCAATTTGGCAATGAAACCAGCTATTTCCGGAGCATTGGGGAATTTGATCGTGTAAAGTAATGTCAATTTCAACTTTTCGCTAGTTGGAATATTCGGACTGTCAAACAAATCGTTGATTCTCGTTCTCAATACCTGTTGAGAATCTAAATCGCAAATCAATGTTTGCTGGAGTTCTCCGATCTCCCACAAGTTCCTGGAAGAGATCTTTTTATCTAACTCGCTGATAATATTCAAATGTTTCAATATGTTTGCTGATAATTTTTTGAATTCAGGAAATTTGGTCAACATCTTTTTCAACTCCGATAAGTTTTGATTGTTCAAATTGTCACTTCCCCAAGATTGCTTGGTTTGAGATTTGTACTCTTCGACGTACTTCTGAAACTTCTCAGTCAAATCTCCATAGTTCAAATACATTGATTCTTTGTAAAACTTATCTTGAGATTCAGTTAGAGTTACTGATTCGTTCGATTCTGCCAAGTGAACAATATTCTTTTTGATTCCAATTAATTCGTGGATCATGGATTGATAGGTCCAGGGCGTTATTAACGGAGTGCAGGGATCATTCTTTCTGTCTAATAATAATAATATTGGAGGAATATCGGATTTTTCGTTTGAATCATCAAATAAATTGTTATTAGAGTTAGAATTGATGTTGTAAAGAATTTCCGAACTCAATCTTTTTAAACCGATACTGTTTTGCTCGTACTTGATCACTGGACATTTTTTTAATGATAATAGCAAGCTTGAAATGCTGTTGGACTCCTCAACTATCAAATCGGTAGACTTGGGTACAGAGAGGTTCTCTTCTTTTTGTGTAACGTATAGATTGTGATTGACGATTACGTAATCCTGGAATAACTCGACCACACTCTGGATAGCTTCAAATTCATCGGCTTCAGCTAGTTTCTCTAATTGGGCTTTAGATATGGTGTTGTTGAGGAAGAGCTGATAAGAGTTGAAGTGAGGCGATCTCAATTCGTCGATCAAACTTTGGATTGACTCTTTGGTTGGTTTGATGTAAACAACACAATTCAAATGCTTCATGGCATTGAGATCGTGTTGATTTTCTATTAATTCGATCAAGATGATGTCGTTTTGTAGCAATTGGGATTGGGTGTATGACATTGATATTATGGGTGTAGTAGATCTGTCCACTAGCAACACCTTTGCTTTGGAACCAGTCTTTGACGCATCTTGGTTTTTGGCAAGAAACAACTTCGAAAAGTAGGTCTCGCTAACCTTGTTTAGATTGAGTGTCATGGGGGGATTGTCTTTAGCTGTGTGTATATGACAGCAAGAGCTATGAAGTGCCGTCAGTTTCTTGTGAGACTGATATTCTAGTCACGTGATCACGTGGCCCCCGTTGTAAGTAATATAAAGTGCTACTAGAAATGGCAAATAAAGTGTCAACGAGCTATTTTGTGCTGAGGGAAATAGTATTGAGGCTATTGGGGTGATTCGACCTTTTTATCAATTTCGAAATTTTTTGTCAAAAATCTTCAAAACTTATAAATTTTTCTACACATTGTGAAGTGAACTATTTTTGAAAACTTTCTATTCTCGAATGCTACTTTAATCTAATTTCTATTCTAGGTATATTCTAATTGTATTCTGATCATAATCTAGAATGCTCTTCAGGATAGTAAAACTCACTTAATGGTTTTTGAGGCTGGAGAACGCCACCTTTCCTGTGTTGCGATCTGAACTCGCCTACACTAGTGTATAGTTTGCCTGTTGGAAATTTAGCAGGTACTGGCGACTCTACACCCGCTTTGATTGCATGGAGTAAATGATCTGCAAAATCGTCAGGAATTTTGTTCGATTCTTCCAATTTGAGCTGATCAATAATCTGCGACACAATTTCTTCCAAATTGTCCAAGTTCTTATCCACAACTTCATCAACTTTATCACTACCGATTTCCAAATCAACAGATGAAATGTAATTGACCACAGAGCTTTGGATCAATTTCTTTCTTGGTTGTTCAGGCACCCTTTGAGCCTTGAAGTGGACTACGAATTTAGCCGTCTTTCCTGATTCGTTGAAAATATAGTCTCTCACAAACTGCAACAATTCTGGTTTGGTGATTGTCTCGAGGATATCGACATGTCTCTTCTTTTGTTCGAAATCAAATTTGCCTGATGAGATCTCCTCCCAAAATAAAGCTGACTCATCAGCCAAGGACTTCAACTTAGTGAGTTTAAGAACCTTCAAGGCATCTTTGTAAGCCTCAAACTCCTCGTCAGTAAGTTTATGAGTCAAGTATTTATCAAAGGACTTGAGGAATTCTTCTATTCTATACTCCAAATACTCTGTACTTCTTTCCGATTGGATCAAGATTCTGTAGAACAACGAAGACCTAAGCAACTTATTAGCAGAGAATACAATATAACCCAACTGCTCTTTGGTTCTTAATTGACTAAAAGAAGCGTCTCTAATGATAGTGGCGAACAAGTCAGTCAAAACTCTCAATCTGTCATCATTGGAGGTAGGATTGACCTGGATTGCGTATTCGATACACGAGTTGATATTCTTCGGATCTTTGTGAAAAAGCTCATATCTTACCTCAGTTTTTGGATCAAGAACATAGTTTTGCAAGCTAATGGCTTCACGAACTTTGTCATAATCTTCGTCAATTGGGTTGATTTCCTTGATATTCTTATTGATCAAGCTAACAATGTTTCTGGAGCTGGTGATATCAAAGTTACCGTGAACCAAAGCTTCGGCGAATATACCACCCAGCCAAAGGGTTTTGGAGGTGAATTCAAATAAGTCATTGAAGTTAGCTTTTGATTGGAGAAACTCGATCTTTTCTTCACGGGTATAAAGCTTTTCATTCAATACGGTTGCAAAATGAGTTCCTATCTGATGGTAGGGATTCTCATAAGAGAAATTCTGTAACTCTTGAATAAACTTCTCCTTGATAATTTCATACCTCTCTGGATTTGGCTTGAAATTGACAAACTTTTCAATGACTTGTTCTAATAAGAGAGGAAGTTTATCGTTGAATCCGAAAACCTTGATGTAGAAACCATCTTTGTAACTAGCTATTCTTACTTTCAAACCAACCACAGATGCATAGTAGGTGATTTGGTTGAGTTCATCATCGACCAATTCCGCCAATAACCCAGAATAAGATGACGCTTCAACAGTGGCAACTGAATTCGGCAAGTGGAAGCATATTTCAATACTTCCCTTTGGCACCTCGAACCTATCATCCTGCTTGAGCCATACCTGAAGTTTGTTTGTGTCTTCGATAAGATATGGGTGAGTTAACGGGTTTTCTGATTTCTTTTTGAAAACAGTGAAATTCTCAGGAATAAACTTATTTGGGGCAGGCAAATACAAGCCTTCGTTCAAAGATACATTTTCGAACTTGTCTTTCAAATCTTGAGGAAGAGACTCATGAGAGTATTCCGTGCCATAGTACTTCTCGGTTTTGGTAAATGGCTCCTTCAATAGTTTGGAAGCAACAGTGACTTTGAAGCTCTTGGGGGTGAAATACTGGGCCAAATCCTTGATAGCGGCAGCATCAAATTCACGATGGGAAGAATGACTCAAAACGTAGTTTGGAGAGATGTTCTTCTCAACGTGATACAATTCAGCAGCCAATCTCGAAGCAGTGACAGAAGTATCTTGCTTCTGCTTGAACTTGAAGTTGATCTTGGAGACGTCATTGAATTCTTTCCATATCCATTCTTGGGGTTCGGTGTCACCGATGAGTTTGAGATACTCAAACGTGCTAGCGACCACGTCATCCCAATGTTCAAGACCCAAAGGTGTGACATCAAAGTCAATGAGAAATAACAGCTGATTGATACAGATACGGTCAGTCCCAGCAGACAATTTGTTGACCCAGCCTTTTTGCTTTAAGTAGTAAAAGATCGAGCCTTCACTTTCGTGGCCCAACAAGTGTGAGTAGTAACGCGTTGGGTTGGTGCTCCACTCTTTGTCGTAATCCCTAGGAATATGAAAGATCAAATTCACCAGGTGCTCATCCATAACAGGCTTGACTCTGGTGACCGTAGAGAGTTCCTGTGGGGTATAAATGTGCTCGCCTCCGTATTTTGGTTTCTCGAGTTGTTTGTCAGCGATTGGGGAGAACTTCTCCACGGCCCACTTAGCCAAGGTGTCCAAGTCTTCTTTACCGATCAAAACAAGCCCCATGAGATTAGCCGAGTAGTTCTCTCTGTGAAAATCCATGAGAATATCACGCACATTCAAGCCGCTTTCAGTTGGAATGGTGTGAAGAGTCTCAAAGTTACCGGTGGAAAATCCATTGTAAGGGTGCTTTGGGTTCGTCAACAGCTTTTCCAACTGATACATTCTCCACAGATCGTTTTGTAAGTTCTTTTTGTTCTCGGAATCAACCGCATTAATTTCACGATCCTTACAGCTCTTGCTGAATAATGGCGATATAAAGAACTGGGCAAACCGATCCATGGCTCCTTCGAAGTAGTCAGCACTAACTTGAAAGTAGTAGTTGGTGTGTTCTGCAGCGGTGTAAGCATTGGCTCTTCCTGAATGTTGTGCAAGGTAATTCATATACTCGCTCTCCTTGGGATACTTGGAGGTACCCATGAACAACAAGTGCTCACAGAAATGGGCCAAGCCAGGCACACCGTATTGACGGTCTTCTAAGGCTCCAATGTGGACATCGAGCGCAGCAGCTGCCTTATCGGTGGTAGGATCATGGATAAGCAAGGCGTTAATATTATTCTCGAGCTTGATGAAGCGGTAGCTTCTATCGTCGGTGACAGGCTTTTCGATGACGGCATCAGAAGCCAATGTGGTGTATGAGGACATGGTACGTGTGGAGCGAGTGCAGTAGGGGTCTACCAGTTTGGGAATAAGTTCAGAAATTCGGAAAGATATGCCACGTCTACGTAGCATCTATGTTCCACAGTTGTCAAAATCATGTGAAGGGAGAATTCGGAAAATCGCGTGGGGCACAAGTGTAAAGATTAGACGAGCCGTACAATAGGCAATAATATGCAGAATTGACAGTTTATCGCCGACCCTATCTATAGAAATCTATACATCGGTTAAGAGTATATTGTCTACTGGGTATATGGTATATTGTCTACTGGGTATAGGGTATATAGGTCTAGGGATGTTCTATTGTAATGAGTCTAAAAGACAGTTGAGGTTGACGAGGAAGCTGCTTATCAAAAACTCCACGCTGTCCAACTTGGTGAAAGCGCTCACCAAGACCGGATCAGGCGACGACACCTCGATCTTTTTGTTGATCATCACCACCATGTTGTTGTAGGTGACACATTTGGTAACGTAGTCTATAGGGTCGAGTTTTGGCCGCAACAGCAAGTGGCTTATCACGTTGCTCAACACGCCGTCGCCCTTTTGTTCGCCTGCCAGCGTAAGTTGGTTGAGTCTATTTTCGATATCCGCAACATTCAACGGCGAGGCATTTGTGGGTTGAGGAGAGGCGTGAGAACTAGGAAGCTTCATTTCTTCGCGGATTTGATCGATGTAGGAAACCCCTGTGGGCGTCACGTCACCCCACGGCCGTTCAGTAATACGGCGAAGACTCTTGAGATCTACACATATCTCTGCCTGACTGATGTACAAGTCAATTGCCACGGTGGGTGGTAGCTCTGGCTCAAACGAATTCTCGGGGGTGACGTTGAGTGGAAAAACGAGCAGCGGATCGGTGGGGAGCTGCAAACTGTTTTTGGCCGTCTGGATATGGTTGAGAAGTGCATTGAACGACTCGACCAACCGGTGGTGGCTTGTATCGGAGCACCCATCATACGTAGCAACCTCCTTGATCATCTCGATTGCCGACTCCACCGAGTCTTTGGCAGTTATGATTTGCGGAAGCAACACTCGCTGCTTCAACGTGAGGTGATGAAGTGACTTGAAGTGCGACTCTCGCACCACCACCGACATCTGGCTCACATAAGGCCCGTCTCGCACTATGATACCTTTCAATGTTTCCAGCTTGGCGGTGGTGAACGGGAGCTTTATAGCAGGGCCACGTTCAATGTGGTTGGCCTCGTCTGGGGCTTGGGGCGAGTTGTGGATGAGGAGATTGCAGCATATCTGGAGGGCCTCGATCACTTGGGGTAGCTCGGGCAAAACAATCTTGGAAACGAACCAGTGGAGCTCTTTGTCAGCCTGCTGACGCTGCTGGGTCTCCAAGTGCCGCAGAAACGCTAGAGAGTCCACCATTACTCAAATCCACCTGCTAGAGAGCTACCGTGATTCTTCCATGGCAGTGCGGCGGAGATATCACGTGCCCGCCTGCACCCAGCGCCATCAACACCAGAGTCGACAACAAATCCTCCCACGCAAAACAACGCAGAGTGCCTTTTACATGTGCAGGACTGGCTTATATCCACAACTAGATACGTACTAAGAGAACATGCTGGGACCATCTACATCAAGCGAAAGATCGACAGTGATACAGGGAGAGCCCCACCAACATGACGGAAACTCACTTAAACCAGAGTATGACAATGTAACCGCCACTGCCGCTGCTGCTGTATCAGCATCGGGTTACGGCGCCGGACTTGCAGATGAGGCTAATCAGTTCAATCATCAACAGAGCTATGCCAACGCGGAGTTTCAGCATCGTGCAGAGTTACAAAGAAGACAGCAGCAGTTACAACAACAGGAGCTACACCACCAGCAACAATTGCAGCAGTTCCACCAACAACAGCAACAACAACAACAACATCTGCAACAACAACAACAAAGGCAGCAGCAACAACAACAGCAACAGCAACAACACCTTCACCAGCTACAACAAGTACAGCACGGGATTCCGGAAGACTATGACAACGGCGGCATTCTCGGGTCGCGTTTCATCGAGAACGAAATCATAAAAACGTTCCCCAGCAAACCATACTTGGTGAAATATGTCAAAGATATTCTTAGTGTGGAGGAAAGATGCAAGATTGTGATTAATTCGTCGAAACCCAAAGCAGTCTACTTTCAATGCGAGAGGTCAGGATCGTTCAGAACCACCGTCAAAGACCTGGCTAAGAGACAGAGGGTGGCGTACACAAAGAGAAACAAGTGTGGTTACAGATTGGTGGCCAACTTGTATCCTCCCGAAAAAGATAAGAAAAAGGACAAGAAGCCAGATGCGATTGACGACAAATTGGCCGAGTTCGCGTCGGACCCGTCGCAAATCACCAACGAAATGTGGATTTTGAGAATGATCAACCCGGTTCACAACCACCCTCCAGAACCGCTCAGTGGCAAGAAAAAGAGACTGAAAAATGCCCGTACCTTGGTGGAAAAACCGTTGCATCGCTCGGTGGGAAGTGCGGCTGTTGCGGCAGCTGCTGCGGCAGGCCACTACGTGCCAGGAGACGTTCTGCAGTTGGCCCACAACACACTCCATCATCACCACCAGCTTCATCATGAAGATGACCACACGCCGTCGGTGCAAGACGCTGCAGTCATAGCTGCCATCGAAGCCGCGCCGGCTGCTGCTGCTGCTGCTCTACACAGTCAAAACACCCCGGTTGACCCTAACATCGATCCCAACGTAGATCCTAGTGTCCAAGCCCATGATCATGCACACTTAAGACAGTTTCATCCGGGATTAAGACGCTAGGGCTGCGACCCCAAATATTGTTTTATTATGTATATTGTTTTTGTAAGATTAAAATGCGCCTCTCCACCTACTGTATTGTCTTCTTATCTTTGGTTATTCTGTATGGTACCAGCCGTGGATTTCGCGGTCGTGCGCGCACACGAGCCGAGCTCTGACTTTTTTGACTTTTTTCTTGATGGTACCTTCATTTTTTATATAAATCCTGTCTGGTTGGTATATGATAAGGACATTGATCCCAAAACGCGTAATGTCTACTACTCATAACGATTGGCCATCCTCCAAGGTCAGAACCACTTTTTTGGAATTTTTCAAGCAAAAACAACACGTTTTCGTTCCTTCATCTTCGGTGGTTCCTCACAATGATCCATCGCTTTTGTTTGCCAATGCTGGTATGAACCAGTATAAACCTATTTTGTTGGGTACCGTCGACCCACTGTCGGACTTTGCCACCTTAAAACGTGCCGTCAATTCTCAAAAATGTATTCGTGCCGGTGGTAAGCACAACGACTTGGAAGACGTTGGCCGTGACTCATACCATCACACCTTCTTTGAAATGTTGGGTAACTGGTCCTTTGGCGACTACTTCAAGAAAGAAGCCATTCTGTGGTCTTGGGAGTTGTTGACTGAAGTATACAAGTTGGACAAAGACAACTTGTATGTGACTTATTTCGGTGGTGATGAGAAGCAGGGCTTACAGCCAGACTTGGAAGCCAAACAGCTTTGGAAGGATGTCGGAGTTGCCGAGGACCACATTTTGCCTGGTGATGTCAAAGACAACTTCTGGGAAATGGGTGAACAAGGTCCTTGTGGTCCCTGCTCTGAAATCCATTACGACAGAATAGGTGGCAGAAACGCTGCTCACTTGGTCAACATGGACGATCCAAATGTGTTGGAGATCTGGAACGTTGTTTTCATGCAATTCAACAGAGAATCTGACTCGTCTTTAAGAAACTTGCCTGCTCAACATATCGATACTGGGATGGGTTTCGAAAGATTGGTGTCCATCTTACAAAACAAATACTCCAACTACGATACTGATATATTCCTCCCAATCTTCGACAAGATAAGAGAGATCACTGGTGTTAGACCATACACTGGTAAGTTTGGTTCAGACGATAAAGATGGTATTGATACTGCTTATAGAGTCATTGCCGATCACGTCAGAACCTTGACATTTGCCATCACCGACGGTGGAGTTCCAAACAACGAAGGTAGAGGTTACGTCTTAAGAAGAATCTTGAGAAGAGGCTCCCGTTACGTGCGTAAGTACATGAACTATCCTATCGGTAGCTTTTTCCAACAACTTGTCGATGTGGTCATTGAAAAGAACAGCGAAATTTTCCCTGAAATCGCCAAGGGTGCTCAAGACTTGAAGGAAATCTTGAACGAGGAAGAATTGTCCTTTGCCAAAACTTTAGACAGAGGTGAAAAATTGTTCGAGCAATACGCCATCATTGCATCTAAAACCCCAGAGCAAACCTTGTCCGGTAAAGATGTATGGAGATTATACGATACTTATGGCTTCCCAGTTGATTTGACCAGATTAATGGCTGAAGAGGCTGGCTTAATGATCGACGAGCCAGGTTTCGAAAAAGCCAAGGAAGAATCGAGAGAAGCTTCCAAGGCTACTGGTAACAAGAATACCACCAACTTGGTGAAGTTGGATGTCCATGCCTTGTCAGAATTGGATTCTAACGACTCAGTTCCAAAAACCGATGACTCACCAAAATATGGACTCGAAAACACCGTTTCCAGTGTTGTTGCCATTTACGATGGATCCAAATTCATTGACTCCATTTCCGATTCTACCCAGCAATATGGTATTTTATTGGACAAAACTCCCTTTTATGCTGAACAGGGTGGTCAAGAATACGATACTGGTAAGATAGTGATTGACGGTAAAGCCGAATTCAACGTCACAAACGTTCAAGTATACGGTGGTTACGTTTTACATACCGGTTCTCTTGTGGAAGGATCCCTCAAGATCTCCGACAAAGTCATTGCTACTTACGACGAATTGAGAAGATGGCCAATCAGAAACAACCACACCGGTACTCACATCTTGAACTACGCTTTGAGAGAAGTATTGGGTGATTCTATTGACCAAAAGGGTTCGTTGGTTGCACCAGAGAAATTGAGATTCGATTTCAGTCACAAACAAGCCTTAAAGCCAGAAGAGTTATTGAAGGTGGAAACCATCTCCAACGAATATATTAAGTCCAACAAATCTGTATATTCCAAGGAAGTTTCTTTAGCAGCTGCCAAAGAAATCTACGGGTTAAGAGCTGTTTTCGGTGAAACATACCCTGATCCAGTCAGAGTGGTGTCTATTGGAACTGAAGTTGACGAATTAGTCAGCAACCCAAAGAACGAAGCCTGGCACAAACTTTCTATTGAGTTCTGTGGTGGTACTCACGTTGCCAAGACCGGTGAAATCAAGGATTTGGTTATCATTGAAGAGTCTGGTATCGCCAAGGGTATTAGAAGAATTGTTGCTGTCAGTGGTAATGAAGCTCACGAAGTCCAAAGAATTGCCAAGGATTTCGATGCTCAGTTAGATTACGCCACCAGATTGGACTTTGGTGCTGAAAAGGAATCCAAATCCAAGGAATTGGGTGTTGCATTGAAGAAATTGTCGATCTCTGTATTGGAGAAACAAAAGTTGACCGAAAAGTTCAACAAATTGGACAAGTCTATCAAGGATGAATTAAAAGCCAAGCAGAAGGAAGAATCGAAGAAGGCCACCGATGCAGTCAATGAATGGTTAGCCAAAGGTGACAAGGCCGGTGAATTCTTTGTCAGCCACTTGCCAATTAGTGCTAACGCCAAGGCCATCACTGAAGCCATCAATGTGATCAAGAAAGCCGACAAGACCAAGTCTATTTACTTAATTACTGGCTCAACCGATAAAGTTGCTCATGGATGTTACGTATCAGACGAAGCCATTGCCAAGGGGGTTGACGCCACTGCTTTAGCCCAAGCCGCTTCTAAACAAATCGGTGGTAAGGCTGGTGGTAAGGGTAACATTGTTCAAGGTATGGGAGACAAGCCAGAAGGAATCAACCAAGCCATTGAAGAAATCACTCAATTATTTAAGGAGAAATTATAATAGTCCAAATATATAATTTTTTGTAAATTATATCCTTAGTTGTAAATAAATGCAATAGTATATAACGATACTTAAAGTACAGAATCGACCGGCGGTTCTTCATTGGTAAGCTTGTCTTCTTCAACCTGGTCTATTTGTTGAGCACCACCCCCGACGTTGTTGAGAATTCGAGCTACAATATCGTCCAATTCTTCTAGGGGCACGTCAGGTAGCTTTCCAATTATACTGACTGTATTGATCCGCCAGTTAAGATGAGGATAGCTACCAAGTTTGACAGTTCCCGCACCGTATTTGGCATCTACTTCGTTTTGCAACTTCTCCAAGAAGGGTGCAAACTGGTTTTCAGATGAGGTGGTTTTCACGTAACGGCGAACTAGCAGAGAGCCATCGGATACAATTCTGGACTTGAAATGCGGTTCTAATAAATGAATGAGCTTGGTGAACAAGCTAGGCACTCCAGGCAAAACATATACTTGCTGGTCAAGTACAACTACGGGGAACCAAAGAGAGTCTTCAGTAAATATCTTTTCTACTGTTGTGTCACTCTTGGGAGTGGCAGTGGGCAAAGTAGCCATCTTGTAAAATGCATTTAATTGATCTGGATCCAACTTTTCCAACTTTGGACCAATGAGTTTTTGCATCCTTTGCGCCACTTCATTATCCAATTTGTAGTCAAGTCCGAACTGTTCACTTAGCACCGGATAGGTTATGTCATCATGAGTAGAACCAAGACCCCCGGACGTGATAATGAGATCGACTTTATCTTGTTCACGAAGAATTCGAAGCGAATTTATTATGTCCTGTTTGTCGTCTCCACAAACAATTGTACGCTTTAATGGGATTGATAGAGAATTGAAACAAAAGCGAGCAAAGTTGTAGGAGTTGGTGTCGAGGATCTTGCCGTTCAAAACCTCGTCACCAATTATAAGACATCCTGCCGAAGCAATCGGTTTGACACCTGTGCTCATGTATAATCTATGTGTACGATGTATTATACTAGTAATCCCCTTGAATTTAGCATACATCGTCTACTCAATCTCCGAAACTTCAAACTCTAAATGTTGCTGGGCCCACTATCTTCTCCGCATCCTACGATTAGCGCGCCCACGACTCTTACCCATCCCACAGCAGCCACAACACTGCGGGGCGCTGTTGGTAAACCCGCGCCAAACAAATTCCTGCACTATGGAAGAATGGCTTTTCCGTTTCGGGTCCGTGCAGGTCCCACGTTTCTTCTTTTTCTGACTAAGCCACCAACAAACAGAATTCGCAGAAAAAAAGCCTAAACGCCATCGTCAAAAGGGAATTTCTTCTTGTGACATTACTAACAACCCCATTAGAGAAAAAGGACACCTCCTTAGTCTTATATATCCACGCCACTAGACACATCAACAAAGTCGACTTTAAACACCTTAAACTTCCCTTATCGATACGAATAGATTTAGAAACACTATCGTAGCATCTTCCTTACTGTATTCCAGCTCAGTCATCTTGTTAAAATATGGGAAATAGCCCGTCCAAAAATGACCCGCCGCCGAATAACCAATCCAACTCTGCCACAACAGGTATTGTTGATGGAGAATTAGAGACTGATGAATCCGCGCCGGCGCTATCGCATTTGCCCACTCCCAAATCACAACCTAGCAGAAGCTCCAAATCTTCTGCCATCGATATTGGTACTTCTCCAAGTTCCAATACATTTAATTCCAACTATTATAAAAATAAAAATGACAAGATCCCAAGAACTTCCAAAATCAAAATCAACACTGAGTCTCCTAAAGCTTCCCGTAAGTATTCCAATCATGATTTAGAGTTGGACCTCGAAATAGGGGCTTCCATGGCGCAGCTCTTGAAGACTTCCAACTCTCAAGCGGTGTATTGCTCTTCAGTAGATAGCATCAAGTCAGATGCTTCGACCATGTCTCCTGTTTTCACTACAGTAGAAGAAACTAAGGACGAAGATCTGGTGCTGTCTTTGGGCTCCACCTCTCCATTTGCCAAAAACTACTACTACAAGGATGAAACCAAAGAGTGTTTTGCCAACGCTCATAACTCTGGTGCTTGTAATACCACTAGTAATGGCAACTGTAACAAACTGGCCAAAAGATTAGATGCCATTAGTGAGTTAGATTCCACTGCTGAATCTGTAAGAACCGGGGATAATCACTCCACCTCGTCTAATAGCGAAAGCTCATTAACTTCAGCCAACTTGAAGAAGCATGAGTTGAAAATTCCTCCAGTATTAGGCGAAGCTTTGGTCAAAAACGTATCTTCCAGTTCTTCCAATCTTTCGAACTCTCCTCCATTAATCCCAGTCAACAACAAAGTGGGTATTGATCTTGATGGTGTGATTGATCGATTGATTGAGATTGGTTTGAGCAAGAAGTCATCTAGTCGTCGTGCCTCCAAAGATAAGCTTCCAGTGACCGCTAGTGAAATCAAGTATATTCTTCACAAGTCTCGTTCTATTTTCTTAGAACAACCGACCTTACTTAGATTGTCGCCGCCTGTCAAGGTCGTAGGTGATATTCATGGCCAGTTCCATGATTTGATTCGTATATTTAACAGCTGCGGTTACCCACCGTACTCCAACTATTTGTTTTTAGGGGATTATGTTGACAGAGGTCACAAATCCTTGGAAACCATACTATTGTTGTTGTGCTACAAGATCAAATACCCTGAAAACTTTTTCATGTTGAGAGGTAATCATGAATCGGCCAATATCACCAAGATCTATGGATTTTACGATGAATGCAAACGTCGTTTACCAGCCATTGCAGGAAACCACAAGTTATGGAAGACATTCATTGATGTCTTCAATACATTACCCATCGCAGCAACTATCAACGATAAGATATTCTGCATCCATGGGGGCTTATCTCCAGACTTGTACGACTTGAATCAAATCGATAACATCAAGAGACCAACGGATATCCCCGATAAAGGACTCTTGGCCGATTTGTTATGGTCGGATCCAGATTCACTGGTCAAGACATTCTCGGTCAACAACTGGCCCAAGAATGATCGTGGTGTTTCCTATAGGTTTGGCAAAAAGCATGTCGACTACTTTTGCAACAAATTTAAGATGGATTTGATTGTACGAGGCCATATGGTTGTTGAAGACGGTTATGAATTCTTCAACAAACGTAAGCTCGTTACGATCTTTTCAGCACCGAACTATTGTGGAGAGTTCAACAATTTTGGAGCAGTCATGAGTGTTGACAAAAGCCTCTACTGTTCATTTGAGCTTATCAAACCTCAGTAATTGATCTACATTTTCTTGTTCTATCGAGTCATATTATTTTTATCATATTGTGGAGTTATGTGTTTGGTTTATTATATTTTATTTTCGACCATTCTTTATGATAACACGATTTTATTTCTCTCATGTTTAGTTTATACCGATTGATTTTTTATTTAATGTCTTGTAGAAATAGTTCTGTAGAAGCTAGGAAAAACAACTCGAGCTATATATTTAGGTGGCCCACGAATCCAGTACATCAAGATCAAAGCTTTGAGGTCAGAAATAGTCACAACATTGCGTTCACAATAGGAACGCATGCATGTACGATCTACTTTTATCGTGGTTGACCTTTCTGAATCTTGGTCCTTCAGAGCGGGTTGGGCTACAATTATTCTAAGTTTTATGTTCTAATATTTATTGATGCATCCTATCCGTTCCCAGTTTAATATACAGTTAATTTACAGTTATTCCGTTATTCAAGTTGTTGCGCATACCTTTTGCGCTTGAGATGAGGTGACGACGATCCGTCCACACTATATCCCTTGGAATTGTATCTTTGTAGTACCGAAAAACTACCTTCTTCAACTTTCTCATCCTCAATACTTTCATCTTCGTCATTTTCAGATGTGGCGTCTTCATTGGAATCATAATCCGAGTCATCGATACTCACATCATCACCAGACATTGACCTATCTTCAGCCATGTCTGAGGTGTTTCCAGGATTGGATTTGAGTGCTGCAGCAAACGTAACATGGGGCTGAGGTGCAGCTGATCCAGGCAAATAATGAGTTAAAGCTTCACTTTGGGTGCTGCGTATAACAGTGGTATTTTTACCCATTAATTCAATTAGTTGGTTGTAGTATAACGCCAAGACATCCTTGGCATATTTGATGGAGCTTTCACCCTTGGCTTTGAGCTGCTTTCCTGGCATACACCTCCAATCGACTCTTTCCAAGAAATCGAGCTCGAGGCAGTTCAATTCGGTGATTGCAACACCACCAACTTTGGCGTAATGGTCATTAGTATAAAAGAAATCTTCCATTGATTTTTGAGCAAGCATAGTACCAACCAATAAAAATCTATGAACTGTCCAAGAATTTAGGGTAAAAAACGGTTGATACTGATGGGATAAAAGATCTATGTAATAAATGGTTGTCAATAAAGTGGCAGGATTAAAGTTGTTGAATTTGGTTAGTCTTGTAAGGTAAGTATGGGTGGAAATGGATGGAGGAGTACGTGAGTGATACCTAGTTAATAAGCTGTTAGAAGAAGACGATGAACTGGTGGGTTTTGAAATAGAGCTGGGCACAGATTTGTCGTTCAAGCTTATCAACGACAGCATCATGCGGGTAATTAGGTTGATCAAATCATCGATGCCACAGTCCATGAACTCTTCCGGCAAGTATTTCTTGGTTATAGGCAAATCATTCTTGGAATCAACCGCTACGTCATGAGAAACATGCACTTTATGCCCTACCTTAGGAGAACCAAGGTCTTTCTTCTTGAGATAAGGCAGACGCTTATGCTGGTCAGCTTGTTGGTCATGATGCTGAATGTGATTTTTTTGTCTGATACCGGGAGATTTTAGTGTTACTCTAGAAGGAGAGGCTACAGCACTCTTCACGCTAACAGGCTGGGGTTCGGTGTTGACGAGGTATTTTTGGTAGATCTCAAGCAGTTTGATCTTCCGCTGACGGTTGATAGAGCGGAAGTATAGTTGGTGGTTATTAAGGCATGACAGGTTGGGGGTTTTGATGTACTGTGCTAAAAAAGGGTCTGAAGGAGATGCGATGGGAATTGTGTGGGCGTGAACATCTTTGTGGTTCGGCGAATGATTACTTGCTTTAGTCAATAATTTCGTGTGTGTGCTTGACATCTTTGGCGATACCGTATTTATTATAGTATCATTAGGTGATGGAAATGGCGAAGACCTGGATAGTAGACTCATAATTAGGTGACTGTGTTAAAAAACCATGATTAGATTTAATCACGATTCGGTAAAAATAGAAAATAGGATAACAGTACAAGGGTGTTGTTCAGTTTGTCAGTTAGTTGTCAGTGTATATAGGAACTCAAGTCAGGATGGTATTTGTAAACTACTTTGCTGTAATTATGATCGATGTAATTTGCAAGCTTTTACTCTGCAAATGTAACAAGGTAAGTATAAGTAAAGAAAGGTTTGGAAGTGTTGGACCTCTATGGGTTGGAAAATGGACGGAGCAAGCTAAACGAGCCAGTTTTAAACAGCTCGAACCTATTATTATCGTCAGTCTATTAGTATAGAAAGTAATATAGGTGTTCCAGAGTTGGGTACACCTATGACACAAAACGCCAGACGCACACGTGTGACCCCTCCACGTGTGGTGATGACCACTAGTTGGTACCGCAACAAGACAAATAAGTGGGGCAGAATCTACATGCAGAAGGACAAAACGGGATTAATGGGCGTAAGCCGAACGATAACGCTACCCCTTATCTTATTTCCAGACGTAATCGACTAAATCGTAGGTGGTTTGTTGCCGATTCTAGTTACTTGGGTAATTAAAGACGGCATCGAAGTATGCAGTGCCTCAAAACGTGGCACCGAGAGAAAGTATTACTTGCGAATTATGGGCGATCCCTTAAATGCGCTTCTGTAATGGGGACGGAAAATGGTCCCTAAGACAGCAATTTCAAGACACTTCCCTGAAGTCAGGCCCGCCTCACAAAAATACGCGATGACTCTCTCCGGGTCCCATACAGCCCTAATAGTTGGTTGAGGCACCCAAAAAATTTGTGTGCGAACGGCGAAAATCGTGATTTTCGCATGACCTTCGAAAACAAAACAAATAAACATCTGCAATTTTTAAGGCACCAAAAGGCTTTAGGCACCATGGATGAGCTCTACTACTTAGAGGAAGGTATGTTGGGTGTATATAGCATTTGTAGCTGTAACAATACCGTGCGCCACTTTTAGCATTTAAATACTAACAATTTAGGGTTCAATCCTCTGGAACTTAAAGTGACCCAGCTTCGAAGTGTTCTCACTGAGCACAATGTCAAATTCCCATCCAGCGCCAAGAAACCCCAATTGATCCAGCTTTTCGAAGAAAACATATCCAACAAAGCCAAAGACTTGCTTCTTGAGTATGCTGAGAAGGATACTTCCAAATCTCCTGAAGTAAAGAAGAACAAAACGACTACAAAACACAAGAGAAAGACCTCCGATAACTCTGCCAATGTCTCTGCATTAGGCTCTGAAACTGACTCAGCTACTCCACATACTGAGAACGGGTTTACCACAGAAAAATCCACAGAACAGGCCAATAAATCCGAGGTTTCTGATGGAGAGTTGCAGCCATTGCTGCCAACTTCCAGAAAGAGAAAGGGTGATTCTGAATCCAAGGCGATCCCCAAAAAACCCAAGATCACGTCGCCAAAATCAAAGGAAACTCAATCATCCGAAACTTCCCCGAAAGTCAGCTCCAACGAAAAGACTGTAAAGAGTCCTGCTTCTGGTGACAAGGCAAAGTCTCCTAGGATTAAGTCTTCTGAGTTAATATCCCCTAAGATAAAATCCCCTGAGGTAAAGTCTCCTAGGATTAAATCTCCAAGAACAACTAGAGCAACCTTGTCTTCACCCATCACCAAATCCGAACACTCTCCCAAAAAGTCGATCTTTTCGGACGATGAAGATGATGAGTCTTTTGAAGCCTCTATAATCAAATCAACACCGAAAGTCAAACCTTTGAAGGTGACAAAGCCAAAGTCGAAGAGAAATACTCCCAAATCTGACAGGGGCAATAGAACACCCATCAATAACGAAAATGCAATTCCTAGCGCATCAATCAGTGTAAAGGAAGAAGAGAAGGACTTTGATGAGATAGTTGCCCAGATTAAGAAGCAAGAAAACGTAAACGAGCTTCCTGTCGTTGATCTCAATTTACCGTCTCAGTTGGGTGTATCACATCAAGGCTATCCAGTGTCTATTGATTCACAATTGGCTACGCCGAGAGTATTAAGATCATCAGCTCAACCAACTCCGAGAAGAACTCCAAGACAGACCCCTTCACGCCATCTAGGAATATCAAGCACCCCTAGACCCAAGCTTATCCCTATCAATAAGCTGAACAACGAATTATCCGATGACGAATCGGACGACGAGGATGAAGAGGAAGAAAAAGAGGAAGAACCGGTTAAGATCCAATCAAAACAAAAACCAACTGACACTAAAGGCTCTCTCAAGCCATCAGGAGAAAAACAATTCAAGTTTGGATCAACACTTGTCGGCTTTGCTATTTGGTTGGTTGTTGGATTAGCTTGTGCCTTTGGATACTGGTACCATTTACAGCTTTCTCTTGTAGGGTATTGTGGACAAGAAATAAACTATCCAACGTTCCCGAATGCTGAAAACTCCGTTGTGAAATATATTGGCGATTACTTGGATCATAACCTCAAACCTAAGTGCACACCGTGCCCTAATCACGCCAGGTGTTTCCCCCATGCTGAATTGGCATGTTACGAGGACTTTATCGAGTACAAACCCTGGACCAACTTCATATTTCCTCAAAACAAAAAGTGTGTTCCTGATACGAGAAAAGCCGAAAAGTTGGAAATCATGATAGATGTTGCATTGGATTTGTTACGAAGCAAGAATGCAATGAAACAATGTGGAAAGTCCAGCAATATCGAAGAAGCTGGAATCAAAGTTGACGAGCTACATGATCTCCTCTTGTCAATGAAAGCTCCATATATAACCGTGGAAGAATTCGAAGAACTTTGGGAGCGGTCCGTTGTCGAATTGGAAAAAGAACCAGATATAATTGTAAGGCAAGTTTACATTCAAGATACTAATGAGGGAAATTTCTGAAATGACCAGTATTTCCCTTATTTTTGTTACCTTTTTGATGAATTAATACTAACATTTTTAGGCAGGACCTCCAGATTTATCATCCCCTGTTATCGCCTCTATCGCTAACGACACTGAGACCCCGGCACACAACAAGGGCAAGATTCTTCGATCGACGTCCTTATCGCACATCACGTTCAAGTGTCAGTTGAAAAATAGTATAGTTGGATCTCTTGTACAATATAAGTACAAACTATTGATCATGTTGTTCATATTCTCGTTGATCAAGTACGTCCAGCACAGATACAACAAATACAAACTCGAACTCATCAAAGTTGACATTATTTATCAAGAAGTGCTTGCGAAATTGAGCCACCAGGCCAAACTCTCGAAGCAGTACAATAACGATAAGATCAGCCCGTATATTGGATCGACCCAATTGCGTGATTTGATACTAGGCAACGAAAATAACCTCAAAAAGAGAGTATCAATCTGGAACTCGGTGGTCTACAAGGTCGAACACAACACCAATGTATCTTGCAAAATCATTGAGGAACATGGTGAAATCATGAAGGTTTGGCAGTGGATCACCGATGTAGACCAGTAGTTCTTGTCATCTCATATATAGCATAACTCTAATACATAACACTAATACATAACATTAACTATGAATATCTAACCTTTATCTATCACCATGGTACGCTACCATGTTAGGCATGCCCCAGCATTCATAACCAAGACCTTTTGCCAAGTAACAAAGTCCTTCCGTTTCTATACCATCGTAGCCCTCCAATCTTTCCCAAGTCGTTCCAACAATGTAGCTTGTGGGGAAAATAATGCCCTGTTTGTATATGGATGATTTCGCAAACAAAATTGCTCCTCCCACCGAATCTAACTTGACAGAATAATTGATGTTATCGTAATGTTGCAGGTATGTTTTTTTGTCTTTGAGAAACGTTTCGAAGTGAAACATCTCTCGAGGTATGTCTCTTGGGGTGTAGTTCAAATCATCCCACAGATTATTGTCTAGCTTTTTTGACTGTTCTTCGTTGGGTTTGGTCCTCGAACCTCTCCATGAGTTTTTGTCATAATCCTTGTCGTTTCCCTTGACGATTCTGGGCACAATTATATCGTGATTGGAATCTACAAAGCTTTTCAAGACTTGCGAAGGGTTTTCGAACCTCTCGATGTCGGAGTCCACAAATAATGTATACTTTTCGTCTCGCAAAGCGTTGAAGAGCAAAAAGTTGCGGGCTCTTGCAATTGTTTTCCGTCTTATTCTCTGTACATTATCGGCATGTCTATCTTGAGAAGGATCTGCTTGATACTCTAGAAACGGTGCTTTCACCAAGGTGATCCTATTGAAGTCCGTGAGAGACAGTATATATTTTTCCACTGTATCAAACTCGGAATCGGAACTGACGAGAAGGCCCAACGATACATGATGATCTTGGCTGTATAACGATTGGATGGTGGAAATAAAGTCGGAAAATGTCCGATCCTTGCCGTAAGCTTCCTTTCCGGCAATCGAACTTAAGATAAGGAGACTATTCTTGTCGCCTGTCATATCGAACATGCTATGATGGGTGCTCTCATATGTCAACTTGGTATATTGATTGTCGGAGTAGCGAGACGTAGAGTAACCCAATGGACCCGAGTTTCGATAAACACCAAGAAACGAACCGACCACGATCAACCCCACCACGATAACCACGATATTTACCTTCCTTAGCACCATTGCAGCTTATCACTCTTCCATCACTTCGCGTTCCCTGCAGCCCTGATTTTTCGCTAGCCACTCCTCGAGTGCGCTACATCAGCCCCGCCGCCTAAGTTGCGGAGACAGATCGGAGGCAAATAATTCATTAGTTGGAGCTACAACATCCATACGTTGTTGGATAAACGGTTTCAGGCATCTATAATGGGCAGCACGATTTGGGACTTGGGAGACGATCTTTTGATCACCCAGATTCCTCGATATTTGATGCCAGAAGATATCTTCAATTTCTCGCTCGTTAACAAGGCCACCTACAATGCATTCCACCATTCATCCTTGACCACCGCCTTGTACAAAATCTTGTACAACAAAAAGTTCACCAACAACGACCAGAACTACACTATCGACAACGCAGATGACTTGAATTGGGTCCAGTTGTTCAAACTACGGGTCAACTTGGGCCAGAAAGTGTATACCTGGGGATCAAGTGCCATGGGCCGCTTGGGATACTTGACCCGATCCATCGACCAAACTCACCTTACGAGTAATCCCTGGGGCATGAAGCACATCCACACGCCCACTAACTTGGTACCATTCAACGGCCACCTTATCGTAGACGTAATTGCAAATGGATTTTCCTTTTTGATCTTAACCAATGCAGGTGATATATTCTATACTGGAATGAGCTGGAAAAGATCTGCTGACGGTACCCCGGCATCTACACCAGGACCAATGGACGGTAAAGATGCTGGACCTCCAGCTTCTGAAATGGCACTCACCTCGTTGGCCACCGTGCCTCCGCTCCTGTCAAGAAGGAGTATTCGCGGAGGGGTGGTTGCGCTTCCATTCACATCGCGGCGAGCCCAACGAGCCGAGGCCGATCCAGCTCCACAGCCAACAGGTCCGCCCCAGTCGAGAAGACGGCTTCAGCCCAACCCCAACTTGACATTGCCACCTGAAGAAATGCAGTTTCCTCGTGAACTTAACTACTCTACTGGGCCTTCTAAGGCTGGAACCATTGAAGAAAACAACTTGTTGACCAAGTTGAAGTTGCCTGAGCTTCCTGGTGACGAAAGAAAACGCAAAATCATCTCGCTTCTGAGTGGCAGAGAACATATCGTGGCATTGGACAACCTTAACTACATTTATACTTGGGATACAGGCAGTTACGCCAACGAAGGAACCAGGCTCCATTTTCCTGGAATAGACCCCACTGCATCTGTTCTCAAGATCTCCGCGGGCTGGAACCTATCAGGATGCTACATTGCCGAAGTGGGCATAGTTATCTGGTACACCAGAAGCGCCATCACACCAGAGCAGTATGCGCTGGGCAACAAAGTCTCTGAAGCACGATATGTGGTGATTCCCCATACAATACACAATGTCACTGACTTTGCAGTAGGACTAGACTACGTGCTCTACATAGAAAAGAAAAGCAAGAAGCTCTTCAAGTTCGAATTGAGTGCTGGCGAGTATGCGCAACGGACCGATCCCATCGCATACGATGAACTTTCTATCTCAATTCTGGAAATGGACAATTTCAACCAAGGCATCAAGGACTTCATTACCAAGGAAGGAGTATTTTCGACTTTTAGCCAGATCAAGTGCTGTTTCACCAACTTTGCTGTCATCACAGACGATGGCAATGTGTTTATGGGAAACAAGTCACACTTGGTGTATAACAGTACCCATGACGAAGACCACGATGGATATAGACCCAAGTGGATCCCAGAGTTGCAAAATAAAGATATCAAGGCGGTGGAAATGGGTGACCACCATTACGTGGCTTTGACAGGCGATGGCAATATTTTAAGTTGGGGTTTGGAGATCGATGGCTGCGGCAGTTTGGGCTTGGGCGACAAGGAGTCGGTTCTTGCCAAGTATGACCTGTCAGAGATCAGTGACCAAGGTCGCGGACGTGGCTTTCGGGCCCTCAAACCGCTACAGGCCCAAAATCCACCGTACCCAGGAAAGTGGGTAGCCATCACCGCAAACGGCTGGCACACCGGCGGCATCTACGTGCCCACCTAAACACTCCAATTTACAACATAAATATTTACGTAACTATACTTCAAATACAACCCACCTTCATAGTACAAATTATATACTTAATAACGATACTTACTTTAGTGAGGGTTATAAGAATGTTTTCACGTGATTTTCACGGGTCATCTCGCACTGGCGCAATAGATAAGAGTAAGTCTGACCGAGCCCCTTGCGGTTGTAGTTTGTTCGGCTTTCGCGAGGCAATTCGTTTTGGTCACCTGAAATTGAACAAGCGTGCACTAGTGGTGTGCATCACGTCTGCTTCCTCAGTAACCATCGTATAGGTCCTCTCGTCAGCGTAAACGAGGCGTAGTCTGCTTGTAGCAATCCGGCGCGAATCAGTCATGTTGCATTTGGGGGGCGACCAATCTAGTCAGGTCGTTCCCAAGCGATGGACCGTTTTGTGTAACCGACCTGTTGTTTATTCCACCTCCCGCTAGTGACGGTACGAAGCAAATTGTTGGAAGACGTGTACTTTTTGAGGAGAGAGTCATTCAGGTCACACACGTATTTATTGTAAGCGAGTACCAGTCCTTTTTTACGTTTTCACTCCATAAACACCACACATATCGTTGCCCACCCCCAACGAGTCAGGTCTTTTTTTCCAAAACGTTCCGTACAAAATCGTCGTACTCAAAAATCAACTTTTTTCATCATAAACAACTCACATAAGATAACAGCATCCAGCATGGCTACCGTTAGTCCAAACATCAACAGTGAAGTGAGACACAGGCACTCCAGTAGTATAGGCAGTTTGACCGGAGGTATTGATGGGGGCAATACAGTGGGTTCTAGTCCCGCTACATTATCGCCCAATGTGCATAGTACCCACACACGTGAAAGACGGTCGTCTTCGATCATCCAGCATTTAGAACCTGATACCTTGGAAACCAAGATTGATCAATCGTTAAACCCCAACGTCAATGCCAACTGGGTGCATTTCAAAGGTGCATGGATCATTCATATTCTTTTGATTTTATTGTTGAAAATCATCCTCAACTTTATCAGTGCATTGGACAATAACTGGAATTGGACCTTAACCAATTTGACCTACAACATTGGCTCGTACATCATGTTCCATCAAATCAAGGGAACGCCTTTTGAATTCAATAATGGCGCATACGACAACCTCACTATGTGGGAGCAAATCGACAACGGTGACCAGTATACGCCCACCAAGAAGTTTTTGATGTTGGTCCCTATTGGATTGTTTCTAATCAGTACCCACTATTCCAATTACGACTTGAATTTGTTTATATTGAACGGAGTGAGTTGCCTTTGTGTGGTTATTCCCAAGTTGGCTATTGCTCACAGATTGAGAGTCACCTTATATTAGTTACCCATCCCAGCCTACTTCATCCATAATAATGCCAACCACCAACAATCACACGACTGCAACTGAACGTCACTAATATCAGAAACTCCTTTGTACCGACTCTACTTATCAGTCCTGATTGTCTCTAATGTTTATAATACAATACAATTCACTAACTAACGCCCTCAAACCCGTAGCATTAACGCTGTTCTACCGATACGGTATATACGGTGTATAGGCAGCTCTGCCTCTCTCTTACTCTCTACACGTTCCTAATCACTACACTAGGTCATCATCTGACTCTTTGCATCGCAGTGCTAGCAATTTGTTCTACTTCGCGTTTTATTAATCTTTGACTCCGACAAATTGTGCAATCTCAATTTTTCACTATATAAATAAGTGCGGAGAACGTGAAAAGAAGCAAACGTGGTTACTCAGTCATAAGCTTATCCCACTCCACTATCAAACATGCCATACGCATTATCAGAATCTCACAAGAAATTAGTCGAAGGCCACCTTGCCGATACCGACCCTGAAGTCGACCAAATCATCAAGGATGAAATCGACAGACAAAAGCACTCCATCGTGTTGATTGCTTCCGAAAACTTCACCACCACTGCTGTTTTTGATGCTTTGGGAACCCCTATGTGTAACAAGTACTCTGAAGGTTACCCAGGTGCCCGTTACTACGGTGGTAACGAACACATCGACCGTATCGAATTGTTGTGTCAAGACAGAGCCTTGAAGGCTTTCAACGTCACTCCTGACCGTTGGGGTGTCAATGTCCAAACCTTGAGTGGTTCTCCTGCCAACTTGCAAGTTTACCAAGCCATCATGAAGCCTCACGAGCGTTTGATGGGTTTGGACTTGCCTCACGGTGGTCATTTGTCCCACGGTTACCAAACCGACTCCAGAAAGATCTCCGCTGTTTCCACCTACTTTGAAACCATGCCTTACAGAGTCGACTTGGAAACCGGTTTGATTGACTACGACATGTTGGAAAAGACCGCTGTCTTGTACAGACCAAAGGTTTTGGTTGCCGGTACTTCCGCTTACTGTCGTTTGATTGACTACAAGAGAATGAGAGAAATCGCTGACAAGGTCGGTGCTTACTTGGTTGTCGACATGGCCCACATTTCTGGTTTGGTCGCTGCTGGTGTTATTCCATCTCCTTTCGAATACGCCGACATTGTCACCACCACCACCCACAAGTCCTTGAGAGGTCCAAGAGGTGCCATGATCTTCTTCAGAAGAGGTGTCAGATCCGTCCACCCAAAGACCGGTCAAGAAATCCTCTACGACTTGGAAAACCCAATCAACTTCTCTGTTTTCCCAGGTCACCAAGGTGGTCCTCACAACCACACCATTGCTGCTTTAGCCACTGCTTTGAAGCAAGCCGCAACCCCAGAATTCAAGCAATACCAAGAACAAGTGTTGAAAAACGCCAAGGTCTTGGAAACCGAATTCATCAACAGAGGCTACAACTTGGTTTCTCACGGTACCGACTCCCACATGGTTTTGGTTTCCTTGAAAGACAAGAACATCGACGGTGCTAGAGTCGAAACCATCTGTGAAAAGATCAACATTGCCTTGAACAAAAACTCCATTCCTGGTGACAAATCCGCTTTGGTTCCAGGTGGTGTCAGAATCGGTGCTCCAGCCATGACCTCCAGAGGTTTGGGTGAAGAAGATTTCAAGAAAATCGTTGCCTACATTGACTTTGCTGTTACTTACGCCAAGGAAATCCAAGAAAACTTACCAAAGGATGCCAACAAGCTTAAGGACTTCAAGAACAAGGTCTTGAACGGTGAAGACGAAAAGTTAAAGGCTGCTAAGGAAGAAATCTCCCAATGGGCCGGTGAATTCCCATTATCCGTTTAAGCGTGCTAACAAGCCATAAATTAAATCAAAAATTCATTTCTATATACTCAATATGAAGAGTTCAACCCTTCATCTTAATCTTTATCTGGGTTATTATTATATTCAACATAATAAAAGTTAATATCAAGTAATGTAGCCATTAGCAATCTGTACCAAGGCAAGCTTAGTAAAACTTGAGCCAGGTAATCTGTTGAATGGTCCCTCTCTTTGGTGCTAGCGATATGACTCCGTTATTAATAATACTAAGTACTTGGACAGTACCGTTCCTACGAGATTTGCTGTAGCTCGGTTGAGTTGCATGCTAGGCAGGTTTTAATTCGTTGTAACCGTATACTACGAATTAAGCATTTTCGTGGTCAGAATGTTTACCAGGCAAAAATTACAAAACTTAAAATTTATGGTACTGTATTGAAATGGGTTAAAATAATGTAAAGGGACCTACTTCTAAGTCAATATTAATAGAAAGAAAGCGTTGCAGGAATTTGTACTTTTAAGTTCAAGACATCGAAGACATTAAATTTGAAGTGTTTAACAACTTAAACATCAGTTGGTTTGGTGTTAGTTTCAGCTCCCAATAAAGAATCTTGACCGGTTTGAGTACCTTCTTTAACATCGCTAGAGCTGGTGGAAGCACCATTTTCTGGGGATTCAAAGACTTCCTTGGTTTCAAAGTTTTCCTTTTCGAAATCATCGTCGTAAATTCCCAATTCGTTACCGTAAGTTTCGATATCCTTGTTAGATAACTTAGGTAAAGTGGCAGCAACTCTCCAGGCTTGGGAGCCATCGACGTGAGCCTTGGCGTAGATGATATCGATTTCTTCCAATGATCTACCGGCAGTTTCTGGGTAGAAAAAGAAGATAACAGGAACGAAAAGGAAGTTGATGATGGCGAAGAACAAGTAACAACCCCAACGAGCATTGCCGATGAAGACAGGAGTGAACATAACAACAGCGAAGTTACAGATCCAGTTGGTACAAGTGGAGATAGCAGAACCAATAGTTCTAGTTCTCAATGGGTTAATTTCAGGTGGGTAGATCCATGGTAATGGTAAGATGGTGAATGCAAAGAAGACAATAAACAAGAAGATACCAACGGCAGCACCCTTGGCGTTGTTCTTGGTGTCGTCAATCAAACAGGCAAAGGTAATGGTGAATGAAACACCTTGACCAATAGCACCAATAAGGAACAAGTTTCTTCTACCCAAAGTATCAATCAAAAAGAATGATGGAATAGTGGATAAAGCGTAAACGGTAGCGAAAACACCACCCAAAATCAAAGCTAATCTTCTTTCCAATTTGATACTTTCTTCGAACAAAACGGTAGAGTAGTAAATAGCAGCATTACAACCAGTGAATTGTTGGAAGAATTGGGTGGAGGAACCAACAAGAATTCTTTGGAAGTGTTGAGACTTTCCACCAGAGAAGATCTCTTTGACACCAACTTGAGATCTGGAGAATCTGTTGACAGCGTCTTCAATAACAGTAGCTTCGGCGACAATGTAGTCATCGTCGGCAGGCAAGTCGTTCAAAGCACTCAAGACGATGTTAGCTTCAGGTCTTCTATCGTGAGCGATTAACCATCTTGGGGAATCTGGCAATTGCAAGATACCAATGAATAAGAACAAGGCGAAAAGAATTTGAATAGCAATTGGTAATCTCCAAGAAACGGAACTGTTGACATAAGACAATCCAAAATCTAACCAGTAAGCAATCAAGGTACCGACAGCAACGACAGCACCTTCCAAGTTGACCAATCTACCTCTGTTTTCAGCTCTGGACATTTCCGATTGCCAGACTGGAATAGTGGCGGTGTTCAAACCGTTACCTATACCTGTAATGACTCTACCAACAACGAACTGCCCTAATGGCCAGTGAGGGTGGATTGGGGAAGTGGAAATAATAGTTCCTAAGATAATGATCAAAGAACCAACGATAATCAAAGGTCTTCTACCAATGTTGTCACCTTTGAACATAGCGAATAAAGCGCCGAAGAAACATCCCAATTCATAACAAGAGGTGACTGCACCTTGAATGGTACCGTTACCTTTTGTGGCTGGGAACTCGGCATTGAATTGAGGAGCGGTAATCAAACCAGACATTAAACCCTGATCATAACCGAATAATGAGAAACCTGTAACAGCGGTAAGAGTGATGTAAACTCTTAATTTTCTACCTCTGAGATTGGCAGTATGGGTTCTAGCGGTAAGCCAATCAAAATGACCCATAGTGAATGTTATTTAGAACGTAATCTCTATAAGTTGCAAATAAATTCAATGTGAACTATGAAGTCGTTAAATAAGCTAAGTTCTATTAGAAAAAAAATGTATCGAATAGTTCGTTAGCGAGTTACTGTAGCACTTGTGTTTGGGGGAAATATGTTGGATTCATGCTTTCATATTTATACAATTTGCTGCTTAACTTCGACCCCCAAATATAAAAAAGAAGTTTAATATGACACAAACCTGTGTTTTTTATTTTTTCTTCCCCGTGTGTGTGTGCTCCTAACGCAAGAACGGCACAAAAATTAATGCGATCTTCAGTATCACTCACAAAAACACCTGAACTTACCACCAGAAGACTATTTTAACTATAGCGAACCGAGCCCTGGCGGTGCAACTGCCGCGTACCGACTATTGAAACCAGAAGTGGTTAAATTTGCTACAATGTTTGGGGATACGGTCGTTTCGAGCTCTGATTGGGAGAACTATCTTGGCCATGTAATAGGATCTTACTACTATCTGGGCATTACTATATGTGACACAACCCGGCTTCTTCTGCACCATGTAGTCATAGCCGACATGAGATGACACATCACGTGTGTGAACCATCACAGTTGCTTGCAACTACATGGATTAGTCTATGGGCAAGGTCACCATAAGGTTGTGTTACCCCACGATAGACCAATAAATTAGACTAGATTCCCCATATTTACCCACAATACGACTTCGTGGCTCAAGTATCTTCACATCCAAGGCTCATGTACCGTTTCATATATTTAGCTGGATGTGAATGCTGAAAAAAAAAAAGTTCGGACCCTATTGTGGTAGTTCAGCCACGTCTCTCGGGAGAATAAGATTTTGTTATGTGCCCCGGGAAGTGCTTTTATATGTGCAGCGGGAATTGCCACACGAATAGACTTTACCTGTCAGTGCCCATAAGCATACATTAACCAACAACGCGTAGGCGACCGAGTCTCGAATTCTAATTAAATCAATACACTGTTCTAAAAAACTGCACGCCCTTGACCCGAGAGCTGTCTTACGACTCGATACACTAGATTTTGATCAAAAGAATGATTTCGTTTGTAAACAATACATAAATGTGTATTTCGAAAAAATTATGCCATTCTGGTTAATAGACTTCTGCTGAATGTCAATCAACAAGCAAAGCTACATCAAACAACATTTGACAAAAAATGTGCCTAATTTGAAAGAATGGTATCGGTCCGTCTCTTTTGTCGACTGACCCAAATGTACCCCTCATGAGCCGGTGGGGTCAATTCTGGTCAGGTCAGACCGGAATTGCGCAGTATTACGTACATTACCGACTGCGCTCGCAATCTTTCGGCAAAGCCGAGAATTGATTTTCACAAGTCTTCCCAATTGGATTTATGGCAGATACTGACTGCTTACGAGCAAGAGTATTGTTTGGATAGTGAGTCCTATTACGCGCTCATGATGTATGTGGGGATAACTCATACGATGTTACTGATTTTTTTATTTTTCTTGGATGCTTGCTGAAAGTAGCTATGTCGTGAACATCCTAAAACGAGTATTGAGTAAGGCTTATGCGACTACCCCACCATATCCCCCAGGATAGTTACAGCATATGTAGTACATTAATCGAACGTACAACCGGAGATCAAGGATGCAAGGGATATCAAAGATAACACAATTTAGTAATGCATTATTAAAGTATTCCTATTGTTTCTACAGTCGAGAGGGAGATTAATCATGTTGATATTTCTTGCCAACACTAGCGGATGTGATGTTACACTCACATGGCTGCATTTTATAAGACACTCTTAGCCAAGAAAGAAAATTTTTTCCGGAGAGACACTGCATTGACAGGCAATAATAATTGTACTGGAATTGTAATTTGGATTAGCGGTAAAGAAACGTGACATTCTAGCTCTCAAATTAACTATCAGCCAACTCCGCGGCAATAAAGTCGACCTTCCGTGAATGTTTTTCTTTTGTGGCCAATGCTACTACTTCCCTGCTTGGTGTAGTAATATTTTTTGCAATCAACCTGCCTATGAACCAGAGGCGGTCGATTACAATGAGCCCTTGTAGCATCGCATGCCTTCCCCGACCACTAAATAAGTTACGAAATAATGTAGAAAACGGCATTTAACGCGCTACGAACTCTATTTTCTTTGTGAGTGGGATTTAGCGGCGGGCTGCGAAAACAGATATGGGCGCTTGATACTCTGATTTGACCGTTTTTACGTCGCAATCATCTCTTTGTCCCCACATGCCCCACATATCCCATAGTTGCTTTAAACAAATATAATTCAGCGCTATCATTCGTAAACCCAATAATTCGTGCATTCGTGAAAAGAGAAGTGTCTGGTCTATATAGCCAAGTCTAAACTATCGTACATATCTAAAACGCTAAGATAATGTCCTATTATTCCTAGCACAACGCAAATGTGCCATATGTTGTGGCTGGACATGAAGTAGTCGACCCACCATAAAGATAAAAAGTCTCTGTAGTATGGAGTGTGTGTAGGACTCTCGGGGAAATGCTTATCAATGATCCCTTGAATTTTATTTTCCTCGAGCACGTCGGTCCGACTTCTTTCCCTAACAAGCTGCTCCTCAATTTCTTCGATCTCGTCTTCCCCACTTTTGTCGACTTTATCGAGGAGAACATCGTTTGTGTTATAATCGTGCGAACAATTGCTGTTGTCGTCTTCAATAACAACGTCGTATCTCCACCTCTCGGGGATGAGACCTCCGTAGAACACAACTCCTAACCAGTACCACACAAAACTCTTGTATACCATCGGAACGAAGAAAAGAAACGTGGGGAGAAAACCTTCGTAAAACATCATACAAAACGACGCAGTAACTCCCATAAAGGCCAAGCCCACAAAGAAGCCAATTCTTAAGGACCTGCACTCGGGCTTGTCAAAGTATGGCGACCAATTGAACCCGAACCCAGTCAACCCACAGAGCCCAGAGAATGCAAGATACACCTTGAGTAGTTTGGGATAGTTGTAAAGTGCACAGTACTGAGCCGATATAACCGAAAACGTGATAAGCACAGTGATTCCGGAGTAATCGACACAAGCACATCTAGCTCTGGTGGTGATGTTGGCGAAACACGAGTAGGTGTGCCACACGGCCGAGCTCAACAAGCAGTTGATGGCCGCAGCAAAGAATCCGTACATCGCAAGTTTCTCAGAATGGCTGTGTTGGAGGTAAGCCTGGGTGCTGGGGAAATGCCAGAACACGATGTAAACCATTAGAAAGAAGCCTATCAAGTGGGTCCAGATGTTCATGGATTCGTTGTGATTGAACTGGAAAACAGAACGTAACATCGACGAGTGTTTCAACGAGAAACGGTATCCTTCTATGATATACTTGTTCTCTCTCCAGCTTAGAGGCAACTGGTAGTAGTGTATATAGGAGCTCTCTGCGCTTTTGAGGGCCTTGTTGAAGTTGTAGAAGCGCAAATGGTTGATCGAGTCGGTGTCATACTCGGTTTTGGCTGCAGGCTTGTTGTCTTTGATAAAGTCGTCAATCAGCAGAAGCTTTTCATCAAAGTACTGGATGGTGGTGATGATCTTCTGACTCAAGATCTCCTTGTGACTTTCTGCATTTTTGTCTAGTTCTGCGGTATCTTGCAAAGATTCTGCATCGCCATATTGTGCGAACAAATAGTTATATTGGTCATCCAAAGTCTTGAAGAGATAGTCCAAGTTGGTGAATGAGCTTCTCAATACCGAATCCTTGACCACGTTAAGCCTTTGATGGATTTGGTTAAGATAGTTAGTGGAAAACGTTCTGATGGAGCTCAAGCTGGCAGCACTGCTCCTTCTTGATCTCTGCTCGTGGTTCGATGGAGGTGCCAACTTCTCACCATCCCCAAGCTTCCCTTGTTCAGATGACTTGAACTTGAAAAATTGCTCGAAGTTGTCAAGCCGTGACTCGATAGATGAAAGGAAAATGTCTAGTCTTTCTACGAGAAGCTCTTCGGTGGATGTTTGGGAAAACTTGGGGAACCTGTCAAATCTGTTCCTAAGCGACTGGCCCTCCTGTTCCACGGAAACTTCGGTACCAGTAGACATGTTCACTTGTATAGATCTAGTATGTGTTGTAAGATGTAGATAAGCTATTCGTCCTGTTTTATGCGATGCTTTCAGTGCAGTCCGGGGTCCAATCCAGATCCAGCTGTTTAGTCTTTTAAATTTTTATCGCAGGCCGAAAAAATAGGGGACGTTCGTGGAAAGTACCAACTGCAAGTGGATGTAAGGAAGCGCTAAGGAAGTACAAAATCAAATGAAGGGAAGAATCAATAATTTGTTGCGTTTCTTGGTAGTATATAGTATTTCCTATCAAGTAGAAAAGGAGAAACGTGTTTGCGGAAATAATAGTCTATGTGGATTAGTCAGAGTGCAGCGCTGGTAGCAGAGCAGTTTTTCTTTTTCTAGTGTATTTGATCATTTTTTGTCTTTTTTTCCACAAAACGATACAACGGCTTATCAACCACGGGGTAACGGAACATATGGAAGCAAACATCTCCGGCCGGTAATAAGCAGTTGCATTACAACAGCAATATCACAAAGCCACCACCATCTTCATGCGAGTGCTAGGATGTTCCCCGTGCCTAATAGCAGCCTCTCCATAGCCTTATCAAAGCTTTCTCGCTTGACTCCCATTTGGGTGCGAATGCCATCAAAATTGAATCTACTAATTTACTAAAAAAACTTTTGTAGTATTGTTATATTAAACTATTGAGGGCCTATAAGATGTAATTACCTCTGTTATTCATGGTGATGCTTCATTCTCTCCAATGCTTCGTAATCGAACAATGCTTTGCGCAATGGCTTGGACATCTTGAATGTCGAGGTGAGCTTGTTATACTCCTCTCTGAGACTTTTGTCAGTGTCAAGCTGTTTGTTGTCTTTTCCTAATGAGTCGAACAAATATTGCTTTTCGATCTCGTGGGTATCAGTAAGGGACTTGGTCAAGTAATATTCAACCAAGATATCATCGTCTTCCAACAATTTTAAGACCTGTTCGTCGGTCATGGCAGCTGTAGCGGCCAACAACTTTGACTTATCGACATCGCCGTTGTCGGCCTTGATTTCTTCGGAGTCAAACGCAGTAGCGAGCTGTGCTTTGGTGATCCACAAGTTCAATCTGCTGACATAGTACCAGTTGTTGAACTCGTACGCCGATAACCCTTTGGGGTATTCAAACACAAGTCTGTCGGTGATGGTTGAAGGCACGTATACAGGAACTCCTGCCATCATACTGTATCTCAAGGGAGACAATTGCTCAAGCTTGTAGAAGTGCTTACGACGGTCGTTGTAGATCTGGACAGATGCGTCATGTTCAGGTTTGTCGATATTGGTCAAGTAGTTGTCTTTATACTCGGAAGGAGGGTTAGCTTCGGATCGACTCAACCCGGTAATGTCAATGTATATTCCAGAATCCACGTCAATGAATCTGGCATCGATGTGGTTCGAATTGAGACTGATACCTCGGTTGTGAATAAAGGTTCCCACTTCAATCAAGAACTTGCCGTAACCTATGCTAGGATCTTCCACCACCAAGGTCTGGTTGTATTCTCTCGACAATCTGGTCAATTCACTCATTGGCATTTGGATATCGATGTCAAGATCAAATGGAAACATCAAACCGTCCCAGTACCACGATAACAAGGGTCCGTGCATGATCCAGGAAACGATACCCTTTTCTTCGGCAAACCGGTTCCAGTTACGTAAGAGTCTATCCAAGATGATGTTGGTACGCTGGGTCAATTCGTGTTCGTTCCAGCCTTCACGGTTGTAGTTCAAGGCACCATTGAAGAATCTCCAGTCATAATGCCATCCCCATTCTCTGTCTCTGTTTTTGTCATCGTCAATACGGATGGTGGCCATCTTGAAGAACGTTGGTTCGTTGGAGTCGTCAAACTGGGAACACCGTTTGAGACCCTCGTAATAGTTTCTTTCGAAGCGATTAAGCTTATCAATAGGAGTGCTATCTTTAGCTTCGAATGAAGCTATTTCGTCTTTGATCGCAACCGGTGCAAACAATTCTTCGCTAAGAACGACATCTCTCGAAGTCCGAGGGTCACTTTGCTTTCTGGTCTTTTCATACATGCCAAGAACATCCTGTTCTTTGGTCAAATGGCGAGGAATCACTTCTTTCTTCAACGCATCGAATTCGGTTAAGTAACCAAGTTGCAAAATAGTTCCGTCTTTGATCTTGTCATGATTAAGTCCGTGGGTTTTGAGAAAGTTTTCCACCAAGTCTGTGGCAATGATCCTCTTGTTGTTCTTTTGGTCCACGTCAAACTCAATGGTTCCTCCGTTTTCATCTCCGTTAAGGATAATCACACGATATGGAGTGGGCAAGTGGGTCATGGCATACGACTTGGCTTCCCAGATTCTAAAGTCATTGAACGGCCTGTCTTCGTGCCCGGAATGCCCATGAATAATGGATCCAGGAAGCTGTTCAGCCGAGTTGTATCCAAGATTTTTGATAAAGTCTTGAAATCCTTTTTCATCAGAAAACGCCTGGTTATCCTTACAGAAATAGGCTGGGTCTGGGTTATTGTTAGTGTTGTCGGCGATTACTTGACAAGTTAATCTTTCCTCCATAGGCTTATTCAAATCTTCGTTCAAAACCGTCAAGTCCATCCAGTCGGCCCAGTTGAATGGCAATACAGGACGGTCGATCGAGTTGAGGTCAATCTTGGAGTTTTTTCCCTTCTTCACCGGTTTGGCCTTGAGGAACCTGGCTTTAAGCTCACTCAAAGTCATCGCCAACGTGAATCTGGGATCGTACCATAACTCCTTTTTGTTGATCCATGATGTTGGCAAGTCGTTTTTCAAAAACGCCTTGATCTGGACGTTTATTTGAGTTTCGGTCAATTCCGTATGGGCCAACCAGTACCTGTCTTTTTGCTCTTCAACCTGGGAGAAAAGACTGGCGAGTTGTTGATCGAATGTGCTACCTTCTGATGGCTCACTTTCAGGCAGTCCAACGTCTGAAGACCCAGCTTTTGAAGACCCAGCATCGCCGAGGACTTTACTGATTATAGGTTCAGTGTCACCCTTATGATACAATGTGAAATAGCCAACGTTGAGCACTACTATCAAGGTTAGTAATATCTTACATGTTTTCAAAGTAAGCCGAGAGAGTAATGGTGCCGCCATCTTATTTATCTTGGACTCCCCGAAATACAGCGACATGGTGTGCAAAGTAATGTACTAGCCAACCTTTATATATATGTATTTATCCGAGATCTTTAAAAAAATTATCTTCTCTGGAGATGTTACTTTTGTGAGAGGGGTCATAATCCTCCAACAGTAGAGGAAATAATAGTGGCTAAAGATTCCCCAATCGCAGGGGCTTGGGCGGAGAGCAATAACAAGAAATACTCTTCGGACCGTACATTAAACGCGGATAGTTGGGAGCATTGAGGGCAGTAAACAGTTGTTTCGGAGATTTGCAGACACCGCGCCCTACAAGGCCATTTAAAAAGAAATAGCACGGATATCTGTAGCTAAGCCCTGCTTAGCCTAAACGTCTATACCTTATATTTTAGATCTCTGAGCGTAAGACATCTGGTCTGGTATGCGGCTGGGGCCCTGCCAATAGTTGCTGCTCAAAACGTGAAATTATTTCAAGGGACTTGGTTCTCGATTCTCGTATTGGGAGCCCAAACACAGTGTTGTCTGTGCAGTCTAATTTAGGCATAAGCTCGCGTGACTCTTAAATTTCTTGGCCCGCAAATGCATCCATGGACTAAGAGCGCAGGGGTAAAGGAACCTGGGGTCCATCTACGTTACATCATTGCCTTGTTTGATCTTGAAACAAAGAAATTTAGATAGAAAAGGTCAATACAATCATGTATAGCGTGTCTTGTTGTTTTCTCATAACTCTTCGAAAAGTACCACAAATTTTGGAAAACCACGCGCTGCATCAAAAAGAAAGATAATACTCCGCCTCAAAATATTACACAAAAATAAATCTTCACGTGACGCAAGATATAGTGGGCAAAAAAATTCGGTAATGCATATAAGCTGGGCGTGTGGCGTAGTTGGTAGCGCGTTTGCCTTGCAAGCAAAAGGTCACTGGTTCGATTCCTGTCTCGTCCATAAAGTTTTTTTTGCACCTATCAGACTGGCTTAACCTTTTTATACATATATAATATCTATTTATTTCCTTTAACAACTTCACGAGTTTTAGCTTATCATACCAGAGAGGCTATCAACGTTTCTACGCATATATTATATATTTATTTCCTTTAACAACTTCATGATTTGTGGCAAGACTGCATGGTCTAGCTTGTCAAGCTCAGAAGTTCCGTAGTTGTTCCCTTTTTCAAGAAGGTGAAGTTTGGTTCTTAATTCCTTTTCGAGACCACCAGTATTGACATCATCGAACTCGTCCTCAACATGAATGTAGTTGAAGTCTTCGACATCTGCAGCACCTACACCAAATTCAGAAACATCCACGTCGTTGAACATCTCATCATTGACTTGGTCCCATTGCTTGTCAAGTCTACCTTGGCTCGATTCCAGTGCCTCCAACGTTTTCTTTGCCATATACTCCTTGAATAGTTTTCTTCTTCCAATGACCTTGTCAGCACGACTATTGAGCTGTTTGATAAATAGGTCGTGGTCGATGTTAAGACCTTTTGTACTCATTTTGAGCTTTACGCTTTCCTCATCCACAAACTTCAACCTAAGAAGAATTAAAAACTTTTCGATCCATCTGATTAATTTGAGGAAGATTTGCTGATCGTCATTGACGTAAACGTTGTGAATGAATTCCCACATAGAGGCCTGATGATTATCGAGTAAGCTTTTCAATCGATCAAATATTTCTATTGAGCTCAAAAAATACATCTCCTGTTTGCTAAGCTGTGTCAATTCAATCATCAAATCGTCCATAAACTTCTGAAAGCTCTTGAAAACCACATGCATATCACTCTTGGCAAACAATTTCATCAAGGGCTGATAAAATATTGTCAAGAACGTTTTGATTAATTTTGTCAATTCAGACTCTTGCCAAAGTTGTTTGAAAATATCTTTATCTCTCTTTCTAATTAACAATTGCCAGTATTGTTTTAGGTTTAAGTAAAGCTGGGACTTTGTTAAATCCTTGTGTTCGCCAAGAGACTCGTAAGCTTGGTAAGATTCCACAATGTCCTTCCAAGCTTGACTGGCTTTATCAAGCGATTTCAAATGAGGTTCTAGGCTGTTGGTTGAAAGGATAGTGAGAAGCAAGTCCTCGTCATTTTCTGATGCTTCAGCCTTGACTTCTGCCACCAATTCAAACGATAGCTGAGAGTAAGCTTCGAGTCGGTCAAGAAAGAAATCATATTTGGGGTCTATTTTTTCTTCTTTTAATCCCTTGATTTCCTTTTCAAACCCACTCAAGTCTTCGTCCAATAACATGATGAAGATCATCGATAATAAATTTCTAGCTCCTGCAGGCTTTTGCTGTTCAGATGGAGCAGGTTCACTTCTCCAGCTTGGCATCGAAAACTTGGGGAAGTTGACCAATAGCAAGTCTACTACCCTTGAAGTAATCTTCACTGGATTGGTGAACCTAAGAATACCGTAAACTACGGTATATGGGAAGACAAAATGGAACTTCTTACACTTATTCAACCATTCATTGGAATTATCCAGGCCCAAAAAGACCTGATAAAGAGTTGCGGCAACTTCAAGCTTACACCACTCGTTAAATGTTTTGAGCAAGGGTGATAAATTGTCTACGTCTGGCGACTTGCCGATTTCTTCAAAAAGCTGTGTGATCGTTTCAGGCTCCATCACAAGGTTATGCTTGAACTGGTCAAAGTCTCGGGTGAACTCTTTGATGACCTTGGCGGTGCGCTGTTGGAATTCCATCTGGGTTTGGAAGATACTGCGTTCGTGCTGCATTCTTGTCTCGTAGTCCTCCATGTCAGAAGAATCTAGAAAGTAAAACTTGCGACTTTCTTCGAATAAAAATGTTTTGGTGTTGTCAGAATTGGCAATTTCGGGATACTTGATCAAAGACGTCAAGTATCCTCTTAACGAAAGTCTTAATTTCTCTCGAACTAGCTTGGTGGGACCACCTTTGTTCAGCTCTGACACAGCTGAGTTCTCTGATTCCATAGATTGTTTGGGCGTTCCAGTAGTTAAATCGTCGTTGTCTGCAATACCGTTATCTGCTATACCGTTGTCATGTTTGGCTTTGTGGGGAACACTAAGGCCCTCGGTGGACATTAATCCTGGAAACTCTTTCTTGAGGCTATGCTCTAAAGCTTTAAACTCGTGGTATGGACGAGCTATAAAATGTGCTTTGTAAGTATACTCCTTTTTGCCCTTGGAACCGGGCGTTGTTTCATGCCTGGAAACTACCTGAATTATAAACTCGTAGTGGTGCTTGGGCTTTGTATCGTTGCCAGTGCCCAAAAACTTGCGAATGGGGTTCCATGAGTTTTTGGCACTATTCGTGCTGACATTTGAGGTTTGCTGTTTTGACCCGTTCGCTTTGACGTTGATGGTCCTTACTGCAACCAAGTTGACACTCAAGTCATTGTAGTAAGCCATGCGGTTATACTCGTCTAGCTCGACATTGTGGAACTGCTCTGCTGCTTTTTCATTGGTTATTTGAAGTTTATCGAGATTACCCACATCAGAAGGTTTGAGATGGTCTTCATGCAAATATATGAGATCTTTGTCTGTGATAATGAATGAATTGTAGAATAAAAGGAGCCCTGACAAAAACTTCTTATTTACCTGTCTTCGTTTGGTTATATTTTCTTGTCTTTCTTCAGAGGTACTGATATGTTTCGAATTGAAGCTTTCTACAAAAGGCTGCACGGTATTCTGCCAGAACTCAATTCTGTCCTCCTCGCTATTGTTAGTGATGAAGGGGAAAGTAGTCAAGAAGTTCTCGAAAAAAAACGAAAGTAATGGGAACTTGTTCGCATCCACATGGCTTTTATCGCTCTTGAATGGCGGCCCGATGTACTGGCAACAATCGGGCATATTTAGTTGATGGAGTTCCTCTGATAATCGGTTCTCCAATATGTATTTCTTCAAGAAATGCTCTTGGGTGGGCGACAACGAAGTAATTATATCTTCATCTTGGCATGATGGATTTGAAGTTGGTTCTACCATGATTTAGCGAAGGATAAGCTAGTTCTATCGAGTCTAAAAATACACAGCCTCCCCTGATTTTGTAGTAGCAACGTTGCCTTGGACAAATCTCTTGGTATAGTTGCACCCGTGATCTAATCTGTAAACCTGCAGGCGCGGAGGAACATGCAAATGCTTCAGGAGCCAAAACGTTGGGTCACATGACATCTCATCGATGATCTTCTCACGAAATTTTTTCTCTCTATAAATTATATAGTACTTGTACCTCTTCCACTGGAATACATCTATAAGTTTTACAATGGGTACTCAAAAGAAGGAAAAGTCCAGAAGGACCAGGGAGAATGATACCCGTGATGGAAACCTCAGAGTAAAGGGTGAAAACTTCTACCGTGATGCCAAAAAGGTTAAGCATTTGAATATGTACAAGGGTGGTAGAGCCGTCCGTAACGCCAAGGGTGAAATCCTCAAGGCTGCTGTGTTGCAAGGTACTGATGCACCTACTGCCAGAGTCGATCCAAACAGAAAGTGGTTTGGAAATACTAGAGTCATTGCCCAAGATGCTTTGTCTCATTTTCGTGCTGCCATGGGTGAAAAGAAAAACGACACTTATCAAGTTTTGATGAGAAGAAACAAATTGCCCATGTCATTGTTGGATGAAAAAGACCACACTGAATCGCCAACTGCCAAAATCACCGAAGTAGAATCATATGAACTGACTTTCGGCCCTAAACAACAACGTAAGAAACCCAGAGTTTCTGCCTCCAGTTTGGAGGAGTTGGCTCAAATGTCTGAGAAAGACAACACCACTTATCAAGAAAAGCAAGAGTTGGACTCCACTTTAGGGTTGATGGGTGGCTCGATCTTGGACAAGGACGACTTTACTCAAGAAGCAAAGGAAGCCATTTTCAACAAGGGTCAATCCAAGAGAATCTGGAATGAATTATACAAGGTCATTGACTCTTCAGATGTCGTGATACATGTGTTAGATGCCAGAGATCCCTTGGGAACTAGATGTCAATCAGTTGAGAAATACATCAAGGACGAATGTCCTCATAAGCACCTTATCTATGTGTTGAATAAGTGTGATTTAGTCCCTACATGGGTAGCGGTATGTTAATTTTTTTTATTTTGAAGTGGAAAGTTGGGTGTTTTTTTTTCTCTCTATACAATTTGCACCAAAGATCTTTGTCAGGGTGGTATTACTTATTGAGTGTTTACATTCAATTGCCCCTCCACATTACTGCCTGTTACTTCTTTGGAAGAATGATGTGCTCGTTGTGCCAGGCTATTCTTTAGTCTGTCTTCGTTCGTTTTGAATGTTGATTTGCACGTTTGGCTGATAGTTTTTATCGGCCAGCTAGAGCAATTCGGAGACTTCTGAAGGTGTTCCATGGCTACCTCCCTGTGGTAGCGGTGCATGGCCTTGCTTAGAATCCGACATACTTTTTCAATTCTCTCATTTGTTTGAAACACCCACTATTCATTATGATTAGATGAACTATTACTAACAATTTTATAGGCTGCATGGGTCAAACACTTATCGAAGTCATACCCTACTTTAGCATTTCACGCATCTATCACCAACTCGTTTGGTAAAGGTTCGTTGATTCAATTATTGAGACAATTCTCATCATTACACTCAGACCGTCAGCAGATCTCTGTTGGGTTCATTGGATATCCTAACACCGGTAAGTCTTCAATCATCAACACTTTACGTAAAAAGAAGGTTTGCACTGTTGCTCCTATTCCTGGTGAGACCAAGGTTTGGCAATATATTACCTTGATGAAGAAGATTTTCTTGATCGATTGTCCTGGTATAGTGCCACCTTCGGCCAAGGATTCGGAATCTGACATTCTTTTCAGAGGTGTCGTCAGAGTTGAGCATGTTTCCAACCCTGAACAGTATATACCCGACATGTTGCAGAAGTGTGAACGTAAGCATTTAGAAAGAACCTACGAAATTAAAGGATGGTCTAAATGGGAAGAGGACCCTAAACTATTAGAACAAGCCAGTACTGAATTCATCGAAATACTAGCAAGAAAGCTGGGAAGATTGTTAAAGGGGGGCGAACCCGATGAGGGTGGTGTTTCCAAGCAAATCTTGAATGACTTCAACAGAGGAAAGATTCCATGGTTTGTGGCTCCTCCAAAGGATGAAGAAGAAAGAACCGGTGAAGACAAGAAATCCGGTTACAAGAGAAAGAGAGCTGAAAGAGAAGAAAAGAAGGAATCTAAAAGAGCAAAATTAGATGAAGAAAACAATGTTGATGATCTAGGTGATGCCGAAGCTCAAATCGAAGCTCAAAATGAAGCTGAAGCTGCGGTAGAAGATAAGGGAAAGAAAGTCGTGGCTTAATTTTTAGTTCTTTGGTGTATAATTATTATTCAGTATATTCTATGGTACGTACCCGTAAGTTATAATAGAGTGTAAATGAAGACTTGGAATTAGGAATATACAAAGTGAAAAGTAATAGAATCTAAAGTACATATGAAAAAGTAAAACAAGCTATATAAAATCTCATGAACAGAGTTATAAAGGTCTACCAAAGATAACATTTCCCGATTGAGAGTTGCCTCCTGGGGTTGAAGTGGTAGGGATTCCACCATTCTGCTGTGAAACCTCTCCACTATTACCAAGACTGTTCCCATCAGTGCTTAATTGGCCCAAGCCCCAAATAAATCCCCTGAATCTAGTAAATAAAGAAAAATCAAACGAAGATTGTCTCAAGAGTTCCTTGAAACACTCCATAGATAAATAAGCATGCAAAGTGGATGTCATTTGTTGTTGGTGTTGGTATTGAGACGTGAAGTGTTGACGAATTGCTGGAGAAATAGGCAACAAATGTAATTCCTCTGCTAAATACTCAATTGAAGGCTTGTTACTACCACTCTTTGCCGACTCAGTCGAATCATTACCTGATTTGTTGAGTAATTTGTTTCCAATAAACTTTAGATCAAGGAAATTGGGGAAATACTTATTGCACCACCAGCAGAAGTCTTTCTCGTCGACAGGTAAATTGTCATTTGCCAACAAGCTAATAAAGAATCCTAAATCGTAACCGGCATGATAACTAATCCAATTGACAGAATTATCTAGCAATAATCCACTTTCAATGATTAGTTCTGCAAACGAAAAGTGTGGTATACCTTGAGTCATGTGCAATTGAAAGTTTATTTGCGACGTTTGAGCCAACATATTCAAATGCTCTTCATTATACATTTCTTCTGTCAAGTCATACAAAAAGTTGAATTGCCAAACAATCGATGAGCTAATTTCATTATTCTTAATCTTTGTAACGCAGAATGAAAGCTGGATTAGATTAAGCAAGTCAGAATTAGCTCGAAGAGTTTGGAAATGATAATCTGATGACGATTTGAAGGTTCCCACTGGTCTGGCAACTATACCGGGGATCTCTTGATGAATGGCAATAAAGATTTTGGATGTTTTGTCATTAATAAAGGTACGTAAGGTATGGAATTCATGCTCCAAGTTCTGGGCCCAAACTTCTTTGATTATAGGCACTTGGGTCTGAATATGTTGCGATGATAATTGGGCTTGTTGCTGAGCTTGCTGAGCTTGTAACTGATGTTGGAAATGAAGACTTTGTTGTTGCTGCTGTTGCTGCATCTGTAATTGCATAACCGGGTTCACCGATTGACTAGTCGACGATATTCCCACGCCAGTTCCGTTCGTTTGCGACGTCGAAGAAGTCGCACCAGCTCCTCCGTTCAATGCTGCGAGTAAGGGGTTGGCCGATACGTTTTGACCCCTATTTCCCAATTGCTGTTGCTGCTGCTGCTGCTGCTGCTGTTGTTGTTGTTGTTGCTGCTGTTGCTGCTGTTGGAGATGGTGATTCAAAAGTTGCTGTCTTTGTAACTGATGCTGTTGTAATTGTAACTGGGAAATTTGGGGTGATCGTCCAGTTGGATTCATCTGTTGCAGTCCTTGCAGCTGCAATTGATGCAGCTGCTGCAAATACTGAAGATGAGGGTTGATATTCATGTATTACAGGGTCTTCGTTCTAATGTCTCAAAAATCGCTACGCAATATGTATTTTGGGATATACCTTGCTTTGAATCACCTTGTTTTGCCACACGGTATCGCAATATAAGGGTGTTGCACTGTCAATCGATATATTTGGTGAATACGATTAGGTGTCTTGTACGTGATTTCTGCTCGGGAACTATCGATTTCTGTAGTAAAAATTCGTTGGTTTTTTGGCCAGAAACTTTGCGCGCGCACGACATTTGCAACCAGTCTACTACAAGAGGGGAGTTACAGTAAATGGGTTTATATATTACAACTGGTCTCTAAACGTTGCGGGAGCAGCACCATCTGTATTCTGGAGATACGCGTGTTCTCCAGGACGTCTTGGGTTAAACAAGTGTTGGATCAAGAACGCTACGCCGAGGGCCAAACTGATCGCACCTATAATCACATAGATCACACCCAAGCTCAAATTACGTCCACCGAAAATGGAGTCAGTGGACAAAACCATAGACTTGGTACCTCCAAAAATGGTCACTGGGTAATTGAACCCAATATCCATTTCATAAGTGCCTGAAGATAACGTGGCAGTAGTGTTCTTGCCGTAAAGTTTGTAGAACGACGGCAACCCCGCAGTTCTCATCCAGTTTTGCAAAAGCTCCCATTCTGAAAGATCAGGGATATTGGTCTCATTGTATCCATCAGGAAACATCTTATACCAGTTGGGAGGAGGAACGATATCCTTCGGATCGTACTTGGTTTTTTTGAATTTGTGGTGACGATCGGACGACCAGGATATATCCTTGGAAAGCATCTCATAAGTTTCATTGTCATGACCGTTTTGAGCATTCAACAAAACAGGACTGGAAAATGTGTCGTTGAAATACGAGTTGGCAATTAGTCCACATGGATAAATGACCTTTCTATTGTCACCTTCGCCACGATGAAGCAAAGGTTTGCAGTTATCAGTTAAGTCACTTTCAGTCACTGCGGTACCCTTAAGTTGTTCCAAGTCGTAAGAAGTCACGTATTTACGATGGTTTTGAAAGAAGTTGGTGAGTTTGTAGTACAAGTATACTGGAGGCTTGATATCCACCGGCAAAGTGAACCTGACTCTACAGACGGGATCTTCATTTGTGTTGTTCACATACATCCACTGGAATTCAGGATCGCTGTTTTTGTGCTTGAAATGATGACTGACATACTTGGAAGGAACGTTCTCAAACTTGGAGTCGCTGGCCTGATCGCAATGGGAATAATTCAATGAGACGTTTTGGGTATTGTAAGTTGTGAACAAGATGGCTATTCCCAAAGGAACGAAGATTAACGCCAACACCATAAGTAAGGGAATCACTGACTTTGGGGTCAATATCGGCTGCCATGCTTGTAATCGCTGTTGGCGAAAGGCAGTGTTGGGAGGCTTTCTAGATTTGTGTATGTTGGAGCCATTGGCATTCAATCCATCGTCGTCCTCTTCTTCCTCCTCAGAAACACGTCTACGCCTTAGGAAATTCATGGAAAAGGGTGTGATTCTAGGGATGATCTTTCGACAGCTTAAAATCAGCTTCTAAAAACAGAATGTCGTGCGCAGGCTAAAAGTGTCTTGTACATGAAATGTATTATATTATGCTGTCTATATCTAGCTTATAAAGGTCTGCCAGCGGTTTTTGCAGGCTTTTTAGGAACAACTTTCTTTTCGGTCTTGCGTTTTGGATCGACACCAGCTGGTTTGTCTTTTTGGTCCTTAAACTTCTTGCCGTTGTGGTAGTTGTTACCGGTTTTTGATTCTCTTGGTTCTAAGAAAATGGTGTTGCCATCAATCACAGTTTCTTTGGCGTTAAGGGCCTTCTTCTGTGCTTCAACAGCTACGAAATCGCACAACGCGATGTTTAAGTTGGTCTTGAAAAACTTGAGCTCTCCGAACTTCTTAGAAATGTGGTCGCGTAATACCTTTTCGTCAACCTGTTTGACTCCACGAATGTAGATAGGGAACCATTCTTCCTTTTTGAAGCTTCTGTTAGCAACTGGGGCAGCGGCTGGTTTCTTGGCTGGTGCAGCCTTGGTGAGCCCTGGGCTTGGAACCGGCTTGGCAGCGGACTTTGGTGCTGCTTGGGATGCTAATGCGGCCCACGATAATGGCTGGTTAGACTTCGTTTCGTCGGCAGATTCGTCCTTGGTTTCAACGCCCAGATCGGATTCAGAAGTTTGCTGGTTCTCTTCAGATTCCACTGGAGCCTCGGCAGCTGGAGTTCCGTTGACTTCTGGTTGTTCTTCCTTGGTATCCTCCTTTGGTTCTTCCTTTACTACTTTCTTCACTTCTTCCTTTACTGGTTCCTCTTCCTCCTGTTGTGGTTCTTTTGGTTGTTCTTTTGGTTGGTCTTTGGTTTGGTCTTTTTCGGTCTTGACTGCTTCTTGAGTGGTAGCAGGCTCCTTCTTGGTTTCGGCTGCTTTTGGTGGGTTTCTTTCTACTCCAATGAATCTCAATACATCGTTGGCAACATCAAAAGTGTTTTCCTTTTTACCTGGAACCAAAACGAATGTTTGGGTGAATTGATAGTATGGAGAATCTTCCTTGGACCACTCACCAAATACCACAATCAAGATGTTTTTGCCCATACTGACTTCAAAAGCAGCATCGGTCACTACTATGCGGTTACTGTTCTTCTTGGATTGATCAGTCTTGAATCTGGCGAGAATGGCTTCCGTACCTTGGGCCTTGTGAATCGTATCTTCGTCAGTAGTTCCAGGAAACGAAGCATGGCTCACCGAGGCATTTTGATGATACAACTTGTGGATACTTTCGATCTTGGTATTGTAGAAATCATAGTAGGATGTAATGAAGTACCATCCAATTGACGAAGTCCGATCTTCCAGTAATATAGGCTCGACCTTGCCGTTTACATTAGGTGATTTGGACATTTTGGCAATTACTCTTCAGTCTATCTATACCCCTTTCAGTTGTCAGAGATTCGAGAATTGATATACAATGTGTCTTCCAGCAATCAAACCATTCGATTCTCAGCGTCCAGAACTTTTCACCAACAGTGTGTTGGCTCCTGAAAAATTTTGAATAGCGCTGTATGCAGGTAGACACAACCAGGCCTCCACAGTAATCTCCGAAGTGTTCCAGTGGAAATCATTTAACCCTACAGGACAATATACATATGCGTTTATTAGCTTATTGACATTCTTTCAAGAGTTCTTCCAAAATTTTGTTTTCAGTATCGGCCTTGTTGCTGAGACCATTGAACGATTTGATTCCCATTCGGCGCAACACTTCAATGGTTTTATCTCTTGGAAAACCCATGTTTTCAAACTGTACCACGATAGAGTCGTCAATACCGTATAATGCCGAGTCGCTTAATTCCGCTGACTCTTCACTGGAAGCGTAGATTTTGGTCCAGTATTTGGCGGTTTCATTAAATCCTTCGCGACTTGTCAAGTAGTGTTTGGCCACCTCGGCGTCTTGAGGATCGTTAGGTTCTGGTGACTGCAACAAGGATTGCAATGAGATCAAAGAGCTTTTCAATGTAAGAATAGGTGTCCATGCATCCTTCAAAATATCCAAGCAAATGGCTCCGGTCACTGATGAGATATTTGGGTGGTAAATCTTGGTGGCAAACTTCATTTGAGGTGGCTTGAATGGATATTCGTTGGGGATGTTGATTTCCACTTGAAACACTCCTCCCTCATAGGGTGTACCTGGTGGGCCCTTGAAGAAACCACTCAATTTAGTCAAATCATTTTCGTTGTTCAATTTCAAGCTCACGCCTGATTGTGTGTCTTGACGACACTCCTCCAACTCTTTGGCAATTCTCCTTACACGGGACATATTGTTCTGGATCTATTAATTTAGCACGATTAGTCTAAAAACAATAACAACCTTTCTCCCACTAAGTTGTCAAAACTTTCGAAACTGATTTCACCGCTTTATTGTTTGGCGTGTGCCTAATTTGTGTTTTTCTTTCTAAGCAGGTGCACAACCGGAAATGGAACGATCTAGTCTTGTGAGAACAAAGATTGAAAACCGCAACTGAAAAGATCATACAGGGAGTTGATTAGTTTCTCTTATAATACATATATGAATCTAATATACAATCTACTTAGGAGTCGCTCACAGGGGTAGATCCCTTGACGTTCACCGAGAGAGCATCGAAAACGTCTCTCAACTCTGGTGATGCATCTTTGACGAAAGGCAATTCAAAGAACCCATAATCGTCGTTCTTGACTAATTCAGTAAATACGATAGTGAGTCCCCATGGATGTGGCTTGCTAACGATTCTCCTCTCCAACAAAACCCTGGTGATCAATTCTTGTACAACCAACTTGGCACTGGCAGAGCCCCAAATTGAGTTGCTACTAAAGAAATGAAGGATGATTCCAATAAACCAATGAGTGTGGCTGTTAGGGTATCTCAATTGATTTGCGATGGCATTGACCAAATGGAACTTGAACTCTGCCGATCCATAATTCATCAAATCCACCAACAAAGCTACTTGTGATGACTTCACATTGAAACCACGAACATAGTTAGGCAAACGGTCGGCCACTGCTGAAATACCAACGTGCAAAACCAACGCATTAATGAGCTTAACATTGTAATGAATAACATCAATGCCAAATTCATTGACTTCTTTTGGATGGTTTAACTTGATTCCGCTGTAGATGCTTCTCATCAATGCAGCAGCTGGAATTCTCAAAAAGTTGTCCACTGGCTTCTTCAACCCTACCTTGATCAAATCATCAACTGGTTTATATGCAATAGTTGGTGATTCGTTAATCTCCGGCAACCTTTCTACTTTCAACCCTTGAGTAAATGGATCTGGAACATTTACATCGGAGGGTGTTGCCGACAAGATGATGTTTCTCAATTGAATGTAACCTCTTGGAACTGCAGTAACCAACTGATAGTTACATTCAACCAAAAAGACCGGGTAATCATGAAGCAATCCAGTGAAGATTCTGTTCACTGCCTTGAATATTACTCCAATCACATCGTGATTCACATTCTTGGAATAAACAGATTGGAATTTCAAGATTGCCGTCAACAATTTAACCACCGTGCTGTAACCTGCCTTTTCTGGTAGTTCGAGTAATTTTGGCAAGAGCATACGATGGGAAATTAATGAAACCCATGCGAATGTGAATCCGGGATAGATGATTGGTTGAAGTGAGTTCAAAACGTCCCCAATAAAAATATAGAATTGATTGTTGAATTCATCTGATATATCTCCAGTTTTGCTGTCATCGCTCCATGTAGACAACAATGATGAGAATAACCTAAAGTAGGCACGTTCACTCCAAGACTTGGCATTTTCATGGTCATTGGTTAATGCCAACACCACTATACTTATGATTTTCCTCAAGTATTCAATAGCCTCCTTAGCATCTTCAATCTTTAATACTATCTTGACTATCAACATAGCCAAGGTATCCACAGTCAAGTATGTTTCGTGCTGAGTTCTTGTTCTAACTTCATGCTCGGCACCAAATGATGCCACCGAAATTTCGACAGCTGCTTTGAATAAAACCTGGAAATACTCTGGCTTAGTCAAAATCTCAGTATCCAACAAACCTTGAATAAATTGATCTTGCAATTCATCAGACTTATCACCATGAGTTAAGAGCTTTACCCATTCAGCAAAGACATAACCCAATTGCACATAGAGTAGATCCGTTCCAGGGAAGTTGGTTTTCTCTAATAACTCAAACAAATTGTCGCGTAATGCCAATGCTTCCTTGTGATCGTCACTAACTTCCTCGTTTTCGTCGACTTTGTACTTAGACAAAGCATCCAAAGTGAAGCCGAATTCCGATCTGAGAGCAACTGGACGTAACTCTTCGGAACTAAATACATTCAACAATAACCCAGCAGCAAATTTGACCACCACTGGATTGTTAGAGTCGGCAATAAGCTTGCTTATTGATGAGTCTAATTTAGTAGCCTGGACCAACTGCACCTTCAATAATGAAAAGATGACGGGGATGTTGAATTTCCTCTGATCCGAGGAGTGAACTAACCACCAGGTGACATCCTTTGCAGTCGATGGTGAATATTCACACAATTTGTCCAAGATAACAACGTAAATTTCATTGCTCATTGGATTCTCATGGGCTTGGGTAAAGAGACAATTCACAGTGTATTGGGCGGCTTTCAATAACAATTCAGGATACTTCAATGCATTGCTCTGTGCGATTGTTAATGCTTGAGTTAACGCAACCATTATTGGGTGTGTTGGTGCAAGAACAGATAACTTAGTTTCAGTTACTTCTGACAACAATTGGATAGCTTTTTCACAGCTTTGGGTGAATGCAGCAAAGAGTTGCTCAAACGGAACGATCTCATCCTGGATAATTGGTGGCTGAACAACTGCTGCAGGGTTTGCTGCTGCTGCGGAGTTGGCAAGTCCACTTACATCAGCGCCAACGGCAGAAGCAGAAACTTCAGGTTGGAATGCCGGTTCGATTCTTGCAGCATTGGTGCCAAACGTTTCGTAGATACGAAGTTGACCGGCAGTCAACCCATCTGGGTTCAAACCGAGAGCTTCAGGTAATCTCAAGGCGTACTCTGAAGTGCCTTCGTCTATGAATGGCTCATTCTTATTATGCTGCTCACGAGCAAGTACGTATTTTTGCATCTTTTCATCGATCAATTCACTGATATTATCTGAAGCAATTCTATCGACAATATCAACACATAATCCTACATTGGACTGGATTGCCGAGTTCAATTCAGCCAATGGAAAATCATTAGTGCTGTGGCCCAAGAGCTGTATCATTGTAGCCTCAATAGTCTCTGACAACAATTTTCTTCCACTAGAAAGAACCATTATGTGAGATAATTGTTGAGCCATATTTTGATAGGACTTTCTGAATTTGACAGGATCCTTCTCAGTAGCCAAATCCTTTCTAACCAACGATTCCGTAGTTGTCAATACAGCTTCAGAGACTCTGGTCAAGATTGGAACTGCACATTCGCGTACTGCCCTGGTCAATGAAGCTTGGAATGCTCTTCTCAAGTTTGCATGTTGGGTGAACAAAGTATTACCCAATAATGTGCTGAATGAAGTGTCTAATGACTGTTCAGTATTACCACCAGACTGTGGCAACACTGGAGGAACCTGAGAAGATGATTGAGCAAGGCCAGGAACGGTTGGGCCATTTTGGGCACCCGCGAGGTGACTTCCCATGAGTCCAATAGAATTGCTATGAGGATCAATTGGTTCTGAATTATCCAAAGCTAATCTTGAAATATCATTTGCCAAAGTGACAGTCTCGGGGTGAATTCCGAACATCGATGCTAAAGCAGTTGGGCTAGGATTATGAGTTCTTATCAAGGTCGAAGGCTCTATATCCTTAATCTTCAACTTCAACGAGTTCAATAAGACTTCAATTGTGATTTGAAGCTGAATGCTAAGATCAGCACATTGATAGAGCTCAGCTAAAACCTTGAGGATACCCAATACCCAGGGGTTTGGTGGTTTGAATACCTTAGAGTATTGGACTTGCTCCAAGATTTTGCAAACGAAAGGAATGATCACAGGTAAAGTTTTGAAATCATAAGACTCGACAAGCAAAAACTTCAAAGCAATCTGGTCTCTTCTCAAAGGCTTATCTTTGGCCAAAGTAATCTTACCCAACCATGAACCCAAGTTTTTCAATTGATTCTTCTCAGTGCTTGAGTCTTTAAAGTTACGAATTATTCTTTCGACTTCTTTCAAGGACACGTTCAATACGTATTCAAATAAAATTGGATCATCAAGTAAGATCACTAGTTCTCCATACAATTCATGGTTATTTGGCTCTGCTTTAGCTCTGTCGACGACTAAATAGTTTGAGAACCATGCAAAGTACTTCTCGTCTAATAACTCCTTCATTTCAGTCAACTTTAAATAGTCTGAAGTCAAGTTATTGATGAAAAATAATAACTTGTCAGAGGTAGCCTCATTTGGCTCTTCTTGTTTCACATTACCAATTGTTTTATCTGTCACAGTAATTGACTGATACACTGGTCCAAGATCTGGTGTTGGTGTTGGATTGAGTTGTCCAGGAGTATTGCTTGAAGTGTTCGAAGTTGAATTAGCACATGGAATACCATTTGCTGCATCTTTCACAATTTGATACATCTTAGCATGAGCAGGTAATGTACGACATTCTAACAAATGCTTACAGTACATTGGATACTCGTGCAATCTCGACTTGAAATTGTACAAAGATTGAACAGCAAATTTGAATAAGTGAGAATCTTGAGGTTGATTACACGACTCCCAAATAAAATTCAATGCAACAGTCAAGGTAGTTCCTTGTATCAAATCCTTTTCTAACAATGCACCGAATAACAAAGAAGTTGATGCTAATGCTGATAATGGATATTCTGAGAAAAACCTATATTCATCCAATAAGGAGTGAATCATACAAGCAAACACATCTTGCTTGTGAGGGTCGTCACTGTTTTTCATGTTAACAAGCATGTCAACAATATCTTTGATTTCAACTTCTTTGTTGTACATCTTCGAATAATATGCCTTCATCTCTTGCTCAACGTCAGGAGGGTAGAAATTAGAAATTTCGGCGTTAGCCAAAATTGCTTCATCATGACCGTTACCGTAATTGATTAATCTTGGATAGGAAGTCAACAAGAGCAATTGTAAGTTCTTCAACTTGTCAGAATCAATCAAACCCTTACTTGACTTCAATTTCTCCAATAAATAGTGAACTACAGGTATCTTAAGTGTTTTTTGATACGCAGGTTCTGGTTGCGGAGCTTGTTGGATGACGGGTTGTTGACCCTTCTCGTAGTCTCTTTGAGCTCTTTCGTCCAACACCTCCAATAATGCCTGGTAGAAATCAGCTTTCACGTGAGCATCCTTGATTTTCAGCTCAACAATAGACTTATAGTCAAAATCAAAAAGCGATGACTCCACTAAGAACTTGACACCAATTTTCATATTGATGCTCCACAAGCTTGATAAGATAGGACTAATCAAATCAATCTTGGATGCATAGAATAAAATTTTATCAATTGACTCGATGGTTTGTCTGGCGTTGTAAAAATCGATAAGTTTGGTGATTGCCAATTGAATGTCCAATTCTTTGAATTTTTCCAATACCTGCGACAATGCCAAACTATCACTTACAATAAGAATGCCGAATAAAGTATCAATCAAATCTGCAATGAATTGGGTCTTCTCGGGTAAAGTTAATGCTGCAGCAATCAAGTATTCAGGGAAGTTACGGTAGTCGTGCTCAATGACTTGATTCAAGTAGATATTCAATTTTCTTTCCAGCTCGCTGAGCTGAACGTTGTGTTGTCTTTGAATGGTTGTCAAAACTTGGAGCTCTAACTTACCAACATTCACAAACTTCAATATGTTTCTTTTTGGTACGGTATCATTTTCAAAACAGAGGGTCAAATTGGTTGACTGGGTTATGTCAAATCCACCCTGTTGAGGATCCATTGTTTGCAAAATGTAGAGCAAGGTTTTGTTAAACCACCACTCATAATTCAAAAAGATGTCGATAATGCCAGGTTTAAAATCTAATGATGACAAGAATTGAGTTATGCTTAAAACAGTTGGTTGAATATTACGTTGAGATGAGTCAAATAAGTTTTCATGCACAAATGAGAATACTTGATACCAATTAATAGAAAGGTTGGGCTGTTGCTGTTGTTGTTGTTCCAAAGCTCTGAAGCACGCTTGTAATTGTGCGCCCTTTGCGTTTGCTTCTGGAAGATTATTCGAAAATGTAAGACCATTTGAAACAGATCCTAATCCCTGGGAGCCAGGGATCAAGATTTCTGATAAGATTAATGCAATTCTTCGGTCTATTTCACTCGGTTTAAACTGTAATAAACTCGAAAGCAATTTTTCAGGCAACAAGTTTTCAGGCCCAATTTCTAGTAATAAATCTTTGAATGACATGTCTAAGATACTCAAGTAGAATTTGTTGACGGTCTCAGAATTGATTTTAAAAGAAAGAATTAAGCTTAAGGTTAATAACTTGTGAGTGAATGGAAATAATGGAGTGTATAAGATATGATCTAAAACAAAGTTCCAATTGTAGTTTTCGGGGAAAGGGCGAGCTTTTGTAACTGATAAGATTTTTAAAGAGTTCTGGGTGAAAAACTCTTTGACTCTTTCTGGATCTGTGGATTGAAATTTGATAAGAAAGATAAATGACGTAATTAAATCAATATCTGTAATCGAATACTTTTCAACGAAATCGACAATTGATACACCTTCGATCGGCTTATTTGATTTATCAAAAAATAAAGTTGATAAATGGACAATAAAAAGTTCTAAGTAATTGAGGTCGACTGAGTGATAAGCTAATTCTTTCTGGAAAAACTGCTCAATTACTGAAAGTTGGCTGCCGGTGTTTCCTTTACTGATTCTTAAAAACGAAGTAAGCTTTTCAAAGTAGTTGTTGATAACAATTGGATTTCCCTTTTGTTTGCTTAATATAAATCTGATAGACTTGAAGGTGGATTCAAAATTCTTCTCAGTTAATTTATGTAAAAGGATATTAATCTGTGTGATAATAACCTTGGTGAGTTCGGGATCTTTTAATGTATACTCAATGTTCTGATGGTTGTCGTTTACTGATTCTTGGATTGCTTTTGTTTCGGTTTCTGACGGTTTTTCTAATGCTGCTGGTATTTCTTTATGGCCCTTTGGGCTATCTGTCGCTGATGAAATCACGATAACGAGTTAGTTCAAGGATTATTTACTTAAACGTGAGAAGTTGCTCTAAAGTAGCTCTTCCTCCAAGTTTTAGTATTGTAATCTGATTCTCGTAATTGATACACTAATCTAGTTGAATTTCAGTATGGAATGGCTCCAATTATTGTACTTGGAGAGTTCTATGTATAATAGATCTAATCAGTAGTCTAAAATACCTAATATATACACAATTGATTTGTACTAGTGTTTTACAGCGCCAGATTTTCGATCGCTTCTGTTCACACTTTGGTTTTGGCCACCAACACGAAAATTTTTGGAGCGTACATTACCCGGACAAAAGGTACAATAAAGAAACGGATTGAGCTTCTGTGGGTCAGACTACAATTATAGTATTTATGGTACCCGTAGTTATTCATTTCCTATAAACATAACTAGTTCGAAACATCAACAACCTTTGATATTTCGTTTTTCAATGTAGTAGCTTCCATCAGATCCTGATCAATTAATGAATAAGCCTGCTTCAATAATGCCTTTAAATTGTGGTTTTCAACCTCCAACTCATTTCTGTCAAACGAGGTTGGTGAGGCAGGCAATTCTGAGCTTAACACCGAACCACGCTTGTTCAAGTATGGTAACTTCAAGTAATCTGCAAATGTCTTACCTTGCTCCGTGCTACTCACCTCACTGATATCAGAGTATATGGATTCTAACTCAGGGTCGTTTCTGTTGGTATGCGTGTTATCGGGTTTGGTGGAAAAGACAGATAAGCTCGAGCGGTTGTGGGGCTGCAGGAAACCACTTTCAGAAGTATCAGACCTAGCTCTTGCTGGACTGGCTGACGAGCCTGGGAAATTAAGAGAGAATTTCTTGAGTTTCCCGACAAGGAAGGATGGTTGGTTTTTGACAGGACTTGACTTGTTCGAGGCCGACGAGCTAGATGTGGCAGAAGATATGTGGTAATCGGTGACGAACAACGATTCGTCCCACTTCAACAACAAGTCCCCAAAGAACAAATCGAGGTCATTTATCACGTTTCCCCATTTGGATTCATTGAGCATGTGCTGATAGATGACTTCCTCGTCACCTTTTTCAAGACTCATCAAAATTGGTTTGTTAATAAGAATTAAACCTAATGAGATCTTAAACAAACCGGTTTTCCAACCTTGAATCATGCAGAAATCCATGATACGATTGACTATAGACAAGTCTGGTGCATGGCTGGATATGAACGACATCCACCATTGGTAGAGAAAAGCCTGTAATTCTACCAATGAGGTTAAATGATCGTGTAATTCGGAGTCAGTTGCCTTCAAAATGGTCAAAAACTCACTCAACCAAGAGTTCAAGGTTTCGGACATGGTTGAAGCAGTGAATATGTCGTGCAATTCATTTTCGGTCTCCATTATTGTAACCAAACAATGAAATGTTAATTCACTATTGGCATGAAAATGGTAGTACAAGACTCCTACCAAGAATAAAAGACCTTGACAATAGCCAAGTTCAGCATCATAGTTTGCATACACGTTAAGTATGGTAGACAAGTTTTGGACTGTGTCGTCATTTTTGAAGAAATCAACCGTTGGGAACGTCCTCTTCAAATCCTTGCTGATTTGCAGAGAAGTTTCTTGGTTGTATGAATGTTGAAAGTTGTTGTAAACGAGCATAGAAGCTTGAGGGATTTCGTGGGTATTAAGCAAGAACAATTTTGTCCATACTTTTTCTCTCAATTGGTTGGGAATTCCTTGTTGCAAGCATAAGAGCTCGGTATAGTTTGGAAGTGTGTTGATAGTTCTGGTTGGATTGTTGATAAGCGAAAGCCAGTACGATCTCTCCAACTTAGAGTGAATGGTCGAGCAGTTTTTAACAAATGACTTGCAGCATGATTGATACAAATCAACCTGATCCAAACCTCTTCCACATTTGGAGCAGGTATTGAATGCATCTTCCGAGAACGAATACTTGTCAAACAATTCGTCCAAATCCTTGTCAGTAAAGTCAGTTGTTTGAGAGTTGGAACAGATATCGCTTTCGTTATCGAAAGATGCTATACGGAGCGATTCAATTTTTAATTCGAGATTGTTCAAAAGTATCATATGAGAACTCACCGAAGTGGAACGAAGAGATTCCTCGAACTCAAGCAACGATTCGTAGTCGATGTTCATTGCTTTGATTCAAATGTAATGTAGAATATAAAGGTTAGATATGGTTATAAATGACGATAATGATTATCCTGTGGTGTATAAAAGAAAACAAAGTTTTAACGATTGTATAGTTTAATAAATGAGTGTAACTAGTTGGAAATAAAAGCTAGCCCGATAAAGGAATGTGTGGAGGGGACTGCTAGATGGAGTTAGGAAGACGACAGGATGTCTCGAAAGGGTATCAAGTTAAATGAATGAATGTATGGAGTTAGTAGGTATATGTTTGATGCAGAAAAACTAGGTGGCTTTACTACAACTTTTATACAAATACAGTAATTTCTGTGCGTCGTGGCCAATTTTGTGACGATCGCGTACAAGGGGGGCTTCCAAACAATAACCAGCAGCGTGGGCGCAAGTTTGTGTGCGAAAAGGCAAGCCGATTGACATTTTTACGCTGCGCACTGATCAGGGCAGCGGCCAAAACACTCCTGACGAAGCGCATTCTTAGGCAAAACAATACGGAGTTGAGACAGTGCGTTAGTTCGCGCAGACAGAGACACTGACGAGAGACGACTACACAAACAGGCAGACATAAGTACGGATACGATTACCTGTCTTCTGACACATGGGCTTGTTTCGGCTTTGTAGTGGTAGCCACGGCTAGACTATTCCAGGAAAATATCCAGCAAAGCTGTACTAGTTCCCCTTAATTGGCGTGGCTACACATGGAGGGGCAGCATTCTGCGCAGCGACAACTATTTCTGTTCCGTCGCTACAAACTGTAGTGACCGAAAAATCAAGCAGGTGCGAATACCAGAATGGAGACAGAATGTAGAGGCTTCGCTAAATAAAGTAGATAGAAGATGGTGTACTATTTTACCGCCAAAGTTAGCGACTATGAAGACGCTACTATATACATGGGTCGCGATAAGATCGAAAATGATCCCCTCATCAAGCATTCTCATCCCAGAAACATCTGGTTCCATGTAGACAAACACTCATCAGCTCACTTGTACCTACAATTGACCAAAGAAGAGTTGGTGTCATATAAATCATTTGATAAGTTTTCTATTGATGAGAACCTCTTGGAACAGATAGCCCAGCTCACCAAAGCCAATTCTATCAAAGCCAACAAACTCAACAACGTAACTATAATCTATACTCCAGTAGAGAATTTGCATACCGATGGCTCTATGGACATAGGTACTGTGACGTTCAAAAACCCTAAGCAGGTGAAGAGAGTCAACGTGGCCAAGAAGGATAACATGATCATCAACCGCTTGAACAAGACCAAAACCGAAATTCCCACTGAAGAGTTTATCAGTCAACAGCAGCAATTAGTTCGTGAGATTCAAAACGAACGTAAACGTCACGAACAAGATACAAAAGAGCTCAAGCTCCAGTATGAACTACAGAAAAAGAATAATATCGATCCGTACGGCGAGTTGTTTACTGAAGAAAACGTCAATGCAAACTCCAATGAATTCAGAAATGAAAATTGGGTAGAGGAAGACTTCATGTGAAGTTCGATATAACATCCATCCTAGCATCGTAATACTATTGACAATAAATTCAAAACCTGATAGATCTTTGTACTTATAAATGTTTATATGTCTGTACTTGTAAATGTTTATTTTGATGTATATAATACTAATGATGTATTGTTGCAGCTCCTGTTATGTATGCAATGGATTGCGCTTATACATCCATGTTAACTGGGAACTTTCCAGCTTCTCTTTGGTCATCCCACTTTTCAACCCAGTCGAGAGGACACAATGAGGTGAAAGTCTTGAAAAAGATCTTACATGGTTCAAAGTCTTCACCCTTGACGTTAACACATTTGTGGTAATCAATGTACGATTGGGCACAGTGCTTGGTCTGGTTTTGGTATGGGAATCTGGCGTCGAATTGAGGAGTCTCGAACTTGAATGTAGATGCGTCTAAAGCCATGATGATATTATGTTTTGCTGGTGTTTGGTGTTGACTAAACTCGCTGTAGCTTGAAATCCACTTTTTTTCATCTACACTTTTTTTTGACGTTCTCATTGGTTGGTTCGGGCACGTGATCAGAGCTGGCGCCCGTATCATGCCACCTCAAGTGGCGTGTTGCAAGGCTACAGTCGCTGTTGCTCTATGTTTATTAATATGATCTATTGAGAGGTCCAACCCTTCAATTCGAGGTCGCTGGGACTACCCGATACTAGCAAAATGTACATTATCTGGATTTTGTATGTTTTGGGTCCTCGTATTTCCTGTACGGCCTGGTCGTATGTATAGCTGTTTTCCTCCAGACTGGGTATATCTATTTTTGGTGCCTTTATGTTGGGGTGATTCAATGAGTCGAATCGATATATCTTGTTGTACTGCCTTATCGGCACGTCTTTTTCTTGAAGACTAAGTTGCTGCTTGGCAATCTCTACAATTGAGATCATTTTTGCGATACCTCCTGATCTGGAAGCAACCAATATAGCCTTACTCCCTATATCGCCGAGGATTTGTTCTACCCTCTTTTTCATCGAGTCATTTTTTGTTATCACTAATTTCTGTAGCTGGAGATTTTCGTTCTTGGAACTAATAGCATTGTATATTTCGGTTACGTGTTTACTCAAATATTCTGTTTCATCTACGACAGCGAGACTTTCATTCGTGCCAACCAACTCTTCACTCATTTTCTTCAATCTGACTTTTAGCCTGACTTGTTTGACACTTCATTGCAAATGTTAAAAATCGATGCTCTGCGGTCACGTGGATACTTGAGCTATTTAGAAGGTTTCGGATAGCTCTCTCTTGGGGTTGATTTGGCCGTCATCGCTTGGGTGAGCGTATCCAAGTCTCCATATCTGGTAGAGGAGCTTATTTTGGAGATTCGGTCCAATTGAATTTTGCTCAATAGATGGGTTTGTGAATTACGCAAGGTTTGGTACGAAGTATTTCTTGTAATGGGACTTGGAACATGGAAGTATGGTCTAGGTGCAGGACGAGCTCTTACACCTTGAATGGGTGGGCCTACGGCAGTTGAAATGATCAGACCAACGGCTGCTGGACTGATAGGAACAAGTGGTGACATTGTTCCATTTGGTTGTAACAAGTGAATGTTTCCAAATGGATCCTGAAAGTACGCGGGACTTCCAGGAGCAGAGATGAAGTTCTGAGGAATTTTGTCTGTACCTGGATGGTTTACCGGCTCAACATACTTGGTTTGTTGGGGTGGTGGTGTTGAGCCGTAAGTTTCAGTATCGTAGAACGTATCTTCACCAAAAGTGAGACTTTCACTACCTGCGACAAGCTCCTGAAGCAGGGGGTCGACTAGCACTTCTTCGTCAGATGTTTCATTATCCTTTTCAATCTGGCACATATAAACCATGGGCTTTTCATTGAAATGAATAGGTGGCTTAGGGACAGGTAAGGGATTGAATGGAGGATAGTTCATCATATTCTTTTCGGGAGGAATGCCGTTTATTATATTCAACTGCACGGGGCTTTTTGCTCTCTTTATCACTTGATAGGATTTGTGTGGCAACGTCGTCGATGAGTCAGTTATATGGTCCACAACCTGTTGTAGCGCATGTACTTCTATTTCATGTTCAGTGCCAACTTTTATTAGTTTCGAGATAGACCAAGTGAGATTAATCTCGTAGCCTTGGCCGTAGTCGTAGTATGCCTTACTGACCAATAGCTCTTCTGAGATCTTTATTTTAGATTGAGTTAGCTTCTGTAGAGTGGCCTTGCTCTCGTTGTCGCAAACAGCCAGAAGATATTTTTTTGCACCCAACGCAGCCAAACCACCCATGTCTCTTTTAGTAATAGCTTTATGAATGGAGGTAATTTCAAAGAAAAGATCATAGAGTAGTAGTTTGGACTTGTCACAACTCAATAGATGATTTAAGTTTGTCTGTTTGAAAATTATCAGGGCGGCATCAAAGCATATTTCCGACATCAAGTTCTCCCACAAGGTTTTATGGAATTTTTTGTAATAAATTGCCAGAATTACATCAAACAGTTTACATGAAAATGCTTCATGATACGCTAGCCTCAAAGAGTTCAACCCCTCCCCCTGCTCGCCTTGAAGCTTGAGACACTCAACAACGTTGTGGATTTGGTTGGGAAAAGGTGTCCCCACGCAAATCCGCTTTCCCGCACCGACTGCTTGATAGATATTGAGCCTCGAGTCTACCAATTTGCAGTCAATGTCCGAATACAAAACTAGGGTAACAGTTTCGGGGAAAAGACTGTCAAAACTGACTAGATCAAACACGATACCGGGTGAATCAATTAAGATTATGGTGCTTGGCTCGATGGCCTTTCGCAATATGTTCGAGGAAGTTTTGGTGAGAAAATCAAGAAACTTGTAGTTGAGAAGAATATAGCGAAACTTGGCATTGTTGGTCTCGTAATCGTATAAGAGTTTGGAGAGTTCGATCAAATTTTGAATTTGGTGAAAGGCCCTAAACTGGTATTTGCCGTCACCAGAGAGAATGGTATTTTCTTTGTTACAATTCAAGTTCTCATCAGTATACGGAAACAACGTCAATTTGCAGCTCATGCACGAAAGAGCATAGCTCATATACACTAGAGCGGGAGAGCTTCCTATGACTAAAGCGTTCATAGTGTGCCCAGGCTACTTCCAGCTTATCTGTAGTTGCAAATATCCAGTACTCGCACAAACAGATAATCTGACTACATCAGGAAAAAAATGCGAAAGAGTGTGCGGCCCATTTCCCCACACTCGCGTAAGTATTATTCCATGGAAACAGGCGCTTTCTAGCAGCGGATCCCAGTTGGGGTGCTGTGATACTGCATATGCGGGTTATCGCGCCAATTATGGTTTAGTTTTTCCGCCTCTCCGGGGGTATTGTCTCACATGATTTGCCTCACCCAGTGTTTTCCCCAGACCCGGTCACGACGGTAATACAAATCGACCTTCGATTTGGACGATTCACGTTTCTAACCAAATTTTGCTTGAATGTTCAGAGCAACTTTTCAGCGTTCTTTTCTCATAAAAGATATTTTAAAACCTTGTTATAGATTTAGCACCTCCACAATCATGTCATCTTCCTACAAACAACCACCACACAAATTGACCTTGATCCCGGGTCCTATCGAGTTTTCAGACTCTGTGTTGGCGGCTATGGCCACTCCATCGCAAGCCCACACTTCGCCTGAATTTGTTAGTACTTTTCAGTCGGTATTGAAAAACTTGAGAAAGGTGTTCAAGTCTGAAGCTCCAAAGGCGCAGCCTTATGTTCTTGCTGGTTCCGGTACTTTGGGTTGGGATGTTGCTGCCGCTAACTTGGTCAGTCCTGGTGAAAAAGTATTGGTTTTGTCGACCGGTTTTTTCTCCGATTCCTTTGCTGACTGTTTGAGAGTGTACGGCGCTGACGTCGATGTGATCACCGCCCCAGTCGGTGATGTTGTGCCTCTTGACCAGATCACCCAAAAGTTGAAGTCAGAAAAGTATGCTGCTATTACCATTACTCACGTGGACACCTCCACCTCTGTGGTGAGTGACGTCAAGGCCATATCTGAAATTGTCAAGGCAAACTCACCAGAAACATTGATCTTTGTTGACGGTGTCTGTTCGATTGCAGTTGAGAACTTGGAATTTGACAAATGGGGCATTGACTTTGCGTTGACCGCATCTCAAAAAGCCATTGGTGTTCCAGCCGGTTTATCTATCTTCTATGCTTCTGAAAGAGCTGTGGCCAAGGCTTTGGCTAGAGAAAAAGATACCACTTTCTTTGCTTCTTTGAAGAGATGGACTCCCATCATGCAAGCTTACGAAAGTGGTAAGCCTGCTTACTTTGCCACTCCAGCAGTGCAAACCATCACTGCCTTGAAGGTGTCTTTGGATGAGATTGTTGGCGAAACCTTGGACAAGAGATTTGCCAAACACGACGAAGTTTCCACCCACTTCAAGTCCACTGTTGAAAAGTTGGGTTTGAAGATTCTTCCTGTTAACAAGGATGTCGCAGCCCATGGTTTAACTGCAGTATACTTCCCAGACTCTATCAACGGACCCGATCTTCTTTCAGGATTAGCCAAGAAAGGTTTTGTTGTAGCTGGTGGTATTCACAAGGACTTGGTCGGTAAATACTTCAGAGTTGGCCACATGGGCTATTCTATCTACGAGGGCCACATCGACAAGCTTCTTACTGCTATTGAGGAAGTTTTGACTGATCTCGGTCACAAGAACTAGGTTCACGACCTTTCCCGTAGTCGGTCTTGAAAAAAAATAATCGTAATGGTTAAGAAAAAATAGTTAAATATCTTTGTATATTTTTTGAGTATAGTTACGAGTTAACGATTACTTATATACACATTGTAGTGGTACGTTCAGTAGCAACTGGGAGAAGCTGTTTTGCTGAGTGATTTGAAGACTTGGTGTCAATGCCTCCAATGTGTCTTTCTACTCTAGCCTTGTGTCGATCAACGTGAGTTTTCGCAATGGATGCCAAAATGCAGCACTTCCATGGCTAATCGCGATTTGTCAGGTCCTGCACACAGCGCCGGCTCAAACACCATGGCTTCGGGTTAAAACTGTGGATCACTTTATTCAGGTGGGATTACAACTAGCCAGGATGTTTCCAAGGACGGTGCTAAGGGCTTTTAGGCCTATCAAATTGAGATCGGCCTGGCTACACAGACCCAATTCCAGTCCCACTTACAGTCCCATATCTGATCTATTGGCAAAGAATGGGCACACGAGTGAATCAATAGTATGGTCAAATCTTGGCTTTCAATCACGTAGACTGTTTCTGATACAGTCAAGAAGACTAGCACCCGAAGATCCCAAAGCACAGTCTTCATTTCTAGGTAGAAAGATCACTACGTCCGAAACCAAGATGATGAAGTCACTTTTAACCACTATGTGGCCCAAAAACAATATCAACTTCAAGATAAGAGTGATCATTGCTCTTTCATTGTTGATAGGAGCCAAGCTTCTCAATGTTCAGGTGCCGTTTTTCTTCAAAAGTATTGTCGATTCCATGAATGTTGAATGGGCAGACCAGCTTGGGACTATAGGCACAGTAATAGGGTCGTTGATTTTGGCATATGGGGGCGCTAGATTTGGAGCAGTTCTCTTTGGAGAGCTCAGGAACGCAGTTTTTGCTTCGGTGGCTCAAAGCGCCATCAAGAGAGTGGCTCAAAATACGTTTTTGCACCTCTTGAAACTTGACCTTAACTTCCATTTGTCCACCCAAACTGGAGGGCTTACCAGAGCCATAGATCGTGGTACCAAGGGTATCAGCTATGTGCTCACTGCCATGGTTTTCCACATAATTCCCATCTCTTTCGAGATATCCATGGTCTGTGGTATCTTGAGCTATAACTATGGGTTTCTGTTTTCAGTCATGACCCTCGCTACTATGTTGGCCTACTCCATATTCACCATTCGTACCACTGCCTGGAGAACCAAATTTAGACGTCAGGCCAACGAAGCCGACAATAGAGCTGCGTCGGTGGCATTGGACTCCTTGATCAACTACGAAGCCGTCAAGTATTTTAACAATGAACTATTTCAGGCTGCCAAGTACGAGAAGGAATTGACAAAGTACGAAAAAGCATCGATTAAAACAGCCACATCATTGGCATTTTTGAATTCGGGACAGAATCTTATCTTTACCAGTGCCCTTACTGCCATGATGTATATGGGATGTCAGGGCGTTGCTCTGGGAAGTTTAACCGTAGGAGATTTGGTGCTTATCAACCAATTGGTTTTCCAGTTGAGTGTGCCATTGAACTTTTTGGGCTCGGTTTACCGTGAGTTGAAGCAGTCTTTGTTGGATATGGAAAACTTGTTTCAATTGCAGAATCACGAGGTTCAAATCAAAGATGCTCCAAATGCCAAACCTTTGGTGTTGAGAAACGATAGAGTTCCTGGCGAAATAAGATTTGAAAATGTCACTTTTGGTTACCACCCTGATCGTCCTATTCTCAAAAATGCCTCATTTGTGATTCCTGCTGGTGAAAAAGTGGCCATTGTAGGTCCTTCGGGAAGTGGTAAGTCTACGATTTTGAAGCTTGTGTTTCGGTTCTACGATGTCAAAGAAGGAAGAATATTGATTGACGGCCATGATATTAGCAAGGTTACCCTTGAGAGTTTGAGAAGATCTATTGGGATAGTGCCACAAGAAACTCCTCTTTTCAATGATACCATATTGGAAAATATCCGATACGGTAGACTAGATGCTTCGGATGAAGAGATAGTGGAAATGATCGAGAAGGTCAAATTGTCCCAGCTAATTGAAGCGTTACCAGCAGGATTAAACACATTGGTGGGAGAAAGAGGTATGATGATTTCAGGCGGAGAGAAACAGCGGTTGGCAATTGCCAGACTTTTACTCAAAAAAGCACCAATAACGTTTTTCGATGAAGCTACTTCGGCATTGGACACTCATACCGAACAAGCGCTATTGCGTACTATCAGAAGTGTGTTCAACGAGGACAAAAGCACCAACATCTCGATCGCACATAGATTAAGAACTATCGCCGATGCAGATAAGATCATTGTTCTCAACAAAGGATCGGTTCAAGAGGAGGGAACCCACCAGGAATTACTCAAGCAGCCAGACTCGTTGTACGCCCAGTTATGGGACATTCAAGAAAACCTAGATATAGAAGAAGAGTTGAACTCTACCGAAGACAGTGGAAAGGCAAGGTCCGAGAGCGTGGCATAAGTCGTCATAGTCCAAATAAGTGACACAAGCCGCCACTCCTGCACCTAACGAGATAATATAAATATCAAGGCGAACTCTTTTACAGGTAGGAAATAGATAGTAATCGTAATGTGTCGCCCAACTGCTTGTACTACGTGTCGTAAGTGGAAGATGTCATAATCACCGAACGCATCGAAGATACTAACAATAGAAAAACAAACCTGGATTGGATGTGGAAACCACATTGCTAGCGCCATGGCCTCATACCCAAGGGACCAATGGTGCACCTGTGTTTCCATCGCTGGTGCCGACAATGGCGAATATCCACCTAAAGCCGGCGATGGAAAGGCTGCCTAGATAGAGTGAATCCGATGGCTTATTTGTCAAGTTTCGAATTAATCCATGAACTTTTGAGTTCCCATCGAGAGTGGGAAAAAATATTCACGGATCCTGATAACGAACTGATCCACACTTCAATAGAAACTCTAATATACTGTGAAGGTAACTTTTTCTGTAGGACCACAAGTCATATATAGTTTCTAGGGATATGGGTTCCAATACCGCAGGCACTGACAGGGGTGTTGACATTTATGGCTGCTGTGAAGGTTGAGCACCCGGATACTGCGTGCCTTTGGCGTCAGACCATCTTCGCGCTCCTGGGGTGCCTCGTATTTGGGTCCCTAGAAACATCCCTATACTTGTGAAAAAATCAAAATAAACTCCCGCTCGCGGGCCAGCCTACTTCACTACATTTGGGCAATTAGTGCCGATCGTCGGTGTGTTATCAATCTACGGCAGTCAGATCTTATCAGACTTTGTGAAAGCCTAAATTATTCGCATCGAGAAACCAACAATGGGTGATTTGTTTCAATTTCCGGCTAATTAAAGACAATAGCGTCTGACGTAGGCATGAGATCATTTGCCTCACGCCCAATCGGTTGCAACAGCCTTGGCCAATTGTGGTTGAAGCCCCTTTTCCGCCAAAAAAAAGGAGGGGACGAAATTTAGATCGCGCAGAAGTCGCTGGCCACGGAAATTTGGTGCCGTTGCACCGTTCGTGGTGCGTATACTACCCCTAATTTGACAGAAAACTCGAAGTGCCTTTACATAATCTTTTGCGGACTTTCCAATTTTCATGCATCTCCCAACGGCATCAATTTATGCTGGGGCATACATGTAATTCTGCATAAATACTCTGCTAATCCAGTTTCGAACTTTATATTATATATATCTATATATATCTACGTATCTCAATTCATATGGGACTATCCAAACCACTTTCATTTAGACAATATTATAGTTGTTTTCGCAAGTCAACTTAAAGAACAATGGATCAAACTCAAATAAAAAAAAGGTCAAAATCGATAAGTCGGTTGGTCAGAAATAAAAGCCACACCGTACTGGAATCCATCAAAAGCTTTGGGATTAATAAACTTGTTTCGTTAAAGAATTCAGAGCTGGCTCTGAATCAGGACCATCAAGATGACGATCATAGTCAATACTCTAGTCGAATTCGCGCCAATTCACTTCCCTCGAAACCCGCATCATTATACAGAAATAACAGCACTCGATCTTGGCAAAGTTCGCGAAAATCCTCGGACTCAGCACAATCACATTTGGAGGTTGTCGAAGATGAAATCAAGCAAGATGTCGAAGACTCCACCACTAGAATCTACACCGAGGTTATAATACCGCCTCTCCCCTCCTCTGCGGACATCGCTGCTAGACCGTCGAATGTAAGCGACATGGAGACGATACTGATCACAAGTGATGTGAACAAGTACACTTTCATGCAGAGTGCATCTTGCATACCACAAGTTCAAAACCACGACCTTCATACCCAGGATCGGGCCCCCGATAATTTGGCCACGTCCATTTTAAGTGTAATTTCCGATGAGAAAGAAATAGAATGGGTAGTATAACACACGATAGATAAGAATTGCCTCTTAGCTAGACATTTCAATTTTTTTCCCTTGCTTGCCGGTTCAACTCCCATTAATTCATTAGCCTTTTTAAAATCGGTCGTTTCTGTAAAATTCTCACGACACAATGCGAATTGAAAAAAAAATATTTCGTCTCCCGATTGTTGGACAATACAATTGAGCGGCACAGAGTTCAGAACAATCGCAACGGTTTCTGCCAAACCTTGGTTGGGGAGTAACGCAGCAGGGGCCATGCTAGGGTCAACCAAAGCAATGTGAAGCTGCAGCACGTTCGGCACGCTAGACAAACGGGTATAGTTGACCAGCAGTTTTGACGTCGCACGGCGCATCAGTATCGCCAATCTTGGCTAACCAGCGCCGGTATCGCATTAAACCAAGTTTGAGCCGCGAATTCCGTCCTTATCCCGTGCAAATTAAGTCTTGATCAGTTTATTAAAAATATGTACAAGTATTACAACAGACTTACTAAATCAGAGTAAAAGCTGGCAATAATTTCTTTCTCGTAGTTTGAATCCTCCAATTCTTCCACCAACTCTATTAACCCATGAGGGGGTAAACTTAATTTTTTTTGACTAACGAATTTTTCTTTGGCCTGAACAAGTTCTTGGTCATGCTGTAAAATATCGCCCAATATCATGGTGGAGATATTCTTAACTGTGATACCCAATTGTTTGGACCAATCGGAACCTTTTCGCAATGATTTCTTCACCCATTGGTCGTAATGCAACGAATACCACGCAAACAACTTGAGCTTATCTTGTTTCTTGGTTTTGTATTGGAATCCGATCAAACCCAATTCAATCATCTTTGAATCTATATTGGTCAACACAAAATTCAATGTTTTGGACAAGAGATCTTCGTGCTGTACAAATGCTAAGGAAGAAAGGGCAATCGTTTGCAATTCGTAATTGCTCACGTTAGTGTTTGACAACAAGGACACATTGGAATTCTTGACAAACTCCAAGATCTTTTTATACTCCTTCTGATTTGCTTCATAAATAGTCAAGTTGAAAATCGACGATAACAATTCCTTGGGTGTGAAGTGTTTCTGAACGCCGGAGTTCAAGAAGTTTTTGAACAATTTTTTACCAAGTTGTTGGAACTCAGAGTTCTTCAAACCGAACTGCAATATCGAGTTTCTCACTTCCATCTCGACACTTGAGTAGCTCTTCGTCAAACTCGTCAACTTGTTCCAGCCGCCCACCTTGTTGTGTAGTTTCAAAATGAACTTATCCAACCAGTCTTGAAATTTCGTGTAATCACTAAAATGCAATAACGTATTATTGATTGTTTCCAAGTATTTCATAACAATCTTGAGTACATCATAATTGGTTTTCCATTTGGAGTCAGCTAAACTATCAAATATTCTGATTATATTGATCAATTCTTCGGACAGCGAGTTTGTGGTTCCTAGGATGTTGCCATAATCATTGATTATAGCAATAATGTCTTGTGGAGAAACATTGTTCTCGATGATCTGTGGTATAATACAAGCTTCAATGATTTCTCTACTGTACAGTGTTCTCATGTATCCACCACGTTTGTTATTAACGTTGATTAGGTGAGAAACAGGAATGTCTAACTCCAATGAACGATCGGACAAGATGATATTGATCACCTTGATGCAATCCTTATCGTCCTTAATCTTGATAAATAATGGCACGTGGTATGGAGTATTTTCCAAATTCAATTGTTGAGGTGTCAAGTTGTATAAATAAACATGCTGCTCAATAAACAATTTTCCATTCTTGGTGCTTACCTTCACTAATGGATAACCTGCGTTTCTTGTCCATGAGTGAACAAATGTTGGTAAGTCAACAGAAGTAAATTCATTGAGAACATTCCAAATGTCGAATAATTTGATTGATTTGTATTTATATGTTTCGATCAACTTGGAGATTCCCAAAAGAAACTGCGAGTAATTTTCTTCAGCCAAATCAGAACTAGGCGAATAATCGGCCTGTAAAATATTCGCAATCATTCTTAATAAAATAATGCCCTTTTCGTAAGAATTGGTCTCAAATATACTAGAAGTGGAAGCATCCAAACCAATATCGAGCGAGCTGGCATATTGGTTGAGCGAGGGAATGGCAAGCTTGTCGTCAACAACCAAACAGTCTTGGTCCAAACTTTTATCGTAGTTCTCCACTTCCAAAATGTTGTAACGGTCATTCATTTTCGATACGTGAATAACGTAGTTTCCTAACCATGTAGCAAATGCTTCATTAAACCAAAGACTGGTCCAATCGTCAAACGAGACCAAGTTACCAATCCATTGGTGAACTAGTTCATGGGCTACCAATTGCTGCAAATGATACTTCTGTTCGTCAGTGGAGAATTCGTCAATTGACAACTGGTTTGCAATCAAAGTGACCATTCCCCAATTCTCCATGGCTCCGTCACTCAAGAAAGGCAAGCCGACAAAGTCAAGTTTGTCCAAAGGATATTTGTGGCCCAAGAGTTCTTGTAAAACAGGTAAGAATTTGCCAATCATGTTTAATGCATAGCGGGCAGGAGACGATTCACCAATAGTTGTATAGACTCTAACTGGGATTTGGTCTACTTCGGCTTCCAAATACTCCAAATCTCCTATCACGAATCCAAATACAGAAGAAGCAATTGGTGGAGTAGTTGCAAATTTGTATTCACTGTTGGGTGATTCTGATATGATTTGTTCACTCAACAATGGAGCGTTGGATATGACCTTGAATTTGGTCAAGGTTTCAATGGTCAAGTTGATAGGCACCTTAAAATTGGGTTCCTCGATCAATGGAAAAACCAATTTGGCCGATTGGGGCTGGAAATGAGTGGCCAAAATATAATTATTGGACTTGCCAGAGATCGTATCCAGGTAGTTGGTCTTGAATAAACCATGAGTTCTGTCTTGATACGTTTGAGTTTTGTTGATTTGACCCATATAGGTCAAGGTGACTTTGGATGGGTTTTCAAACTTTGAATCGGACTTGAAGGACACGGTGTGGTTTGATCTCTCGTAAGAGATCTTCAATGGATAATCACCTTTCGAGTGGCTCACAATGGCTTTGGTCACTACTAACTTGTTTGCATGCAAAGTTAACTCGAAATTCGAAGCATCTTGATTGAAGTTCTCATTTGGGATCAAGTCAATTGTTAAAGAGCCCGAAAAATTAGGTTTGGTGTGGTTGATAGCTAGGCTCAAGTTGTATTGTGACGGCACATACTGATTAGAAAGCGAAAGCAACGGGGCCGGACCCAGGTGTATCTCTCGGGATGTTATCTCTGACATGCAAACTGTATTTAGGCTGAATGGAATATTTCACAGCTAAAGCCGATTTTTCTCAGTTCACAGTAAAATTTTCAGGTGCGAAAACGTTAATTGAGAATCTATCCAGTAACAAACAAGTAATGTACGACTGACCGAACAATTTTGCATTCAGGGTTGTTCAGATGCATGACCATGGTATTGACAATGACACATTTGCCTAGCTCATGTTGAGTTGCTGTCTAGCAATTGGCAGCCATTTCAATGAAACGGAAGCACAGCAGCCCCACACGCTAAATCCCCGGAAGCTTACTAAAAAGTTCGTCACGTGCAACTACCCCGGTCTTTCGGTGCTCGCAAATTTCCAAGCCTTGCACGACGACCCCACCCAACATTTTGGTCTAACGACGCGGTACGATACGCGCGGATGAGATACTGCTCAAAAAGATCGATCCCCAAGCCAGCATTCAACATCAAAAGACCCTGGTATGGCTACCCCCGTAAACACCATTTCGTAGTGCTCTGCATTCTCTTTCTCATCAGAATTATCTCTGCTCGTTTCTAGGTCGGACCCCCTTGCCCGAAAACTACTTGTTCCGGCAATTCGTCGGCTACTTTTCTACTGTGAGATTAGCCGTATTTTTGGGAGACCTCACAAAAAAACTTTCCAACACACTGATTGATACTCGGCCAACATATTTAAGCTTATTGTGAGTTGGCGTGATAAGAGATTTGCACCTGGGGCCACTTAAATACGCTCTCACTATCCTCGGTTTCCTTTACAACCAAAACTACCCAACTTCAAAGTCTACCAACCCATATATTCCCTCATTAACTGTTATCAGAAAGATTTCTAATCGGTTTCTCGGCGCTTATATCAACGCTAACTAAAGAATTACTACACAATTAATGATGGGTATAGCACCAGTGAACATCAACACGGCCGATAAACTCAAGAACTTGGAGTATGCATATCCTGGTACGATCAAAATCGATTGTTCTGGGGCTTATATCGCCAATGATCATTTGTTGAGAGATTCCAACCATTCACCCGCATCCACCAATTCCAGTACACCAACACCAGAAACAAGCTCGGAATCGGAAGAGGATGACGGACTTACTGATAAAGGTCTGGATCTAGACAACGATAAAGAAGAACAAGAAGAAGATGGTGTCGAGGCATTTGATCTTACAAAAAACATAACGTTACCCCAGCATAAGTCAGAAATAATACACATATCAGTTGACATAGGGGGTACATTAACCAAACTCATATATTTTACCAAGAGTAAGAATAATCAAGGTGGAAAATTACACTTCAAGGATTTTCAAACCGAGAACTTTGCATCCGAAACATTGAATTTTATGATTGAATTGATTCGTAAGTCCAAACACAAAGCCAGCGAGCCACCCATCACATTCATCTTGGCAACTGGTGGAGGCGCACACAAGTTCTATCAGTTGATGACCAAGGCTTTCAAAAAAAACAAGTTGCCCATGAAGATTATTGCCAAAGACGAGATGGAATGTTTGATCAAAGGATTGGACTGGTTGATCACAAAGATACCCAACGAAATATTCACGTACGATCTAGAAAATAATCGCACCATATCTTCCTATGTGCGTCAAGAAGTGAATGAAATATACCCATATCTTCTTGTGAATATAGGAAGCGGTGTTTCCATGATCAAAGTTACCGGGCCAGGTCCCAAAGGCTTTGAAAGAATCGGCGGTTCGTCCCTTGGGGGTGGTACATTGTGGGGATTACTCTCACTTCTCACTGACGCAAAAGACTATAATGAAATGTTGGAAATGGCTCTGCGTGGAAATAATGAAAACATCGACTTATTGGTCGGAGACATTTACGGCACCAACTATAATAAAATCGGGTTGAAATCCAGCCACATAGCATCATCTTTTGCCAAGGTATTTAAAAAGCTTCGCTTCACATCTCGTCCATTATCGCCCACTGAAAAGTTAGCTCAATTCAACCCCGAAGATATTGCGAGATCATTACTTTACCTGGTATCGAACAATATAGGACAGATTGCCTATTTGCAGGCGGTTCGGTTCAACTTGAAACGCATCTATTTCGGTGGTAGTTATATTTCAGGACATATGCAAACCATCCATACGCTTAGTTATGCGGTCAACTTTTGGTCCAAGGGTGATATGAAATCATACTTTTTGAGACACGAAGGTTATTTGGGCAGTGTAGGTGCATTCATGATGGGACCGAACACTGACCCTGTCAAAAATAATGATGCTGATGATTTTGAAAAGAATACGGTTTAACGAATCTAGTATATTTATTATTTATTTATTTATTCAACTACGATACTTACGATGTGTTCAACATCATGTAATTGTGGCTACCTAGATTTAGCCTCGTAATCACGAGCCACCACGAGTCCTGTAGTGCGCAATACCCCACGTAAAGGAGCGGAGGGTACAGCTCCGCGAGATGGGCGCGCGCTGGGCCGGTCCCTCTGCCTGCCGCCAGTCCGGCATCTACGTCCGCTGCGGGCTTCCCCCCGCGAATTTCCCGCTAGCCCCGAGCTCAACGTTGCCACTAGCTTCCATCCCCACTTTTCAGTACAGTATGTAAGCCACTTTTATCCGCCGGATTTTTTTTTTACATGTGAATCAAGCAACGGGGCCTCATTACAGCAAATTAAACTCCGAACCATACCGATCAATTTACGAAAATTATCCCTAAGCACTTTAAACCACTTCTTCATCTAACCACTACATACAACTGATGCACCCAAGAGATGTAACGGTTACACTATAGATAGCATCTTGCACATCAGGGTCGAAAATCCCACCAAAATACCACATTGCAACGTTCCATCGCAGCGATTTATTAGTGGGAGTTGTGACACAAAGTCAAAAAGAACGACCCTCATAATTCACTCTACCCAGATTGTTGACGGAGCGACAATTGTCACGGTTGAAGAAACGTTTTCAAATTTTATACTTTTCTGATGAGTGTTGATGACCAAGGTTACGTAGCGTACGAATACGGCTATAGCGAAGATAAAACCCACCGAATACTTCATAATAACGACCCACTGAACGTACCGAGTGGCGCTATAAACAACCAGACAACAGACCTCGGGACCATCGCTAACTCGTTGCATCATAGCCATAATAACCAAAATATCCAAAGCTTACATCGAGTATCGAACAACCAATCAGGAACTATATATTCACAGCAACAGAAACAACAACTCCATCATACTCAAGCACATAACATATCCCATCAGATACACGAACAGCCAAAGCTAACTCGAATATCTAAGAATACAGATTACTCACAAGAACACGATTACTATCACCCTAAACCTCCATTCACATACCTGTATACCACTCCTATACACTCTTACAACTCCGAGTGGATAGATACCCCAGAAATATCACCTTCCAAACAGGTTCCCATATACTACCAGATGAGCGCAGCACAACAGTTACAAGTAGAATCACATAATCAACATTATAAATCTCAAACCCCACCCAATTCCAAGATGGAAACTCCTTCAAAATCGAAATCGTATACCTTTAACACGCCAGGTGCCAAGGCTAACGATATAAATATTAATGAAAACCAACTTGAAGATGAAACTTCCTCCACTTCTTCTGAAGATAACCACAACCCGGTGCCGATCAAGCAAGCCTTAAAAGCTCCAATAAAGGTTAGCAGTTGGGATATTCTCTGGGTGATGCTTAATGATGTGACCGGTAAGGATAAATTGGCAAAGATCAGTCAGTACGTGTTGAAATTGCTTCTTTATCATGCCGAGAAATCTCAAACGTATTTGAGTGATAAGTCCATCAATATCGATATTATCAGAGCCCGTTACAATAATAAGGAAAAGCAACTCAACTTGATCCGCAATTTTCTCCGTCATCCCCAAAACTTCATCCGTATAGTGCTGATTCTTGTGTGTTCTATCTTCCGTGCAAGGTTTGTGGGTATGGTGAATGGTTTGTCTATGTATAGACAGTACTTGAGATTCGGAAAGAGTCCGTTCAGACTCCATGGATTGATCAAGAAGTTCAGCGAAAACATCCACATGAGCAAAGATACTACAGTTAACGTTAATTATCCCAAACTTTTCAACCGTACTACATTAAGCGAGATTTTCGGTCTTTACTACAATGTTTCGGATGAAACTTCATTGTTATTGAAACTCAAATTTTACGATCACCCTAAAATCAAAGAACTTGCGGCTAGACATGAAGCCTTAGCCTGGTACTACGATACATGGTTGAACTTGTACAATGCTTACGAGAAGTCCCAGATATTGGCACAACAAGAAATGGATCTCAAGATCCAAATCGAAGTGACAAACAAAGCTAAGGTCTTGTCGAAACAGTTGTTGGGAGGCCACCCTATTCAAGTCAGTAATGTCCCCTCTAAGGTATCGGGCGAGGATTTGAAAATATTGAACTCTATTCAATTCAAAAAACATAACGCCTACTTGGATATCTACAAGAATATCTCTGATTTGATTTTCAACACTTATACTGTCTTCAACCTCGCATTACCCTTCGATATGATACAGGTTTGGATGGGTATACTGGCTTCAGGGTTGAGTTGCATCAAAATCTATCGTGAAACTAAAGCTAAGTTACTCGAAGAAGCTAGAAAAAACGCATCCTAATCCTCTATACTTCTCTATACGTATTTAGATATGAGGCTTAGCCAACTAATATATCTTCCAAACTGATATCGTCACTTATATCTTGAGCATGCTTCCAGAACTTGGACAAGTGTCTTGCTCCGGAATCGCATGCTATCACCACGATTCTCTGTCCTGGCCCATATTTATATGCTGTATTAACTGCTGCAACACAATTGATAGCAGCCGAAGAGCCCCAAAAGAGTCCGTCGTTGATGCATAGGAACTTGGCCATCATAAGTGCCTGTTTGTCACTAACACGTATAGCTTCATCTATGTCTTGCTCTCCCTGTTTGAAATTCCACGTGAGCCTCGATAAGCCAATGCCTTCAACTACTGTATCTACCTGGTGTCTTCTTCTGGTACCTTCCTTCTCGACTGTATCATACATGACACCGTGATTAACTCTGTTGGCTAGGCCAGATCCTTGAGGATCTGCTAATATGGCCTTTAAGTTGGGGTTCTTTTCCTTAAGGTACTTTGATACCCCCGCTATAGTTCCACCTGTCCCAGAACCATTTATAAATACGTCCAAGTTGTGGTCCATCTGGGTCCATATTTCAGGTCCAGTAGTGGTATAATGAATTCTCCAGTTGTTATCGTTCTCAAACTGGTCAGCAAAGATTGCGTTCCTTTTGTCGTTGGGATCCTGGTCGATTTTTGCAGCCCTGCTTCGTGCAGCATTAGTATACTGGTTAGGATCTACAATTGAGGCGGGTTTCACAGGCTCCACTTCCGCACCCAACGATTGCAAAAGCTGGATTTTTTCGGGTGATGTATCATCGGGCAAGCAGATATGGGCTTTGTATCCCAAGGCATTGGCCAATACGGCAAACGAAATACCTGTTGATCCTGAAGTGCCTTCAAAAATCAAGTCTCCATTGTGAGGTTTAATTTTGCCCAGCCTTTCATTAGCCCTGATAATGGCCAAAGCTACTCTATCTTTTGCGCTTCCTCCCGGGTTATTCAACTCCAACTTGGCATAAATCTTACATCCTGTCAACTTGGATAATGACTTGATCTCTATGAGTGGAGTGTTGCCTATTAATGATTCAACACCTCTTGATTTTGGTGGTAGCGCAGTAAGTTTCGGGGAATCGGCCCATCTCGAGTGGATCTCTCGAAGTAACACAATCGCCGAGATTATAGTCGCCGATGTTTGGAAAAGCGATTTCCAGTCCACTCCGTCGCCCATTGTTCCAGATCTAGAATATGTATTAGATATACGAAGACTCCGTTTTGAATCTGGTGGTCTTGAACTGTATAGAAGTAGCCGTCATAGAAGCACCCAAAGATTTGTACATGTCGTGCGTGTGCACGTGACATGATGGGCTGGTATAAAGAGTGCTCAGTGCCGGTAGCCAACAGTTTTCTTAGGTAGATTGGTCAAGAGGACTTAACGTTTTAGTACAATCAGTTCATGAGAGTTGTGATAGAATGGGATGAAATGTAGTATCAATGAATTTGCTAGCAGTCAATTTCAGCGCAAAGTCACCCATTAGTTGCAACCTTAGTTGTTGGTATAAGTAATTCGTTGCAAACCTAACCAGTCTATCTCCGACAATTTACGACCTATTCTGTGCAATACTTCACATTTCATGGTCAGAATTCACGAAAACAAATATGATCCTTAAGTTATACTTGACACAGTGATCGCATTTTCTGCCGTAGATATATCTTTATTGTAACACAGAGTACAAGTATATATTTCGAGACCACATCAAACAATTGACAGTGCTACAGTCGAATATAAAGGCGCCAGCAGCAGCCCACGGACAAGGCGACCAAAAGTAAGCGAGGTTGACTTAATTGCTGGCTTCGAAAGATTCGGTGTGAAGCCGAAAGAACTGGATCATGTACTAATTGCATTTTCTTGAACTGTGATTGCAAATTTGTTGCCTCAAAGTAATCACTAGTAAGTGTATTGAAGCAGCCTGCCATCGCTTCGGTGCAGTTTCAAATTGTAAAAGCCTCCAGCGTACATCAATCCACTCACAACCTGCAAGGTCCGTGGAACAAACCAGATATCCCTACCATACCACAACATCACAACATTTTTACACCAACTATCACCTCGATAATAGTATCCTCGGCATGAGCTTACCTACGTCTTTAACCGGTGGAACGGGAAAATCGGAATAAGCTGTCACGTCAATTTGACCACAACGCTCACAACACCTTTAAAAATATTGCAGCCAACGCCGGGAAAACTCAATGTCCTCTTCCATACCAATGCCAGCAACGATCAATGCCTTTACCTTTACCTCCACAAGACCCTCTGGATCAATCACACGCAAAGGTTTACGCTGATGCAACCCACGCGGATAGAGCAGACTCTAGGCAGCAAAAACTGAGATCCGTGCTGAGAACATTATAATTCAAAGAGCGCTTGACAAAGAATTGTTAAATCTTCGTAAAATCTCCATCCGTAATTTGACTCCTAAGTGTGATTACTTGTTAAAAGACCAGACTATGAGATGGTTTGGATATTGTATCAGATGAGCTAGGTTACATCAGAGAATGAGAATTCACCGGAAATTTGCGGATGTACAATTTACAAACCATAAGTGTCTTGCTGATCAAAAGTTCTAGAGATTTTAACTTGACAGCCAATCGGTTCTTTTCTAGATAGTCCAAGTGCGCGACTCATATGGGGACGGGCTATTGAGTTGAATGACGATGTTTCCCATCTAGAAGCTCAGCGCAGATCAACTTCATAGTCTGACGTCTCCAAAGCTAAAAATTCGAAAATGATCACAGAAGCCACAGTTTAAAAAAGGTGAGGGAGCTCTACTCCAGAGTAATACCGACACGTCCGGAAGAAACTCCGACGCTAAGTTGTGGCCAGTAATTCTAATTACGTTCTTACTGGCAAATACTTTGAGTGCCAAGAGATATCAATTAGCAATGATCCAAGCGTTTCATCGAAGCTTATATACTCGCCACTGATTATAATCAGGTTGAAGAGAGCCAAATCAAGGAAATACGAAGGCCAACAATATGCAATGTATGTAAAAAATAAAAACAAAATTTTAGACAGCTAAACTTCGGTAGATAGCATGTGAATTACCCGACCTTCCGCGCTACTTTCGCAAAATTTACGTACCTTTGTTCTGAACCCTGATTCGCACCTTTACCCCGCTTAAAGCATCTACGAGTCAAGGTTTGGGTTTATTAAGGTTAGCGCACAGTCGTCGTAAAGGTAAGACTGACATGATGCTATTTCAAAGTAATAAAATTTTGACGCTTTATGCAGCTCGATTTGAGTCAGGTTATGATTTCGAAGCACTTCAACACCTTGTTCCCGCCTATTCTACTTGTTCCTGCGGTTTGTAATCCACGAATCAACAAAATTAGACTGAAAAATATTTTATTTACTGTGTACAGGCTGCGCCATTACTAACTGGACAATATGGGCGCCTGTCTTGTACTCCGGGGCTTAATGGGTTTACAACAAAACACTACTTGGGTTAACGTATGAAAAGTAAGCTTTTAGGTAATGCTACATGATAATTAGAACTGGGTCCTCTCCACAAAGCCTGGCCGCTATATATTTCGAGGAAGCTTGCGGTAGATATGTTATCTTCAAAGTGTTGTCTGGAGTTTTTTCTGGGGAAAACATTCGGTGAGAAAATAAAATGTTAGGGATCCGTCGCATACCTCAGGTGGAGTGCGGGTAGAACTCTAAAATTGAAATCGGATAAAACGTTCAAATTCTAATCTACAATTCTAATCTATAGATGCCTTCTACTGGTAGCTTGTAACACAATCTTGTAACGACTCTCGACATCATCATCAACACTTACATGTAGTCTAGCACGGGTTTGCTCAAACTGTTGTTGACCTGGCGCTCTTGGAAACTTGGTCAAGAATAGCAAGTTTCTACATTCTTTTTCTGCGAACATCGTTAATTTTTGCCTTCTCCCTCAAATTTCAAATTGAGGATGTAGTCAAATAAACAGATACAACTACCCGTTTACAAGTAATCACTTTTTTTCTCGTGTGGTACAATTGATTATTGAGAATCTGGTAATTGTTGGTTAAGTGTATCTCAGGTTGAAATACATACCACTCATTTTCTCCTTGCCTCCTACTTAATTGTCACGCACATACTCCGCCAATTATAGAGCAATCTGGTCATCATTCTTCGGTGTCACCATCAAATATCAATCATCGTAAATAGATCATCATGGGGTCTGTAAAGAAGGAAGCAGCAAACGACAAAGCCATAACTGAAAACGGCAATGGTAATTCATCCAACAATACAGATGGTGACTCCACTAAAAAACTCACAGATGCCGAAGTTCTCGCCAGCAGTATGAAAAAGACGCCCAGTAATTCAAAACTGTCAGATAAACCAAAATCTTTCACCATAAAATATAAGCGTCCCAGAGGAAGTAGAGCGTGCACAGTTTGTCGTTCGAGAAAAGTAAGGTGTGACGCCGAAATCCATATACCTTGTACGAACTGTATTACTTTCGGATGTGACTGTGTGTTGCCAGATGTCAAAAAAAGAGGCAATTCGTCGAATGAGTCCAAACCCAAGAGAAGGCAGGTTCATTCTATTGGCAAGAAAGAGAAGCATGACAGCGATGAGGATAATGGTGAAGCCAGGGGCCTGCAGTCCGAGAATGAGAATCATCATAAAGACAACAAGTTTGTTCACTCTGAAGAATTCACTAATAACGAAACCATTCTCAACATCTCCCAAATCAGCTTACCGCCTTCACTAACGTCTAGCTACAAAACAAGACCGTCTATGCACAAAAAGGAGATTCTCAAGTCCAAGAACCAAGTGGCCTCTTTAACCTTCTTGGGCTCTTCTTCGATTGGTGCTATTGCCCAAAAAGTAGACGAAAACCATGTACAGTTAACCGCAGATGTGTTTGATTTCCAGGACGAGACTCTCGATTCAGTGGAGTTGGAGATCTTGAAGTTAAGAGGGGCGTTCTTGTTACCCTCCAAGGAATTATCGTTGGATCTTATAAACTCATACTTCGAACATGTACATCCGTTGATGCCAGTTATCAATAGAACCGAGTTCATGAGAAGATTCCATGATCCAGACGACAATCCCTCATTAATGGTGCTACAATCAGTGTTGCTCTGTGGAAGTAGAGTTTCGAGCAACCCATTATTATTGGATCAAAAGAACTCGACCAATTTGGCTTCCATTACCTTTTTCAGAAGAGCCAAATCGTTATATGAAGCCAATTACGAAAGTGATCCAGTATCGTTATTACAGACACTTTTATTGATTGGTTCCTTCTGGGAAGGTCCCGAAGATGTGACCAAGAACTCATATTATTGGACCAGGGTTGCCATCACGTTGGCGCAGGGCTTTGGTTTCCAAAGAGATATCAGTAACTCAAAAACTCTTAGCGCGAGCGATAAAAAGATATGGAGACGTATTTGGTGGTGCTTGTTCGAAAAGGATAGAAATGTAGCAATTGCATTTGGTCGACCAACAATGATTGATTTGAATGACTGTGATGTTCCCATGTTAACTATTGAGGACTTTGATGAAAACGATCCAGAATTAGGTGTCAAATCAGAGTACCCTATAGACCACACATCCGCAAATTATTTCATACACTTGGTCAAATTAGCTGAAATAACGGGAATCATCATTAAGCATCAATACTCGGTGAAATCAGAACAATTGAAAAGAAAGAGCAAATTCTCGATCATACAACATTGTGATATGTTAATGGGTATATGGTTTACCAACTTGCCTCCTGAGTTGGTGTTTTCCGTCAACAATCCACAAAATCAGAACTTTTACTGTTGTTTATTGAATGCCCAGTACTATAACAGGCTATATTTGATTCATAGGTCAAACTTGCTTAGAATGGCTAAATCATCATCCACAAATCCAAATAACTACAGATATCCATCGTGGGGTATTTCTTTCCAAGCCGCAAGGATGATTGCCATGGTTTCGAAAATCTTGTACGAACGTGATCAAGTAAAATACTGTCCGGTGATGTTTGTCTACATTTTATTCAGCGCATTGATGATGTTGATATACCACGTAGACTCGACTTCAAATGTTGTCGCGGTCACTGCATCAGATTCGTTGTTTGTAACCAAAAGAGTGTTAAAAGAATTGGCCAATAAATGGCCCATTGCCGGTGTTTTGAACAAGTTATTCGATAAATATGCCGATGACAAATTCAAGAGAGCCAAGTATATTGAAAACGGAACAAAGATAGCCGAGTACCAAGAATTAAGTGCTAATATGAAGGCTATGAAGAGAGAAAATAGTATGAACGAGTATCACGAACCTAAAGAGACATCCAGTGAAACACCGCAAAAGCCATTTTCCAATCAATATCAGATGGGAGTTAATGCTGACGGATATGCTGCGAATAAAGACTCACCGTCCAATTCAGTTACTTCTGGTATTTCCCCTGGCGGGGCTTACCACGACTACAAGACAGCACCAACAAGTCAACCAGCCAATATTCAAAATCAACAACACTCACAACAACTGCAACATCAACAGGCTAGCTCTACCGGGGAACAACCATACAACTTTGAGGAATTGGTTCACAAATTCAAGCAGCCTAAGAACGGAAAAGGATGGGAAAACTCCAACACGAATAATAACGAGGTGGTTAACGAACCTATATCAACAGGAAAACTCACCAATGAGGGTTCTCCTACATCGTCTGCCCAATCCTTCCCGGATATCTCGTTGGTCACAGAATCACTTCCTGCAAATCAAAATTTCTTCGAGAACTTCGAGCCAACGCAATTGTTCCCAGAAACAAGAGCAGGAAGCGTTCCTGCTACGAGAGCTCAGTCCCCTCAAATGATTTCAGACAATACGATGGGCAATTCAATGATGAGCGTCGATGGGTTCAACCATAATCAAGATCAGAACCAATTCCTTGATGGAGAAGAATATCCAACAGGAAGCCCTATGGGTGCATTGAATACTAATTTCATTGATAGCTCGTATATCAATATGAACTTGCAATCAGGTCTTGAAAATAACTACTTGGACAATGGTTTAGGGTCTTTGTTCAATCTACATCATTCATAGCTTGAGCATCGGCATTAACTTGTCTATCTGTATATTTGTAAATCTACTTGAATATAATACTTCACTCTTTACCAAAGACGCTTCTGGGACTTTTTGCCCTTGTGCTTGACTTTCTTCAAGTGCTCTAATATCTCATCTCTTCTTAGTTTTTGACTGTAACCAATAAGATTTTGCACCACTGATTCATAGATTTCAAAGTTGTTCTTCAAATCTTGTAAATGGCTATTCCATACACTACTCAATTTAATAAGTTGATCGTAGTTTGATTGGAATTGTTGTAATTTTGAGTCCAATGTTCTGTCGCTAGCATTTTCCAAGTACTGTCTCGCGGAATTGTTGAGGTTGTCTGTCTCGACTTGTGATATGAACTCACCAGTGTTGCTCAAAAGTCTCAACTTTTCATCGTTTGATATGTTCAATTCTGATATGTCAGGCACATCGAAGTTATCCCAATTGATATCTTCTATGCTAATTGACTTCTTACGGGAGTGACCCTTGACCTCGAGATTATGGCTGGAGTTTTCTTTGCTAGGCTTGGTGTTGGTTTCTTTTTGAGAAATCTCGTCCAAATTGATCGGTATTCCTAATTTGATCAACAAATTATGGCGTATTTTCAGTTTGATCCAGTTTGGCGGTTTGAGATGTGGAATGGTAGCCAATTCGGCAAATATATCTTGAGATCTATCTGACAAAACCATTTGAGGTTCTTGGATGGTTGGTATCTGGTTGTTTTCTTCCTGTGAGGCTATTGGAAACAAAGTCTGCATAACTTGTTCGAGCCTACTGTTGAAGGCATCCTCGTTATTGAAGACATTTTCATCGAAGCTTATGGTATCATTATTTTGAGAGAACTGGGGCTTCTCTTCAAAAGAAGCATCATCAAAGGATCCAAAATCGCTATCTGCGTCGTCATTGGCCTCGTTAAAATCATCAAAGTCGTCATTATCTTCACTTTCCTGCTCCTCCACTGCTAGTCCTTCATTAACCGAGCTTTTGATGGGCAGCAGTTCAGACTCCGTTCGACTTATGGGATCATCTTGATCTATAAAATCTTGTAGCTCTCGCTGTATCTCGCCTAGCTTATCGTCGTTTTCTGCTTCATTGTGCTGTTCTTGAGACTGGAAACTCTCTGCTAGATCTGATTCAACGTGATTTTGGGCAATGTTTTTATCTTCCAAATCAATCGCCTGAAACTCTTCGTCAACTGATTTGTCACTCATAACAATCGTATCACCATTAATTCAGCTACGTGTTCGCTAATTCTTCACTGGTACCCTCCATACTGGCTCCAAAATCAACTCAAACGCGATCGGGTCGTGCGCGCCCCGTTCTGTACACCATAATAAGTAGGTCGCAAAAGCTTTAAGGGTCGATGTATCAATGAACAGACTCTGACATGTTGTTCTAGAGACTTACTACTTCCATTGTATTCTTTACAGCTGTACTGAACGCTTAAATTGTATATATGGTTAACTTCGCTGGGTATGTCCTGGCCTGTTGATGATATCTTACTGAATGCTTGATAGCTAGCGGCGCTATACGTACTGTTATTATAACGAATACTCCACGTGACGCACGAAGAATCAGTCATCAACTCATTCTTGCAAACTGCACCCATAGAAGCTCTGGCATGTTCTGACGTCATGTGACGCGATATGGAAAGTTAGTCATCCCATCGCATAAATAGCAGCAAATATGTCTAACGGGTTTCTCAGTAATCATGTCGCTGGTAGTTCTTTTCTCCATTGGTAATCCTGGACCCATAACTCGGCATTCTGCCGGGCACTTCATGCTCGAAGAGCTTATCCAGAACTGCCAAGCACCCCCCTTAGTTAAAGGAAAGGGCAAATACTCCATCACAACCAGCAATGATTTGACGTTTGTGAGGTCTCATGCATATATGAATGAGTCTGCAAAAGCATTCAAACAGTTTGTGGACTCTGAGAGGATTGGGGCAGATTCCACAATCTTAATACTATATGACGATTTTGAAAAGAATGTTGGAAAGATACGGCTTGGTAATTTCAAACCCAACGAGTCCCACAACGGTATAAAAGGTTTGGGTCAATACTTGCTGAGCTCCAGATTTTCCAATTATTATAAGCTTGGAATTGGTATAGGGCCTAAACCTTCTAATGCTTCAAAGAATCAAATGGGCTCATGGGTGCTATCTTCATTCAAACCACAAGAAAAGCAAACACTAGCCAGCACCAGTAGCGAGCTACTTGCCATGTACGTCGCGGAGATAATAGAGGCCGAAGGAGAAGTTGCGGATTGCAATAAATTCAATGCTCACATGACAAAGGTTTTTGAAAGCCGTTAATAGATATACGATATATAATAGAGAATAGAGTTCTTAGCCACATAAATATTTACGATATAGTCAATAGAGAAGCGTTTTTTGACTAAATAATCTATTTGCTATGTTTTTCTTTTTTGGCTGCTTGAACTTCCATGGTATCGCTCAAGTCACTAATTGAGCTCTCGATCTCGTCATCGCCAGTAGACGGAATGTACTCTTCATCGTCCTCGTCGTCTTCTTCACTAACCTGGAAATACAGTTGATTTGTTTGGGGCTTGAGGAACGTCTCCTTTTCAGCCTCGCTGCTCAGATCACTGCCCAAATCGTCGCTGGTGATTTCATCTGCTGCATCATTCTCGTCATCATAATCGACGGCACTAACATGAAAGTCATTTGATGTTTGTTCGGAAGCATCCGACAAGATATTGAGGATCTTGTTGGTGAGTTTGGAGGCCTTTCTACCTCGTTCAATGGCTCTCTCAATTGTTAGTCTATGCTTGATGAATAATAGTCTCGGAAACATCGACCGCTCACCTTTCAATATCATTTGCAGTAAGCGCTCTTCGGTGGGGTCGCTTAGTATGTACCAAAAATCTTTCCAATGAATACGAGGCCAAATAGTTATTGACCCTGAAAATCTTTGTAGCCAAATATTCAGCCAATCTTGCTCCATGAAATGAGGCAAAAGATCTAACGTTTTGACTATCTGTAGCCACTTGGTAATCTCCAACTTAAGCAACTGTTCCAATGCAGTAGCAATAAATCCACCTCTCAATGATGCAAACCTTTCTTTGCGAGTATTCCGTCTTGCACTAGCCACTGGCCTTCCAACTGTGCCCTTTGGAGCGAAGAAAAATAATGATATGTGAGGATTAACCTGGGAAACAATTGAAAAATTGACGTTGTAGTACGTGTTGAGAGCTTCCACTGGAATGTCTGTTCTCAAAGAGCCGTCTCTCCATTTGCTTCCCAACGAAAATGGTATCACCTGTCCATTGCTAGGGTTCTTCATCATCAATACTACCGGGTTGAGGATCCCTGGAACGGCAGACGATGCTAGTAAAGAGGACCAGATGATGCAGTTGGGAGAAGTGATATTGTTGCATAGAATAACCGGCGAGTGGGGATCTCCTGGAACGGTCGAGATATTCAATTTACGCCCGGTGGCCTTGTATGCCTCTTCAAAAGTGGTGGATCCTTTGGTGAAAAAAGAGGACTTCCTGGCCCATGCCACTGCATCGAATCTTGCACCCGTTTTCCACCATCTAGGCATCCATACATACCACGGATCTTCGCATGCAGTGATTTTTCTTGCTAGTTGCGGTACAAGCAACTTGCGCAACTCTTCGTCGTTTCTCGAACATGTCAATGCAGCAACCAATCCTCCTCCTGATGTACCAGACACGATAGAGGGTAGTAAATCATGGTCCAAAAGAGCCTTGACAATACCAAAATGGGTATATGCAAAGCATGCACCCCCACTCAAACATAAGGCAGATTTACCGTAATTTTTCAGGGCAATCTTAAAGAACTTTCGCTTTGCCTCGGGGTTAATATTGGGCGAATCGGTGATTTTATCAATACACTCCGTCACCAATTGGACGTACTCTTCCACCAAGTTCTTAGTTCCGTAGTACCTGTGCGAATATAGTTGTCTGTTTTCGATTCCGGCAAAGTTCTTTTTGAGACAACCCTGGAGAAACATCATTAAATCGTTATCATTTTCGGGATCCGCCTTGAGTTTCCTGAGTCTTTTGATGGTCAAAGCTACTGTTCTGTAGTCGTAGTATGAAAACCTCGGGTTGGTAGACCATTTGTCCAAGTTAAGATACTTATCCATGGCAATTGCATTTTCTATCCATTCTTCATAAGTTTTAGAGCTTCTTAACTTATCACGTAAGACTTTCCGTTGTCCTACCCACGTAAAGAGATACTCCAGCATTGCAACGTATGTTCGAACTGACACATACCAGAAGCATAAGAAAAATACCCATGAGATTATGAAGAATAGAACTGGCCATCGTAGTAATGAGTATGCAAAACTTGAGCGAAACTCATTCGGAGTTTTCTTGGACGAAACTTTGGACCGAAATCCCTTGGTGGATGAACGTCGGCGCTTCTTTCCCGAACAATTGGCCATGGGATACCAATCGCTTTTGGAGCTTATTAGATCGGGTCTCTTTACCGGATCCAACTCCGCTCCTGTTTGTGTATGGCCCATTATTTTGGCATCTTCTTTGGTATCCCGGCTAGATGAATTCTCCTCTGCAGGTCTAACAGGGCTGACCCGTGTATCCTCTTTATCTAAAGTCTCGTCCTGTTCTTCCCATACTAATGCTTTTGCGAACGCTTCTATGTGCTCTTCTTCAATGTAATCTTTATCTTCCTCAAAAAGCGGAACATTTTCCATGGCCTGATTTGTAGGTGGACTATCCACGGCCATTATGCAAACGGTAGCTCAAATATCTAGCTATGACTATCTCAATCTATGAGCACAGCAATAAACCGTTATCGCGTTTGTTGGGCTTGAGATGCATCATTGCAGTCATGCATCACGTGGTTGCCTTATCGTCTCGATCTAAGTACTACTAGGTGGAGATGAACTATACCTTTATTTACGGATTAGGGAAATTGGAATTGCTCGAGGTGGTGAATGCTGCTATCAGGCAGTTGTACTTGCTTGTTTTGGATCACATGGGTTCGTCTAGAGATCTTGTGTAAAGATTGACAAGGTTAAGTTTTGCATCAGTCTCATCGCTCAAAATCACACAACAAAATAGATGTGATTGTGACTATATTTGAAGCACTCATTCCAACCAAATAGAAGAGATTATACTGATAAATATGTACTTATAGATGTTCGAGGTACCCCAATAATATCGACAGAAGAGACATTTGAACAATTGATCTTTCAGCTAATTGTCTGCGCAAACTGTTGAACCATGTGTGCGTTTTCGGGAAGCAGGCCAATCTATGCTGGCTTTATTTGGCAATTGCAGCTTGTCGTCTCAATAGCTTGTTCGATTTTTTTCATTGGAATCGGAAACAAATCTATTACCATCAAGTTACCCCCGGGAACCATAACAAGATTATGGTCTACCCCTCAAGTATAATTTTTAGTCAATACTTCACAACGTACGGTTACGTAGTGTAGTGGTTATCACTTTCGGTTCTGATCCGAACAACCCCGGTTCGAATCCGGGCGCGACCTTTTTTGCATTTTTTTTTGTGTAGCACGTGTATGATATACTACCGATGATTCAAAGAGTTACACGCATTGCTACTCCAACATGTCAATCGATACTTTGGTTCTAGATATTGAGGGAACAGTCTGTCCCATCTCGTTTGTAAAGGAAACTTTGTTTCCCTACTTTCTTCAACAATTACCCTCAGCACTTGCCAAAGTAAGCTTTCCTCTCCAGCCATCCACTGATCAAGACGATGATTTCCACAGAATTCTACAGGGACTTCCCGAGGAAGTGAAGAGTTCTCGTGATGCCACATTGAACTACCTAAACGGCTTGGTGAACGCTGACATAAAAGACCCTGTGTTGAAGGGATTGCAAGGTTTTGTGTGGAAGAAAGGCTACGAGATCGGTGAGTTAAAAGCACCAATTTACCAAGATTCCATTGACTTCATCAAATCCTACGCTTCAGATGCCAAAAAAATCTACATCTACTCGTCAGGTAGCGTCAAAGCCCAGAAACTATTGTTTGGGTATGTCAATGAAAACGGCCAATCGATAGATCTCAATCCTTACTTGTCTGGCTACTATGACATCACCACTTCAGGTTTCAAAACCGAATCTCAATCATACACCAAGATATTACAGGATATCGGCAAGAACAACGGTAGTGAAGTGTTGTTCCTTAGCGATAATGTCAATGAAGTAAAGGCTGCAATTGCCGCAGGAATGCAGAGTTATATCGTCAGAAGACCTGGCAATGCTCCATTGTCCGAGCAAGACACTTCAAATTACAAAGTAATAGACTCCTTGGCCGAATTACAAATCTAATACATACATGTATATATCATTTGTGAAAGACTAATGTACACATATAGAAATTACAGGTCTCTGAACAAGATGTCAGCAGCCACCTCCTCGTTTTTGTCACAAGCCAAGTAGACTTGGATCACTATGTCACGCTCGAAACCCAATTCACAGAGTCTTTCTATGGCGTTTTGCTCTTGTTCTGTGAGTTGAATTCTGATTTGTCCTCCTTCACCTGCTTCGCCAGCAGCTTCGTCACCTTCAACTTCGAGTCCCAAGTCGTCTCCTCCAGTACCCAAAAATGCTCTTACAAACGATTCAGGGTCTTCTCTGATTAACGCAGCCATTTGTGGGTTGTGTTCGGCCAAACGTTCCAATAAAGGTTGAATGAGTTCTGGTTCAGATTGCAAAGCACTTCTTAAGGCAGCCAAGTTCTCATCTCCAGCAAGATCTTGCTCTGCTGAGGCAGATTCGCCCTGTCCTTGAGAACGGGCTGCAGCGGCGGCGGCGGCTTCGAACAAATTCTCGCCGTGGTCGCTCTCGTCGTCGCGAGAAATGTCGGCGTCTGGCTCTCCTGCTGATGTGGTTGATGCTACGGGGGCTGCAGGAGCAGCATTCTGTAAGGATTCGGGGATTCCCGTCAATAAGTATTCAACGGCACGATGAGGATTATTAAATGCAGCTCTCAAAGCGGCTTCCACCTGTGATCTTTCATAGCCCATCTCCATTATATTGGCAATGGTGGCTTCCCTTTCACTTCCTTGGGCGAAAGCAGAGCCCGAATCGGTACTTTGAGCTGGTGCTGCTGTGTTGTCGGTAGCATTAGATGAGTCGGTGGGAGCAGTTGAGCCTTCGGTAGCCGCTGGAGTGGCAGATTTGGCGACTTTTTTAGCGTTGGAAATCATGAAAATGATAGAATCACCCTCCTTGACTTTGGCAGATTCCAATGTCTTGTCATCCTGTAACACTTTTCCTGAATAAACAAACTTGAGCTGTGATGCCTCACATCCTTTTTTAGCCCCTAACTTCTCTTTGGTTTCCAATACCGTGTCGGACAATTCAACCTCAATTGGTATCGTCTGCTTCTTGAAATCTTTGAAAATTATCTGCATGTCTATGACTATTCAAATGGTGGGTTTCCCGGCTATAATGAACTGGCCCTGCAAAAAGTGATGCTCTCCAAACTTTCGATCTTCGTTGGGTATAGCTGGGGCCAGGTCGTGTGCGGGCTCAAGACATAGGCCGATGAGTTCATTGCCACCAAAAATGGAGGGGATAATAGGGAGGAAGTTAAGTGGCAGAGGGTACCCGTGAAAGTGTAGCTATGGAGATCTAACGCAACTTCATCTCAAGTCGCTGGCGTGCTTGGTTGAAAAGAGTGCATCTTGATGACAGATCTAGTGGCGAAATTTGGCGTTGCGGTCGTGCGCAAGCACCAACATAGATAGCTAGAAATTGCAAAATTAAGGTAGCAGCAATAGATAGCATCAATAGGAGGTAGATCCAATTCAAAATATGTCAAGAAATCGTAACGGATCGGGAGTACGAGGCCCCAACTCGGCCTTGACCGCTTTTTTGAGAAATGAAGGTATCACCGAAGGGTTTAGGAGAAGAAGAGAGGCCCAGAGTGAAACCCCAGAGATAGAGGAGGTTCCTGAGGCCACTGAAGACGAGCCAGTAGTAGTGGTTAGAACACGGAACAGAAGAGCTGTTGTGTCTGAAACACCTGATGAAGAAGAGCAGGCCATAAGGGCTGCAGGAAGACGCAAAAGACGTGGTGGAGCCGAATCCGATTCTGATCTCGATCCAGACTTTGAAGATGAAGAACTCTCTGTTAACGGGATGAAAAAGTTTGGTGAGGAAGATACATGTGTGGACTGTGGCAAAATATTCAACTTGACGGTATATTCTCGATATTTAAAGAACAAGAAGGGTTACATTTGTGAAAACTGTAACGAAGCTCTTAAGCAAAAGGAGCGCAATACCAAACGGAATCAGGCCGCAGCCCGTAAAAAGAGGAAGAAGGTTGCTCTGGCGCTCTTAGATAAGAAAACAGTGAGGATTCCTAAACTTCAGGATATCTGTATCAATAAAATCACCAAGAATATTGACGATGTCGATGCCTTGGGAGATATTGGACAGCTCAATATGAATAAAATCTCGCGAATTTTGTCTAAAAACCGGTCCTTGAATGATTCCACCTTGAGTTTATTTTTGAATCCTGGTCTCAAGTCGTTGGAATTTTGGGACTGCTCCAACGTTGATTCTGACTCGCTCAACAAAATCGCCTCGTATTGTCCTGATCTCGAATCATTAACGTTATTCATGTGTGGACAGTTACATAACGATAATCTCAAGTACTACGCCACCAATCTTCCTAAACTCACATCTTTATCGTTGAATGGTCCTTTTTTAATTAGCGATCTCATGTGGCGTGCATACTTTGAAGAGATCGGGCCAAGATTGTCTAGATTCGAGATAAGAAACACTCATAGGTTTGAAAACGATTCACTTATCAGCTTGTTGGAAACCTCAGGTAAAAACTTGACCTCGCTCAAACTCTCAAGGCTAGATGGTTTGGATTCTGAAGCGGTCTACGACTTGATCCCCCATTATCTCGAGCCTTCAAAGCTTGAACATCTAGAGATATCCTATCCTTATAAAGAAAACTTGATAAGCGACGATTTGATAATTAATATACTATCGATCACCGGAGAGTCTCTAGTCTCCTTGAACGTCGACGGATGCTCTAACTTAACAGGAAGGTTTCTAATTGATGGCATTGGAAAGTTTTGCCCCAACCTAACCCATTTATCCATGCAGAACTTGGATCAAGTGACAGATGAAGAGTTTAGCCTAGCGTTCTCTGATTATAATTCGATCAACACCGGTGGACTTATTAGTGTGAACCTTACCAAATGCTCGGGTTTGGGAAATAATGCTATCTACGCGCTCTTGAAACACTCCAGTCAGACGTTGGTCGAATTGAGCATAAACTCTTTATTCAGACTCACTAAAGAATTCTTATTACAAATATTTACCGATGAATATCATCCTTATAAGAAGGCCTTGAAGGAGAAGATAGAGAATCAAACTGAACAAGACGAAGTAGAAGAGGTGCTACAATATTACGAGCAATGCAACTTTCCATTTCTCACTACAGCTGATGTGGGTTTTGTGAGAGCAGTGGACGACGAAATACTTGCGCTCATAGGAGAAGGGTGTCCCAAGCTTTCAATTTTGGAAGTTTACGGAGATAATAGATGTACATTTAGGGCTAATTTCAGGAAAGACTTGTTGGTAATAGGACGCCAGGGTGATGAGATATAAGCTAGTCCAGGGGGTAATGTACAGGCAAGCTTGCTTTTTCAACATTCTTGAACGTTGGAAATGGTGGTACCGCAAGGTTAGGGCTATTGAGATCGACCCAGTTACCATGTTTGAGTAGTTTGTTCGTGATATCAGGAGTGGCTTCGATGAATATTCCTGGATTGGCGATGTGCTTTCTTAGAAGTCTCATCACTTCCTCGTCTTTGTTAATAGGATGGTAGCTAGATCTTGATTTGCTGGCACTGATTCTCTTTCTTGCCCACGCATTCTCTACCAACGAGTTGGATATTTGACTATCTTTAGATATTAATACATCATCCAGGTTCAAGTTCAACTTTTTAATGGATGACATGTTGGCACAAACTATTTCGTAGCTGAACTCTATCATGGTATCAATGATTGCCTTGGGAAGCTGGGTTTGGGTTTTTATGTAGTATAGTATCATCAAGAAATTGGCCATGTTATGCTGACCAATGGCTTCGAATTCTAAGTAGAAGTTCCAGAAGAATATAGACGTGCTGAGTGCTCGTTGCTTGTGGTACATATTGTAAAATGTTCGTATTTTCAACACCCCATTGGAGTCACAGGGTATGGATAGTAAGTGGTATTTGACCAATACACATATTCCCACTGAATTTATAAGCTTAGATAATGCAGCAAAGTGGTGGTGTTTCAAGTTGTGTAGCTCTTTCGGATCGGGTTTGAATCTCTTGTCTCCTCCTTGGCTTTCATCAAAGTACTGCTTCACAAGTTTCGATACTAGACTGTCGAAATCAGGAATAGACTGTTGCCATATTTTGAGCAATTCGTCAAGACTCTCGATATATTGTTGTTGCAAGTAAGTAGATTTGGTAGATTGACCACTAAAGAACCTTATGAGATCCAAGAGATATTCGTTGGCCAAATCAAATTGGTTGTGCTTCAAGAAGAACTTTGCATAGTTAAACCTGATGGTGTTAGAGTCCAATGGCACGAACTTGGAAGTGGCTCTGGTGTATACAAGCTTCATGGCCTCATATTTAGTGGGCTCTGCCACTTGAGAAAGGTTCATGAATGCCAAATACTTCAACCACACTTTCTGGTTGTAGCAATGGGGAACCAAACATCTTTCGAACAAACTCACTATACCAGCATCGAAGTTGCTAGAGTCTTGATCTTGGCTACTTGTGTAGGCTCGTATTTCATGGTCCAAGTACTTTATCCAGTTTTCCAAATCGGCTTCTATTTCTTGGGGATTTCCCAACGACTTGATGTCAAAATCCTGAAGTATGAGAGCAGACTCGAATGCCCATTTAATGTTTACTTGTGTCTGGATTCGAGTGAAGATGTTGTATGAATAATCGTCAATAATCTGGTGCTTCTCGATGAGCGAGAGTTCTTTGGCTGACTTTTTTTCAAATTTGCCCAAGTATTCCTGAAGCTCAGCTTCTTCTAAGATATCGACAAGTGGAAAATCTTTATTTATCTCGGTGAATTGCTTGTAGTATTGAGCATATTGGTACAATGGTATATTGATCACCTTCTTGTATATGTTTAATAGTTGAGAAGATGCTTCTTTTTTATGTTGTTCCGTTTCGAATGCAATGATTTTGTCCCAGATTACGTGGGATGAAAATTGGTGACCGTTCAATTCAATAGCTCTGTTGAACTGCAGTCTGATATAATCGAGCTTAATGTGGCTATTTTCTGATTTGTATTGTGATAATAGTGCGCTTAGATAGTCGGACCACAATTCCAAACTGAACGGATGGCTCTCCACTGATCTTTCCAACACTTTCATCGAAGATATCACCCCATCGATTTTGAACTGGATAATCAGCCACAATTTCCAATAGTTGGTAAGGTACGGAAACCTGCTCAAAAGTGCATCGAATGATTCACCCACTGACTCTTTGAATTCGTTGTCGAACTTTTTCGTTTCGCCTTCGTATCCCTGTTCTATCTTCTCTTGGTACAATTGGAATAACGCATCCCACTTATTGATGTTGGTTTCATCTTGAGCTAATTCTTTCTTTAGCTCATTAAACTTCTCTGCTGTCTCAGTCTCAAACGCTACATTGCCGAAACGTAGCTCGTTTTCGAACAACGTAGGCACCAACGACATCGCAGTATTTGGTGTATCACCATAAACTACTCCAGCTGAAAAGTAGATGTTGCGTCACGTGATGTACATGATGCCTATCTGATACCTATGTTCCTTGTTAGGTGAGTTTCCCCAGTGACTAGTGTGATGTCGTACAGGCGGCTGTACTCATTCAATAGTCAAAGTAAAATTCTCTCTCGATGGGCATTTTCTTCGGTTCTAGTCCGTATCTATCACCATCAATGTAGTAATTCTCACGTGATCATATCAGTATGGTCTCTAGATGGTCCATCGAAGACACTAAATGCCCCACTTATACTAGTCTCCAACGATGGCAATAGATACACAAGCCACTAGCGTGGCACCATACAAACTTCCAGACTCGAATAATAAGAAGCTTTTAGGGCTACTCAAATCAATTCCGGCAATCGATCAGGCTCCATCAGAAATCATCCAAGGTGAAGTCAAACCTTCTATACCAAGTTTCAAAAATATCGATGTTTCGGATATAGTCAACAGTAACTCACAAAAGCTTATTACCAAAAGACAAGAATCTAAGCATACTCTCAACAGCGAGAGCGATACACCTTTAGATGTATATAACGGAGATGAAGAAGAGCCTGAAAAGTACGTTGAAATCGATCAACTCATACCGAAAAGCTTGAAAGATCAGGTTAATCTTGTGATAATCCAAAACTTTCCTAACATCAAAAAGAAATCCATAGAAAACATTCTTAGTACCCTTATAAAAGAAAATGAAAAGGGAGCACATGATAATGCTTTTTGGTGGTCCCATATAAACTATGAATTCTTAGATTCCAAAGTAATATTCGTCATGTTCAACACAATCACCTTGACCAAATGGTTCTATGAGTTCTACAAGGAGCGTATTTCACGAATTTTTGGCAACGATAGTGTCAAGATCTGTGTTGACCCTAGTTCCTTGAAATTCTTTGACCAGACAACTGAGTTGCCTGTTTCTATAGGCGACAAAGCGATAGATAGATGTACTACCAAAGTAGGCCAGATCCTTCAGAAACAAAATTCGAGTAAAGGGGCCAAAAAGTCAGGAACTGAAGATTTGGACGAAGTATTGAACTACTATAGCAAATACAAAGTTGATAACGAAGAGCTCATTGACGTGCCCAACCATATGAGAGATGTTATAGTCAAGGAAATTATTAAATTTAGGTCCCGAGTGTTGATTATTGAGCGAGAAAATAGAAGAAAGGAAATCGAGCAAGAAAGAGTTCAGACCAAAGAAAGACTCAAGAATCTCTTCAGAGGCATTAAGGAAGGAGAAAATGACGGGAATGAAAGTGTAGAAAAGGACAAGGGCGAAGCAGGTGCTGAAACAGACGATGTAGATGAAATTGACGGCAAAGAGATGACTGAGCAGGAATATGAGGAATACTTGAATCAACAAGAGCAGGAGGAATTGGATCGTCAATATAAAGAAATGCTTGAAGTTGTCAAAAAACTCGAAGATTCCCGAGATCTGTTAACTTCAAAACTCGAAGCACTCAATAACTATGAGAATAACTTGATAGATAACAAATTCGAGTATATTGAAGAGATCAAATACTTCCAAGAAAATGGACTTGCCTCGTTATCACAAGCTAACAGCTTAAACAGCACCATCAAGTTGTACTATAACAACCATTCGCAATACCTCAAGATGCGTAATCCCAAGAGAAGTGCCGAAGAATTGGAAGATCAGGAGGACGAGAAAGAAGAGGCGAATGAGGTGGATGCTGAGAAGCAATCTAGCCAGTTTATCGCCAACTTCGCCAATAAAAAGGCACATGTCAGTGATCCTGATGTTAATATGGATACTGAAAAAGCACCAGAAGAAACCAAACCAAATGAGAATGACACGAAGACCCCTTCATCAATTGAAATATCTTCTCTTTCCACTGATCAGACCGAGAAATTACGCGCCAAAATCATCGACTTGGTTGAGGAGTATTTGGGAGTCAAGGTCGATTACTTGATTGACGTAATTATGGAGAATCTAAAGCAAAATAATTTAGAGGGCAAAGAAGATCTCATTAGAGATTTAACTGACGTGTTGGATGACGATGCAGAAAGCTTGGTGACCGATTTATGGAAGTTTATAGGAGAATTGTAAGCAAACTGATGTAATAATGTATTTGAAGAAAGGGTATAAAAGAAAGAAGTGTAAATATATAAATATATATTGACAGATACCACTTGGTTTGATTCCAACCGACAATTATTGAGAGTTACAGCAAATTAAGCTAATAGAGATATTCAACGCTGTGGCACTTGCCCAGCTTTGAAAATCTCTTTCTCTCTCTGAAATTAATGTCAGTAAGTGCAAGCAAAACCTTTTGATATCTTTGAAGAAAAGTAATTTGGGGTATTTTTTTATCAATTCCATCCTAAAGAATTGGATGCTTGTACCGGTACCGATATTTGTACCCCTCTTGTCGGAGAGCCCGCGGCATCCGCCGATGAACCATCATTGTACCCGTTTTGTCTGTGGAAAGGATTGGATCCCAAGAAAGATGGGTTACTAGAATCGTTGGATTGAATTCCAAGATTAGATTCTGAGTCAGATGGTGGCAACTCAATAGTTTTGGAGTTGTTCTTCTTGTATCTCTTGAATAAGAGTAACATTAAAGACATGTACAAACCACATCCAGCTGCGGCACCTATAGTGATACCTGAAATTCTACCCTTCTCAGAAGAGGTAGTTGGCGTGGTGGTTGTGTCGTCAAGTGACCCATTATTGTTGTCGGAATCTCCACTACCAGAACCAGAATCTGATGTTTTACTAGAAGTGTCCAAGCCAACCAACGGAATTCTGCTATCTATAAGAGAAGCGATCGAGTGGATTGTAGGGTTAGGGTTTCTGTACAAGATCGATTCAGGTTCTTGAATAAGATCACTCAAAGCCTTCACTGAGGACGATGGGAAGTAAACCTCAGCAACAGAAATTGTGTAAGGAATACCGGAGGCTGTGAAAGGAATCAACCTTTTCACGGAAACGTCTTTGGTTGAGTCAGTATCTGAGAAGGGGTAAGTAAGAGCTTCAGGTAAGTATTGGAAAATTTGAGCTGATGAGAGCGGATGGGTGACAATCCATGGGTAATTCAACTCAGACTTGAATCCAACGTAAACAACCTCATAGTCACTACCTGGAGTTGAAGTTGTAGCAGGAGTGATTGCTTTAGGTAAACCAGAGGTTTCAGTTGAGGTGGCAGTGGCTTTAGCAATATCACTCTCAGTAGCAGTTGCAGAAGAAGTGGATTGTTCTATAACCAATGTGGTTGGTAACCAGTCGCTTACTGTCGATGTAGCTTTAGTAGCGGCAGCAGGAGATGCAGTTGTTGGTGGCAGAGTAGTTGACGATGGGGCCTGTGTAATCTGTGGGGTGGAAGATGTCTCCACAGTGGAAACAACAGCTCCAGTTGAAGGACTAGCCAACGACGTTGATTGAGTAGCCACCTGGGTTTCAGCACCCGAAATCGTCGAGCTTTCAACTGGTGATGCACTGGCAACTTCAGAAGATGAAGCACCAACTTGAGTAGTGGCAGTTGCAGAAGAGGAGCTAGCTATGATGGTAGAAGCAGGTGCAACAGTTGAAGTCGATGGAACAGAAGATGGTGCTGCAGATGAGACTACTTCAGTTTGAGATGTAACGGTGCTTGATTCTGGCACCACTGCTGAAGTTGGGATTGTGGATTGTGCAACAACTTCTGACGAAGAAGTAGTTGGTGCCACGACGGCTGAAGTAGAAGTTGTAGATTGTGCGACAGAAACTGGAGCAGATGTTGTGGAAACAGACGATAACACTGAACTGGTTTCAGAAACTGCAGATTGCAAGATGGACGTAGCGACTGAGGAACTAGCAGGAGCAGACTGAGAGGTTGGAACCGAGCTGATTTCAGAAGTGGTAGGTGCCAAAGTAGATATCGACTCTGAAGAAGTAGTTGGGACCGATGGGGCAACGGTGCTCAAAGAAGATGTGGTTGATGCTGGTGACTGAGAGCTAGCGATCTGAGTTGTAGCAGAAGCAGTTGGTTGGGTGGTGGTTGGCGCCACAGATGAAGATAACGCTGTTGAAGTAGGAAGCGATGACTCTACTGGACTAACCAAAGATGTCGAAGGCGATTGACTCGATTGAACAGAAGTAGACAATTCGGACGATGAAGGAGTCACGGTTGAAGTAGATTGGACCGACGACGTTGGAGCCTGAGACGTTTCAGCTGCAGTTGTTGGGGTAGTGTATATTGCTGGTGTAGATGATGTGGTTGCGGTTGTAGAAGGTGCTGCCGTAGAAATCTCGGATTCACTTGCCAGCGTAGTTGGGGTATTAGAGGATGAAGTCTGAGAACTGATTTCAGAAGTCGAAGGATTAACAATTGCCAGGGTAGAGCTGGTTGCAGATTCTGGGGCTTGAGAAGTATGAGTTGTGGTTGATGATTCTGAGGCAACCGAAGTCTCAGCTGCTGAGGAGGACGCAGCAGATTCTGATGCCTCTGTGGTGACTGCTACAGATGATTCCGAAGGTGCTACCGTCCATGTAGGACTGGGGGTTTCACTTGAAGTGGTGGTTTTGGCTACTTCGGTTGCTGCTTTGGTGGTTTCACTGGCTGTGTTTGTTTCAGAACTTGTGCTTGGAGTAGCAAGAGAAGTACTCGATTCGACAGTTGTTGAAGATGTCTCTTCGGTAGTAGTCTTAGCAGACTCCGAAGTAGACTCTGAAGTAGTTGTTGGACTTTGAGTTTCAGTTGTAGTTGGGGATTCGGTGGTAGTTGGAGATGTGCTTATTGTTGAACTCTGAGCTTCAGTTGTAGTTGGGGATTCGGTGGTAGTTGGAGATGTGCTTTCTGCAGTAGTTGTTGAACTTTGAGCTTCAGTTGTAGTTGGGGATTCGGTGGAAGTTGGAGTTGTACTTTCTGTAGTAGTTGAACTTTGAGCTTCAGTGGTCTCAGGACTGGAAGTTTCAGAAGCTGCCTTTGTGGAGCTAGTGGAAGGTTCTGTAGAGGTGGATTGAGTAGCAGTATCTGAGGATGCAGTTGTCAAAATATCATATATTTTTGAAGTTGAACCAAACAATTCATCTAAAAGATCTGACAGATCAAAGTCTCTCTTGGTAGATGAGGCTGACGTGGTTGTTGCATCTGTGGTTTGCTTCTTAATCTCAACTTCTGACGTATCATCCAAAATACTGGAGGTACTTAAAGTAGCCGTGAAAGGAGCACCCAATGCTTGCTTTTGCGAGGAAGATGCTTTTGATGAATCAGCAGTGACGTAGCTGGCAAGTGTCGCGATGTAAACTAAAGCTGTGAAGCTGAGTTTAGTGTTAGACAACATGTTTAAAATTGAGTGTGTTAGGGTATAACGAAATGGATTTTTTTTAAAGAAAGACTGTAGTTAAAATGAAAACAAACTGAAAGGGACTGGGAAACAGTAGGGTAATATAGTAGTTGTTGATGTTAGAAAACTCGTACTGGATATAGTTTAGATAATGGTATTATGTACGAAGTGATGTTCATAAATTACGAAGTTGTTTTTAAGCGAGTGGGACAACAACGATAAGGGGGCGCTGATTCGTGAAAACAGCTAAAATAACACTGGTATTGGGACACGCAGTGTGTAAGCAGTGGTGCTATAAAGGATCTTCGACCAAAATATCGATATATTTAGGAGAACTTGAGGTTTGTTTATCCAATTAAAAGTTGGGAACCGCCTTCTCAACAATCAACAATAAGGATAATAACAGTGAAAATCTAACCAGGAGATACTCAGTCTGTGGGATGGTTGATAGACTGACGGCGGGGTTTATCTGGTTGGTATAAGATATAAAAACTGGTTTGCGCTAGTTTGATAGTTTCTGCCGTCTCTTGGAAATATATACAAATCGTCGTCACTTGGAGGTGGGCTTTTTTTAATGGGATTCAGGTGATTAAAATCGATGTGACACAAAGCGCAATTAAAAGAAAGAAAGACCACAAAGGCTGCATAATCCATTGTTTTACATTTTTTCTTAAAACGCGGCAACTGATCGCTGTAGGCGTTACTACACGTAAGTATGGAGGAAAATATGCATTTGAGCGGTGCATAGTAGCGACGGTTATCGTCTTACGGTTGAAACAAAACATACCGCTCAAGAATGTTATTTATGGGTTAGGATATCTGCGAGAACACACGTTGAATCTAGTACCTTACGGCAAACACAATTGATATGCATCTACAGTGCAGTTGACCCAGACGTAAACTCGGCACCACAGTAGTCGTACAGCTCTTGTAAACACTCATTCATCTACACGTTTATACATTTGGCTCACTAGATCTGGAATGCGATTCTTGCGTTAGACGACAATTTACACCATTTGGCCACAGTGGCAGGGCAATTCTTCCCAATAAGGTTCGTTTCACTGGAATTTTTCTTAATTGAATACGAACCTAGCTATGAATTACAGTAAGCCTGGTCTCACTATTATTGAGACGCCTTCTACATAGGTCTAAATGCCGATATTGCCATTGATTCATAGTACTTTATCAGCAATAATATTACCCAAAGGAATTGAAGTAGCCTCACCTAGTTGATACTAATCCTTTATTCGCCGCGGCCAAATACTGTAATTTTCCAGGGCTACATTATTCGAGATACAAAACAATATGATCTCTGTGATGGTTTAGGCAAAGGATCGTCATTTTTCGTCTATTAGCGCGTCGTCTGTGGGCCCCTCCTTCCGTAAAGTGCATATTTTAGCATATATTTACTATTGTTTACATTCTAGTTCACAGAAAAAAAAAAAAAAACTATTTCTAGACCGTTTTGGAGTGCACCTCACAACCGAGGAAGCTAACGTGGCACTACGAGCGATGGATCTTTATGGACTGGTCAGTCATATACTAAAACGATATCGATCTAACCAAATAAATGTCTAGACTTCGTAACGTCGACAGGAGAGTGCTTGAATCGTCCTCTGAATTCCTTGACACCGACGATCAAGCATTGTTGATAGACAACTTGTCCGCAGAAAATGTGCAGTCGTACCAACGAGGTAAGTTCTATTTATCGGCTACTTTACTAGTACAATTACCTGTATTGATCTACTTGGAACATTACTATCATGGTTCCAATTCAAGCTCTGTTCGATTGAGATGGATTCTTATAACTCTCTCTACCATTCTCACACTTATTAGCTTGCGGTATGACCTGCGGATTTTTCCAAGTTCATTTCCGCGCTCGCTTGATCAGTTGATCAACATTTCTCCACAATTGGCTAACCTAACCAATATTGCAATATCCGCACAATTGGTTTACACATATGATTGGTCGCTAGAGAAATTGTACTACCTCCTTCCTACTGTTAACTTGGTCAATCTCATAATGTTCAAATGGTGGCATACACATATTGGCAAGGAAGTTGAGGATCTTAATAAGCTCAAGTATAAATTCAAAACAGTATAAGACGTCGAATATGTTACATTAAAGTTTCAGAGTAAGTAACGAAGGTTATAAACTCTGGCTAAATGCACTGCCATGAAGAATGCGGAGTTTCAAGGAGAGTCGAAAGGCACTCCTTGTACTATTTAGCCGGTCTGTGGGTAACGTGCTTTGCACGTGCGAAGTACTTCGAAGCTATGTCCGTTCATGCTATAAAAAATCGGATCTGCATATCCGTACTGGGTAGGACGCAACCAATTATAGTGTTGACTAGGAGCTCCAATTTTTAGAGCTTTAGCTATTTTATAATCGGCCTTTTTCAATTGAAAATAGAATAAAGCTCTAACTATAACTGGGTACTGATGTTTTACTAGGTAAATTTGACTGTAGTACAACCTACATAGCTCAAAAATATGATTGCATAGCAGAAGTAATGTGGTGCGAAACGTTGCAACCGTAGGCGGTGCTACTTTTTCTCGCGATTTTTACAAGATAGTTAAAAAATTTATTCTGCGACCTAGAATAGTCTTCACCACCTTGGCAGCGCCCCTGTTTCAATTCTATTAATAAGTCTTTTCAAATCTCTACACACCTTTTGAACTGGGACGAAAGCTAGGACATGCTGTAAGGATCAACCCTTGCATAAAGTTCTAGCCATCGGTTGCCCAAAATACACCTGGGATGTTAAAACCTACTAAGCCCAGGTCACGATCTTTTGTTTCTTGCAATCATCGATATTGGATTTTGATATGGCCAAGCTCAAATGAAGTAGCTTCTACAAATCTATTCCTTCCTAATAATTGGCAAAGCTTCACGATTAGGTCTCAGTCCAACTAAAGTAAAACCCAATTTCATTCTCTCGTAGTTTAGTAATTAGATTTTTGAACGAATCGGGAAATATCATTCGCTTAGCCAATAGTCTTGAGGGGGTCATTAGAACTCACCACCGTGCCTCACCGAAGCTTACCGAACGTGCGTTCCATTTGCGGCTGGGCGCATTGACACAGATTCTGGGAGGTGAGAGACCGCTTGAGGGACTTTGCACGTGCCTTGATCGATTCTAGCTCATCGCGGTGCTCATCCTGATTTTAAAGGTTTTTTCCTGTACTAATCCAGATGGAGAAAGATTTCACTGACGCGAGAGAACAACTTTGTTCAATAATAATTCACATTCAACGAATTTCAGGGTCTATCAAAGATGGAAAAAAGCCGGAACTTCATCTGAAATAGATTTTGTCAGTTCAGAACGAATTGCGGGTGCTACCCCTCACCACATACGAAGATAGAGGAACATACAAGTCGTGCCATCATTTTATTTGTTTCATATGTGGTCTTTTAAAGTTTATGTCGCCCTTGAGAAATATTTGTCATCTCCGCGAAACGATCGGGGTTGATGTCACTTTATGCGTCTACAAATCCCTCCTAAATGGATGGGGACACACCAGCCACAGCCTTTGAAAAAATTTCCTAGCAATCAACAGAGCTCAAAAGTTCAAGTATACGAAAGGGGGAGGCTGCCAAATATAGCTACGGTACTAAATGATCAGAAAACGTCAAATAGCTGAAACTTCTATTCTACGTAGATGTAGAAGAGACTGTTGTAAAAATTTTCGGCCACGGTGCTCACTCCGCTTATTACGTGGAAAAACCGCCCGCATTGAGTAGTCAACTGAAAAGCCCTATTATGAGGGTAGCAAATAGCTACCAACAATATATCAAAACATGTGCCCAATGTTTTGCCTAATGCTCATAATTTCGAATATCAAAACACATGTGGAGTTAAACGAGGGGTAAACTCGAGCTACAATAAGCATTAGAGTCGAGATATCTACGTCAATTCTCACCAAGAACTACATATGTTGAATGGATAGTTTATAGAAAGCAATCTTGATGATCAGTAAACCTTAATAAAAATGATCCGAATGATCCTAAACTAACCACGTGACCCTATTGCGTCAACAGGATATGATTCTCACAACCCAGCAATGTCTAGAAAAATGCGAGAACATGCGAGCATTGACGAAGTGAAGAGGACTGGAGGTGATGATCTATCTTGCTAAGAGAGGTTGAATCCGTGGCTCGTTTTATTGCGGTGTTTTCATACTTAAAGCACTGGTGAGCGTTTTTCAGTAGTCAAGGGTTGTGTTAAGTATAATTGTGCACGATTTGTCCGCGATTTTAATCAAACGGCCAATCAAGTAATTGGCTCAAATAGATCCTTTGAGCTATTTTATGCATTTCTCCTGTTAGACACAGTGGAAGCTCAAGTACGGTGACGGCAGTAGCTCACATATTCTTATGTTGAATTCTGTTAGCTAGGGCCACTCTTATTCAATACCTCTTTCTACACAGTAACCCAATTAAATTGGCGCGCAGTTGCATCGCAGCGAACGGTTTACTAGGCGTGGTGTTACATCGAACTGTTATGATAACGGTTCCGACTTCTCAGCTTCGTTTCATGCTCGTTTGAAACGGCCCCAGGCACTGGTGAGGATCGTCAAGTTATGGCTATCTAATAATAGTTACCAATATATAGATTACGGTTGTATATGGGATACAGGTTGCTCTAGTATACGGTATTGACCGGTCTACACGCTGCGAATTTTTGTTTACCAAGCTACACGCAGTAAAATTTGATGCGCCTAGTTTCAGAGACTCGATGAGCCAAAAACAGGGATGAAAACGGTGAGAAAATGCGGGTTTTAAGGGACGCTTTTCCTTGCCTCCCGAAGTGCAGTCTAGTAGCGCCAAATAGCCCCGGTTTCCACAGTAGAAAAATAAATCCCGTTCTACTACGATTTAGTGTACCACAATCTTTCACCACCACATTTAACTGAAACTTACTTTTTCTAGGCAGTAGAGTGTTGGGGCTAAGGGTCAAGAATTGAAATTCTGGACCTTTGCTAAGTGTGTTAAAACGTAAAAGGGCGATGCTTTATTGCAAACAAGCGCAGCAATAATACCTTTTGAAATGTGGTACCACAACTCTGAATTAGGGTATTGTTGAGCGTAGTATTTTCTCACCGCGACTATTGACACTCAGCCCGCTAGCTAGCCCTCTCCCACGAGGGGGGTCGCGGTAGGTCCGTCCTCTAGCGCTCCACACGTGCAGCCGGAAACACCACGACATGTCATGCCAATGCGCTGGTTAGAGGAGGTGGCGCTCTTAACGGGCGAAGATTTCGTATTCCAGAAATAAATCCCCTCTTGTAAACAGGAAAATCATAAACAAACGCTACTGTGGTGGCCTGGTGGCAATTTTAAAATTGTCAAACACCCCTTTTATCAAGAATTGCCTAGAACGTTTTTTTTTTTTTTTTTGGCCCCACGGTAGCAAATTGCTCATTCACCACACTTTGCTGCAATATTTTACTTGTCAAAATCTTCACATATAAATAACCCATTAACCGCTTTTGAGAAGTGCTGCCTAAAATTCATTGACACTATCAAATATCAAAAACATACCCTGGAACATTTTAAAGTCTAAGAAGTACATCAAAGCACGAAGAGAATATTAAAATCCAATTGTTGGTAATTTTAATCTTTCACTTATCCACTTCAAATAATGTCAGACTTAGCTTTCAACAACTATTGCATAACTTGTGATCAATTATGTTCACATAGTTCCATATATTGCTCAGATCAGTGTAGATCCGTTGATGAGCAACAATCATCTCACATAATACATCGTCATGAAGATAATACTTCAATCAATACCTCGGCAGAAAAGTTGGTATCCCCTCTATTGACTCCCAACTTGTATAGTAACTATGGCCAGGGCAATGGTTCTCAACATGATGTTTCCAACTCTCCTTTATTGTTACCTTCAAATTATTACAATGCAAGTGAATCAACAGGAGACTTGGACTACATAGATTTGAACTATTCGGTCAAGTTCAATACCAACTATGCCTTGGCCACCAACTCAAACACTAGCAACAATGACTTGTTAAGTAACATTCCTTCAACTAGTCATAATTACAGAAAGTGGTTGACTGCATGTTTGTAAACGAAGCAGCTAAGAACATACACTAGTGTCGTGGAATTAGATTCCATCAACATCTCTTACGCCAATTATGCTTATTAACGAGGGTTTCATTTCAAAATTATTATGGGTTTTACATCAGCTACGGATTTTTAGCTATCATCACTATTATAGAGTACATACAAAAAAAATTTAATATCATTCCACATTATTAGTAACCCATGTTTTGTTGTAGCTATTCGATCAGGTTTACAGAGGTTCAACACGATGTGCGATTATCGGTCGAGAATAAGAAACAAGGCAACCAGCATAGTTGTGCACATAGGCACAGCCAGAACCAGAAATGCGGGCAAAAAAATACTGCCAGGCCCAGGTTAAAAATTCGGGAGAGGGGTTGAATACGGTGGTTGGGCTAGTAACCACCTGATCTCGGCTGTATTGAGACCCAGGATTACAATTGATCACAATGCTTTGCTATGTTGGGCTGGGGACTTTCAAATACGTACCGGGCCCAACCCCTCCCTTTTCAATAGATCACACCTCATTATTCTCCTATTTTTGATCTCCCCTCTCATAGACATAGTCACGATAAGGCCAAGCCCGTTAGTCCGCGCAATACGTGTTGTGGCATGTGGCCGTATTCTCCTCGTTGTTATCATGAAAATCAAAAATGTGTGGTCGGTATAGGCGTGTATTACATAATCAGTGAAATTGGTGGTGTTAACTATGGGGTCGATTTTGCCAGCGCAAGTCGATTGCTGAATTTGGTAGCTGGAGGTGAATGAGCGCTTCAACATTCTATTGGTGAATACTACATGACTTCAAATAAATAGCTCAAGGTTTTTAAATACCTCATAGTTAACTTGAAATAGATATCGGTGTAAATACCTCATGTAAGCCTTAGCACATTAAAGCGCATTTTTTTTTGCGCGTGGGAGACACTGGTATTGAGAGATTGTTGAGTTATTATTGAGACACGAGGCATGAGCAAGTTAGGAAAGTTGATTCGTATTGAAGATAACGATAGGGGTTTCGAAAAGAGGCTTGATCAATGCTACCATCACATGTAATACAACAAAAAAAATCTCCCGGGGGTGAGTCGAACACCCGATCTCAAGATAACTCTGAGTAATCATTACAGTCTCGCGCCTTAGCCAGCTTGGCCACCGAGAGGTTCTTGCTTACAAATTTGTTACAAAAAAAATATAACGGCGCATATGACTGAGTAGCCCATAGGCCGAACACCGAGTTAATTAGTAGGAAGAACGGAACAGCCGCCGAATGGGTCTCAATAATATTATGTACCGATACTTTTACGATATTGCGACTTCAGTGACAAAGTTTACAGCCGTAACGTAAACTTTTGTATACTTCGAGAAATTATAGCTGGTTTTAAACATTTAGTGTGTATCCACTCGGTGATACTTCGTATTTTATTATATTGTAAGTTTGTACATTGTGACTACGACGAGTTTAACAGATACGAGGTTTCATTAATGATGAACTATAATAGTTTTATTATTCATTGAGCTAACGCTAGTTGACTTTTCAGTTAGATGTGGAAAACAACCTTGGCGTTGTTGATCTTGTTTTCGTGAAGCAAGGAGTAAGCCTCGCTGGTGGATTCTAAGCCTGGAGCCAAGACTCTCAAGTTAGAAGTTCTGAATTTTGGAAGGTATTCAGGTAAAACTTCTTGCCATAACTTGTTGAAGTTGGCGTACAATTGTTCGTCACCAACAGGTGGCAAGTCACCCAAATGATGAGGCTTACCATCAACAAGATAAACAAGAGTGTTGTAGATGGAAACCTTTCTACCCTCCTTTTCCTTGAGAACAGATGCACTCAAGAACAACAAGTTGTCAATAGCAACTTCGTCGGTACCCTCAGTAGCATCGTAAACTTGTTGGAAAGTTCCTTCGGTGGAAACAGCATCCAAAGCGTAGTGGATCTTTCCTTGACCGGCTTTCTTGATCTGCTCAATAACATCAGCATCCTTGTAGTCAAAGACGTGGTCAGCACCCAAAGACTTCAAGAATTCGTGGTTAGTCTTGGAGGCAGTGGTAATAACATTGATACCGTAGACAAGCTTGGCGAGTTGAATACCAGCCACACCAGCACCAGTGGCACCACCCCAGATCAAAAGGTATTTGTTGGAATTCTCGGCCTTGTTGTAACTCAATTTCAAGTGGTTGGAGAAACTGAGACCAACGGTAGCCAAACTCAAGGTAATCGAGGCAGCAGCTTCAAAGGAGTCAATTGGTCCTGATGGATGGGTGCCTACGGACAACTTCTTGTCGGTGAGGGTGGATTTGTCGTACTTAATAGTGGCAGATGGTTCAGCAATAACGTATTCGGAGAAAGCACCGTTGTGAGGGTTGCTGCTTCCGTGCACGAGGGCTGAAACGTAGTCGCCTTCGGCGAAGTTCTTGACGTTCTTACCTACCTTGGTAACAATACCACTAGCATCACAACCTGCAACGTCACCTTCCTTACTCCAGCCAAAAAGTGCGTGCTTCCAATCAGTTGGGTTGGCTGCGAAAGCAACGGTTTTGAAAAGAATTTGGTTGTCGTCTATTTCAGGAATTGGGGCTTGTTCCACCTTTACGAAGTTTCCTGGAGATGGGGTTTTGACGACTTTAACTTGAGATTGAGACATATTTGATTACTGTGGATGTATAAAAATTAGAATTCGAGCAGGTATTTATATTTGATGGTGCTCAACAGATGCTTATTAATCGCGAGCGCAAACGTCGACTATTAGTGAGATGGAATTGCGTTCTGGCTCGCTTTTCGATCGCGCGAAGAACTATATTTGTTCTTCGAAGATCTATACTAAGTAAGTATACATAATAGTACCCATTGTATTATTATAACTACACATATGTTATAATATGCCCTTTTACCTATTGACATCTTATTATTAGTATAAGGTCGAACTCACTCTATAACAGTTGAGATGCATACTCCCGCTTCGAACCAGGATTGGTCGTGGCAACCTACAATTGCTATACACTAACAATAAGCATCTGGCATTGCGAAATAGAGCTTAAATAACATGTATTAGATATGCTGTGTGGCTTCAACATATTACTCTACTCTATATAGGCGATTAACGCTGTAGTATAATGCAATTTGAAATTTCTTTGGACTAGACAATTTTCTGGAAAGTGGTATGCTAAAATTAACAATGAATGGTGTTTGAAGTGACCAAAACAACTACGATAGTTGTTCAGGAGCGTAAATCATATGTGCGAGGAGAAATTTTACAATTCTTGACTAGAATTAACAGTAAACACTTGCCAGTCTTTGGAACTTTGATTGTCGAGTTTAATACTAGGTAGAATAGAATGCAATTGTTTGGATCTTGGAATCAACGGACTAACAATCTCTGTGGCCGGAAATATAATGGACGTACCAGGCAACGATGGTTCAGGTGTCGCACTTTTTTGAATGCTAAATTTGGACAGAACCCCTGGTTCATGGTTGGTGTACGGCTTCACATTCATCACGCCAGATTCCTCCGGGGACAGAGTATGTTTTCTGGACATGTTTAGTTGGTCCATTCTCGTCAATACAAACTCTGGTTGTGGCGTGGTGTTTGCAGATTGTGGTTGGAAGTTTGTGGGATCCGCACCAAACATCCTGGTTCCCGACATCTGAGGATACTTGATGGTTTCGGTCTTGGGATAAACGTACTTTTCCTTCCTATGCAAAATTTTGATTATAGATGTTCCCGGCACATCTCTTTTTTTGGCAGTCAAGTCGTTGTTTTTGCCCAAAGAAAAGACCAACGACCGGTGGTCTTGTTTGGCCCATTTATGTACGTTAGTTTTATTGCTCTTATCCAATGTCACTGATAGTATACTATTAGAAGGGCTTTTAGGATCTGTACCAGGAGAAGCACTATTTCGGCTTGTCTCCTTTGGTTTGGTTACCTTGAACGATGTCTGGTAGCTGCTGAATGTGTTGGGTTTACACATTCGTTACTGCTTCGAGATAGGTCATCCAAACATTCAGACTCGCTTCCTTAAAGATCGTATCGAGAGACTATAAAGTGCATCACGTGACAATTGGGTTAGACTATGTCATCCCTGGTAAGAGAGATGGAGCCGGCAAGATTGGAGCGAATCTTCAGGTTGGGATAGTTAAAACTATCTACTGGATAATGCAGGAGCTCAATTGGCTGCAAGTATATTGGGGTTGTAGTGTACTATTTCATTGAAGCAGTAGTGATGAAATCTCGAGACGCTCGCTGCGCCCGACTAAACACGAACTAAAGCCGCAATAAACCCGCAATCAAAGCAATGCTCCAGCCCGTCATTTTATCTGCATCCAAAACACTCTCTCATCGAATATAAGTCAATTTCGATAATACTGTAACGTCGGACATACTCACCGGAACTGTTCTCTGAAGTCTACTTCCGGTTCATTGAAATAATAGGCTGCAAATCCCAACTCGGCATCAAATTTTCGGTACCAACCAAACGCTACACCCGAAAAAGAACACTTCTCCACCGTTATGTCCACTAAACCAGATCGAATAATCTATTTATGGAACTACATATTGCCAGGATTTATAGAATTTTCTGCTTTCAGTATACTACCAAACTACCCTTTATCAATTTGGCCCCACACGACCCAATCAGAACAGCCAAATTTTTTCACTGAACCAGACTCCTGTAGCTGATAATACAACTGCCTAGAATGTTTGGAGCTTTCAAGTCTACGCTTACATTAAGCGGTGGTTACCTTTGGAAGGTTGCCCCTAGGTTGTCGGTGCCTCAAAAATACAGGTTAAGAAAAAGAATGAAGGCCGTCGATGAAAACATCGAAGTATTGTACAAAGGGTTAATTCAACAACAAGGAAAGCAAATCGGAGAAGAAACCGGGTTTCCAAAGATAGATCATTTGAAGTTCAACATGCCCAAAGAACACGAAATGTCTCCAAGAGACAAGTACACTACGTTCAACAAAAATGCAAAGAATTATAGAAAAGATCTTCACTTGGTACCAAAGTGGACCAAGAAATCGTTCAGGGAAAATCCAAAGTACTTTTAGTTATATTGGGTTTATTGTAAATAGTCTATCAAATACATAATTTAGAAGAAGGTTGTTAAACCAATCGATCCCATATATAGTTCGATATGAAGTAGTCACTATACTTATCGTCTACCTTCAATACACTTGAAAGATTCTTTTCTTTATTGAAGATCATGATATTGTCTTTTTTCTCTGCACTGTCGTCTTCTTGTGGGTCGAGCGTTTCTATTCTTACCCCCAAATTGCGATACAAATTGATCTTTAGGATGTGAGAGTCTTGGTTGAACAACTCCTCGTTCTCACCCTTTTCCTCAAAAGGGTTATCGAACAATGCAGTTACTTTCGATCGCACCTGCTCCAAATCGGTGGCCAAGTTGCTTTTTGTAAGTTTGAGTGAGCTCAACGAGCTTTCAAGATCATTCAAGTTTTTGGCAATCGATACTTTCAAACTGTCCAATTCGATGGACTTTTTATTGAGAACTCTAAATATGTTTTCGTCCTTGCTGAATTCACTGACTTTGTAGTCTTTGAAACTACTTAGCCCGCTAATGATTCCGTAGTTGTATTCGCTTATTTTATTGAGTAAGTTGATTTCATTGGTGTAATTATTGACTTGTTGGGTAAGCTGTTTGTTTTTGTTTACAAAATACTCTATTTTTTCATTTCTTAATGCTCTGGTGGACTTGATAGTATCTTCTATACGTTCCAAAGTGAGTAGTTCGGGTTCAATCTCTATGCTGTCTATTGACTGTTGCACGATGTTTTCTGGCGTCCCCAGTATCATTATGATGTTGTGAATGTGGTTGTTTTATGTTGGTTTAGGTAGGTAGTGGTGATAATTGGTGTGAGAGCTAGGACTTTTATGGGTCAGTAGCTTTAATCTGATACTTATATATATAAGTATGTTCAGAGCCTTATTTACTCGGTTTGTTTATATTCTCGCGCTGCGCGCTTGCAGCCCACAATCTTGACGACAGCCCCAACGCTACTCTGGTGCCACCAACGCTTCAGTACTGTTCTACTGTTTTCTACCAAGTAATAACATCACCAGGGTTAGAGATTGCATTACTACACCATTACAAGCTTTATCAACTCTAATACCCAAGCTTTTGCTTCTCTTAAATGTAGTGCCAAATATGCTCACGTGCCCGCACAGTATAACAAAATGATTCTTCTCTCGAATATTGATACTCGCTAGACACCATGAGTTACGGAGGAAGCAAAAAGAAGACGTTCGAAGATGTCGAGCTTCCGACCAACCCTAATCTCCCAGCATGGGTGATTACACCTAAAGAAGAAAAATTGATTTTCGAGCGTTGGAGAAAGAAGGCTTTTGCCCGTTGCGATGACTTGATCAAGGCGTACGTGGAATGTTCCAATAGTTATAAGAATCCTATTGAAGGAATGAAAAAGTGTGACGAGGCCAACAAGTTACAGTTGGCATGTGTGGCCAAGTATCAAAAACAAAAGTATCTTGATGTCGAAAGAGAGATTTTGATCGATGAAAAGTTGGAGAAAAAACGGAAGTACAAAGAATACCTCAAGAGTTTGGAAAAATAGGATGGTGAGTCCTGATGTATATAGTCACCTAGAATAATTAAACGTCATATATTAGCAGTAAACAAGTCCACCAGACGGTGCTAACTAGATCAGCAAACTATGAATTCGTACACCTTGAAAAAGATGTAATCTAAAAGATCAGGCAATACAGCTAGTATTTAATTTTGGCATATTCAGCCAAGATCTGATATGACTTTCTTGGAATACTTGACCCTGTCATGTGCTTCCATAATGAAGTAACTTTCATTGAGCCATTTCTCGAGACTACAAAAATGCGTGTTTGTCAGTGACCTCTCACCCTATGCTCTTGGCATGTTTTCCGTATTCTGCTAGACTGTCTTGTAATCCACGGTTCAATACCTAGCACCAACAGTTGCAATACTTTAGCAAAGGTTCTTATCAGTTTTCATTGAAATTGTCATTTTCAAATACTGCATGGCTGGCCATAAACATCGCAGCATGAAGCTTTCCCAAGCTCTCGATTGACTGGTACTGAGTGCTTGTGGTATGAATCAATTCATTAAAGTCCGAAAGATTGGCATGGAGCTGAGCCATCTGTGAGTTCAAGTGACTCAACTGACGCTGTTTGATCGACGACGTCACCGTTCCACTGGCGGGTGCACTCATGGTGGTGATGTGATTTGTTTAGATCGGAAAGATGTTTGTATATGCACATCACGTGAGCATACAAAATTGTCTTCGAATGTCGAATCGGAGTTAGGGCCATCGGTACGAAGGAGATTGTGGGGCGATGATGTTGGGAAAAGAGAATTTCGCAGAACCCCGAAGAAATAAGAGGTTCAAGAGAAGAGAATAAGTACGAAAACTCTAACAAGTGCTGCTACCAAGGGTTGAGTGCTGACGAGGTCGAACTTCGTAAACGCGATGCCATTCCAGTTCAATTGCTCGGCTACCTGGTATTCCTTTCCTTTCCGCGTCTCTTCTATGTCTCACTCTACATCACTATTCACTCTTGCATCTTATATTATTCTGATATTTTCTCTTGGAAGATCTCCGGTAAATCGAAGACATCACGTGGTATGACTAACATGACTATTACCCCGGAGTAGCTAGCTACTGGAGCAACATTTCCCCGGATAGAGCGCCGGTTATGAAGGTGTACCTTGTAGCGGGTAGGCACTCCGACCTTTTTTTGTCGTGGATGTCCACGTTATAGTGAGCAGCATCCTCATTTCTTACCACAAGTATTGGAAAACGAATTTTTCGTTACCACGGATCTTTACGGAACAGATATTTTAAGCTTTAGTAGCCCAACTGTGTTGATCTTAAGTGTTCACTCACGCAACCACACAACCGATTTTTATACACTGCACTACTATCGCCCTAAAGATATATATTCAACCACACTCTCTCATTTCGACGGCACTACACACCCATAGAGTTTGAAGCACTTGTTTGAGACTTTAAATTTTCTCCAGCTTAATTTGATGAAATTACAAGTAAACCGAGTTTAAAGACCCCAGATCTTTAGATCAACAATGTCATCGTTAGGTGATACCAATAATGTACCTAACGACAAGATAGTATCACAAAAGCCCGCGGGTGCCCATGAATCGTCCGTTCCCGTACCGATAAGCACCACCCGAACAGACATAAGACCTCGCGGCAATATCCCGCCCAACGCTAATGCTCCCAAACAACACGATTTAACGAACCAGTACATACGTACCACCCCCAATTATGATAACTTCCCACCCAACAGACCACAGCCTGTCAATAGACAGAGCAGTCCCAAGTATGCTAAAATCCAGCCCGCCATAGCGCCAAAGCCGATCTCAGTATTGCCCAAGGCCAACACGTTTTCACCTATTCCCACACCCAAAACAGGCAAGCCAATACTGATCCAATCCGATGAGTCCATTAACTCCTTGAATAGCAACACTTCCAAACGATGGGTCCTTCCACCTCGACCACGGCCTGGGCGGAAACCCACCGCAAGCATGGAGGACGACAAACGAAGCAGCAAATCTCCCGCTACCACGACGCCAAACCCAAACCCAAATCCAAGTCAAAATGTAAACCAAAACTCAACTCCACATCCAAATGCAGCCACCAACATTTCTAAGTTGGGAAATAGTCCCAAGAAAAGAGTCAAGGTGTGCAAGAAAGAAAACGATGCTGCGATAGATCTTCCTCAAATCGAACGCCAGGGTCTGGATCCGGATCGCAGTATGTTGATGGACCAACTTGGCCCGCAATATACTCGTTCCGCCAAACCAGGCTCTTCGGCCCCTTCCTCATCTCCAATACCACCGGCTCCACTTAAACACACCGACCCCAAGCTGGAAATCAACGAGCTCAAATTGTCTTATCTCGCGCAATTGAAAGAACAAGAGCTCATACGGAACTACATCGAGGTCATCAGCAATCAGATAAAAGAGCTCAGTTTCGTCCGGAATGGTGTGATAACGTTTGACGCTCTTAAAAATAAACCGGGCAACCGAACGAAGAAAGTCGGAGCACCACTAAACAGCGGAACTACTGGATCACCTAGAGGCAACTATGACCACTTGGAATTCATCAACAATATCAACGATTTGAACAAATTCTTGGGGTATTTAACCAAGTCTTCCAATATCATTCATAGTGTGACGAAACAAGAAAAGAAACAACAGGATGCCGAATCGGTGCTCAACGGCCAAATCCATCACTATCTAGATATCAGAGCCAAGTTCAAATCACTAAAACTAGAGGAAGCTAAAAAAATAGACAGTTTAAAAGATAAATCGTTGCAAAAAATAGGCTTGGACAATAAAGAGGCCAAACAGCCCAAACCTTCGCAGATCTTAGCAGGAAAAGTGACTTCGCCAACCACAATCAGTCAGGAACCATCCACATTTGCCAATGACTTGATGAGAATCAAACCCACCAACTTATTTGACCAAGATGACGATAGCCTTTTGGTCGATTTGGTAAGCAGCGACTTCAATCAAGATCTATCGAATCCTGGAGATGAGTTGATTATAGCAGATGAAGATTTCCTCAACGTTTCCCACGACAAAGTTAATGAACTCTTGATAGATCCCAGCGGGCTTGAGATCGACGAAGAACAGAACTTGGGAAACGTCAAGATCTACGACAAAAACGAGGTTCCGATAACTCCAAAGCAGTTCAAGAAAAAGCTGAAACTCAACTGTGGTTTTTGTTCTAACGACACACCTTGTTTGTGTCTAGATGCCGAAATCGACTTATCGATCCTGAAATAGACCTTATCATAAATGACTTGATTAGAAAAAAAACCTAATTGTAAAACACTTCAAAGTAAGCCACTACAATATAAATCCTAATGGATGATTTCCAAAGGCTGCTAGTAATACACAAACACTTCTTAAGGTGACAAGCTAAATTTAACGTTGCTATTCTACTTCATCAGCACTCATATTTTACATAGTCTACTTTTTTTTGAAAAAATGGTTCATTGATAATTCTGCATCTCACAGCTGTCAATTTTGGCATAGATCACACATGGCTCAAGTGAATGCCTTGAGATCACAGTGACCACTGAAAACTATTATGGCTCATGTAATTTCTACAATGATGTGTTGTTTTTTTTTCTTTTTGAATATGTTTAGTTATAAATAAATGCAGCGGATTAGAAGAAAGCAAGGTAGGTACCGACCAAAGCAGTTACGCTAAGAACAGTGTAACCGGTTCTGTAGACACCCTTCATGGTCAACTCCTTACCGAAGTCCCAAATCAAATGTCTAATACCATTGGCACCGTGAAATACAAATGGGTAAGCCATGATAGCTTTAGCACCGTATTGAGCGAAAGCTGGCAACGAGGAGAAAGCGGAGACAATCGAGGCAGCGTCCAAGCCCAATCCCAAAATGGAGGAAGCAGCAAAACTAACTGTGACAGCGTAGAAACCACCGGCGAGAGCAACACCGGTGATTCTGTGAAGACCCGACAAAATGGCTGTTAATTGTGGTTGGTAGATTTGCAAGTGTGGAGAAACAGGTCTGTTTTTACGTTGGGCGACCAAGATTTCCTGTTCTTGTTCGTGGGAAGCCTTGACCGAAGCGACACCACGCATCGCAATGGTTGGTCTGAGTGGTCTGAGTGCAATAGCACGAGCAGTTGCTAAAAGTTAGTACCGAAAAAAAGGGGAAAACACATGGCCAATTAAGAGCTTGGCAGTAGTAGACTATTCACTTACGTCTTAATAATCCTAATCCAGAACGTAACATGTTGTTGGTGTTCAAAGAGTGTTCGAGTATTTTGTCTTTGGTTACCCCGGGCCTAGCGCGGACGTCCAATCAAACACCCGGAATAAATAATAGTATCATGTGCACATCATGTGATGGTACGCGGGTGATCCGGCCGGGCTATTCTCGGCCTAGTTAAGCGGATCGTTAGTGGCTCTGCCAATGTGCGTAGCCGCCGGCGGCTGGCCCCTGGCTCGGCACACGACTCCGGTTAGCCCCTCGCCTCGTGACCGCCCGATAATGATTATGTTTACGGTGAAGGCTTGGTGGATTACACATATAGATCTCATTAGTGTATGTCGGGTCAAATGGAGAACTCGAGTACCATGACAAAGAGTGCCACACCTCCTGTCAAGACCACAACATTCACCATCGCCTCACCAGAGGTTCCAAGTCAAGCATCTAATGATAACACAGAGCCACAAGAGAGTGGTGAGTATGGAGATAAAAATAGAGAAGGACATGTAAATGAAGAAAATGGACATAGGGAGGTGAGTGAAAACGAAGAGACCAGTGAAAACGGAAAAGGACGTGGATATGAAACTGAAACTGAAACGAATGCCAATGTGGGTGAGAACATGTATGAGGGTCCCAGAAATGAGCGAAACATGAACAACTCCGAAGATGCATTAGGACCCGAATCGTCGGACCTTATGTTCAAAAAGAAAGACGTCAGCAGATCGCGAACCCAGTCGTTTCAATCGGTACTATCCACGGCATCCCTAAAGTCTCTCAGGCAACAGGATATAAATAGCACCGCTCCTCCCACCGCCACCAACCGTAATAACAGCATCATCAGCACCGCACCCAGCAACATCAAAAACTTCCAGTCATTTATCCAAGCCCCTGTATTGTCGAGTGTGTCGAATTTGAAGAACGTCGAGGATATCGAGATTGGTCGGCAACTTCCGTTCAACAACAAGTCGTCGTCCGGGTCGAACTCTTCTGACAAATCAGAAAATAATGCCAATGAAGAGGCCACGAGTCCCGTAGGTGATGACGACGGGTCGTACGACGACCACGATACCATGATACAGCAACAGAAATTGACGTTGAATGCATTGAAAAAGCTCAGTTTGTCGCCCATGTTAATTTCCAATACTGACCAGAGCTTGCCCAAGAAATTGACCCGTAAACTGTCACAGAAAAAGGTCGATAGCGCCAAGGCCAAAGTCCATGAACCGTACCAGCCTGCCGAAGTCGATCTCTCGTCCTTTGCTAGCCTTACAAGACAGCCCAAGATGCCGGCGCAGCCACCAGTAGAGCCATCACCAGAAAAGTCAGCTCAAGAGAACGAAAGTAAGAAACCGTTGCCCAAACTAGAGGAAGATCGCCAGGGCGAAAGCACAATGTCCAAAGCACAAGAAGAATATCATAAAGAATTACGCCTACAACAAATAAATTACATACAAAAGCAACAGCCACAGCTAACCATACCCAGCAACCTGAAGATCCCAGCAGCAGTCATTCCTCCACAAAGCATGAATACCAGGAGACAATCTGCTCAACACCAAATACCCATTGGCACTAAAAAACAACAAACTCCTGTAGAACAACATCCGGGCCATAGTCTCCCACAAAGTCAACCATTGCATACTCCAACAGCGAACGCACCGCAGCAACCAAATAATCAGAACCAATCATCCCAAGCATCTGTTAACTTGAACAAGCAATTGCAACAAATCAAAGGGCTCAGAAGCCCCATGTATGTTCCGGCCGTACTCCGAATGACAATGAATGGAATGTCATCATCCCAACCTACCTCGCATAACTCCACAACTAGCTTGAACGAAGAGCGTTCCATTTCACCCAAAAACGGCACTGATCACACTGCATCATTTCACAATCTCGAGCCATGTTCTTCCACTGCCTCCATCAGATCAGTCGATTCGGGCATGTCCATCGAGTCCAATGCATCTGGCAAGGTCCAGGGCAAGACCAACTTCCTAGGTTCATCAAAAAAGAATTATGAAGATATTCTAAAAGCCCCTCCAACCAGGAAACACTGGGTTAAAGACGAGGTGGTGTTTAAGTGTAGTATACCCTCGTGTCCCAAGGTGTTCAATTTCTTTGAAAGAAGACACCATTGTCGGAAATGCGGAGGAATCTTTTGCAAAGAACACACCTCCCACTACCTTTACATCAACCATTTAACTCAATTCACTACCGGCGGAAGAGGAACGCTTTCCAAGGTGTGTGATTTGTGCATCAGCGAGTACAACGAGTTTATTCAGAATGAATTCGGTGTCAGCATCAACCATAATAGCCATAATAATAGCCAAAATACTCGCCAAGATCTGGCTCTGGAGCCGGTTCTGGAGCCGGTTCTGAGACCTCTGGGACTTGCACTGGAGCCTGTGCCTCCTCAGTCCAGTTATCGCCCATCGGATATTGGCCAAACTAAAATTCCGTTCGAAAAGAAGGATAGGGCGGAGCAGCTAGTTGGAAGCGTACCTGCCAACTGGAGCTGGAGCTCGTTCTAGCCCACAAGTAGCTTATATTTAATACATGTATACATAAAAAAATGGTAGAGATGAAACTGATATGACTTTGGCTCTGGACGTCCAGAGATGTCGTAACATATATGTCAACGCTTCTTTCTACTCGTGTGTGGTTGCATGTCTCTTGTCTCTCTGCAGACGTGCTTGTTTATGTGCCCCTTGAGGTCTTGTCACGTGATGGTTCCATCAAGACACGGTGGATTTTTCAAACCACCAACCTCAATTCAGACACCACCTTCAATTGAACACCGCTACAAGATGTCGACAGAGAAAGTCCAGCTCCAAGTGCTAGGAGTCAATGTCGAGACAATCCGCCTTCTCTTGAGGGTGATTATTTTCATCTCAATTGCGGGTGCTGCTATTCTGAGTCGGTTGTTCTCAGTGATTAGATTCGAGTCTATCATTCACGAGTTCGACCCATGGTTCAACTTCAGAGCCACAAAGTATTTGGTCAACAATTCGTTCTACGACTTCTTGAACTGGTTTGACGACAGAACATGGTACCCATTGGGTAGAGTCACCGGTGGCACGTTGTATCCGGGTTTGATGGTGACATCAGGTGCTATCTGGCACATTTTAAGAGACTGGTTTGCGTTGCCGGTCGATATCAGAAACATCTGTGTATTGTTGGCTCCCGCCTTCTCGGGATTGACTGCCATCTGTACCTACTTGCTCACCAAAGAAATGAAAGACTCCAACGCTGGGTTGTTGTCGGCTATCTTTATGGGTATTGTCCCAGGTTATATTTCCAGATCGGTTGCCGGTTCTTATGATAACGAAGCCATTGCCATCACATTGTTGATGGCCACGTTCTACTTCTGGATCAAGGCCATGAAATTGGGCTCGGTGTTCTACGCCACATGGACCGCTCTCTTTTACTTCTACATGGTGTCGGCCTGGGGTGGATATGTGTTCATCACCAACTTGATTCCTTTACATGTGTTTGTGTTGATCTTGATGGGTCGTTACAGCCACAAGTTGTACACTGCTTACACCACCTGGTACGCCTTGGGCACGTTGGCTTCGATGCAGATCCCTTTTGTGGGGTTCTTGCCTATCCGTTCCAACGACCACATGGCTGCATTGGGAGTGTTTGGATTGCTCCAGTTAGTTTCTTTTGGTGACTTTGTCAAGTCGAAAGTGCCTTCCAAACAATTCAAGTCGTTCTTGACGGTCTCGTTGGTCTTGACTACTTTTATCGGTATCTCAGCCTTATTTGGATTGACTGCTCTTGGCTGGATTGCCCCATGGACTGGTAGATTTTACTCATTATGGGACACCAACTATGCCAAGATCCATATTCCTATCATTGCTTCGGTCTCGGAACATCAACCTACTGCCTGGCCTGCATTTTTCTTCGACACCAACATGTTGATCTGGTTGTTCCCTGCTGGTATCTACTTGTGTTTCCAGGAATTGAGAGACGAACATGTGTTTGTGATTATCTACAGTGTGTTGTGTTCTTACTTTGCCGGTGTAATGGTTAGATTGATGTTGACCTTGACCCCAATCATTTGTGTTGCTGCAGCCATTGCGTTGTCCAAATTGTTTGACGTCTACTTGAATGTTGTGGATCTTATCAAAGAAAGCGAAGTCGAAGAGTCTAAGTCCAAGAAATCTGCCAAGAAAAGTTTCCCGGTGTTGCAGATCTTGTCGAAATTGGTCGTCTTGGTCTCCTTTGGTTTCTACCTCTTCTACTTCGTCTTACACTGTACCTGGGTCACTTCCAATGCTTACTCTTCTCCTTCGGTCGTATTGGCTTCCACCAACCCTGATGGATCTCAAAACATCATCGATGATTATAGAGAAGCTTACTACTGGTTAAGAATGAATACTCCAGAAGATGCCAAGGTCATGGCTTGGTGGGATTACGGGTATCAGATCGGTGGTATGGCCGACCGTACCACTTTGGTAGACAACAACACCTGGAACAACACCCATATTGCCACTGTAGGAAAAGCCATGTGCTCCAACGAAGATGTAGCCTATGAAATCTTGAAGCAACACGATGTCGACTATGTTTTGGTGATCTTCGGAGGTTTATTGGGCTACTCGGGTGACGACATCAATAAGTTCTTGTGGATGGTTAGAATCTCCGAAGGTATATGGCCAGATGAGGTTCATGAAAGAGACTATTTCACCGAAAGAGGTGAGTATAGAATGGACCACGAAGCGTCTAAAACAATGCAAGAGTCCTTGATGTACAAGATGTCTTACTACAGGTACGCCGAGTTGTTCAATGGAAGAGATGCGACGGATAGAGTCAGGAACCAAAATATCCCCGCCGCTCAAGCCCCAACTTTGAATGTCCTTGAAGAAGCCTTTACATCTCAAAACTGGATTGTAAGACTTTACAAGGTCAAAGACTTGGACAACATTGGAAGAGATTTAAAACAGGCCACCAAGTTTGACTCCGAATCCAAACAACTGTCCAAGAGAAAGAGAAGTGTCAAAAGACCGGCTTTAGAGTTAAGAGAATAAGTATGCTAGAGTAAACACGATAGATAAAAAATTAGAGACAATACCATACTGTAGCATCCCTAATACTCTCAACTAAATGTTTTTTCGGACTGGAGGTATCAAGTGCTTTTAGCATAGGCTGATGTCACGGGATAAGCGGGACAAGTTTCCCCGCATTAGTTCTACATACCGCCAGTCATCAAATATTGAAAGGTCTAACTCACAATACAACTTTCTGCTTCCTCATCATGGGAGTACTAGATTTGGATAGCCAATTGGCCCTCTACAAGTCTTATCATACCAACCATGTCAATGTTACTATTCACTTAATCTGTATTCCTGTGATTATGTTGACTGCCTTTACCTTGGGAGTTAAACTCAATTTATGGGGTGACCTGTATCCTAGCATTAACCTAGGCTCAGTCGTTTCAATAGGATATGGTCTATTCTACATTGCATTGGATCCAGTGTTCGGTATTCCAACATCGGCTTTCTTGGTCACATTCACTTACTACGTCAAACAATTTTACTCATCATTAGCTGCCCCAGATCAAACGACGTTTACTCACTATTTGGTGGCCGCAAATGTTGTGTCTTGGCTTGCACAATTTTATGGCCACGGAGTTCATGAGGGGAGAGCTCCAGCCTTATTGGACAATCTCTTGCAAGCATTGGTGTTGGCACCATACTTTGTTGTGTATGAGATTGCGTTTTTCTTCGGATTTAGACAAGATTTGGAGAAAAGTATGAATAATAAGGCCGGTGTACTCATCAGAAACTTCCGGACCAAGAAACAAAACTAAATCCTACAATACCATTTGTAAGCACCTATTCATTAAATACTATTCTTTGTCAAATATTCTTCGTATTTGGTCTTAACTTCTTGTTCATGAATATATGTCTGCTCCAACTGATTTCCAATGGTAAGCCATCCCGGGCGCGTGTTGTGGCTTCTGCCAAAGATTTCAAGCTTTCTGGAATGTGTCCCTGCTAATCTTTCAGCGATATCGTAAACTTCATCGGGTTTTCTCAGTGTTTCTCTGGTGCCACTCACGATTATATCGGGGTCCATCTGTCGGTTGAGCCAGGTCGGATTCCCTTTAACACCAACCAAAAGATGTTCTTTGGAATGATTGAGCCAGTGGCCCGTTCTCCCAGTAACTATCGTTCTTTTGAGCTGGTTAAGCTTGACCCATATCATTTCGTTTGTGTTTTCGTAACCCCATCTTTTGAGGGCTTTGCGTCCTACTTCAATTGATCTCCCGGTGACCCAAAGGAATATTATACCCTCGTCTTGAAGTTGGCTCATGTCTAATGATAATAATTCTCCGTCTTTACAGGTTCCATAGGGTAATGACATATGAATGTCCCAAGCAGGATCCGAAACTATGACTGCAAATTTGCCTAGAATCAGAAATGGCAAATATCTGACGTCGCATTCGATCCATTGAGCTGGAGTGACTTCCCGAGTTGTTTGCGTAAAACAATCTCCGATGGAGTATTCGTGTGGTGTTTTGTTCTTGGGTGTTTTAGCCCTCTGGGGAGGATACAACGAATAGTAATGCAAGTAACGACAGCTTCTCATTTTATGACAGGTATCTAAATAGGAACAGTCACCCAACAGTACATCAGTATTATTGTTCATAATGGGAATATAGTGAATCTTGCTTTGAGTACATTGGCTGATATCGGATGGAAAGATGGATTGTGTTTGGAAGATTTTGAAATGTATGTCCATTTGATTTGGTAAATCGTTTTTGTCGATTCCGTTACCTCTCGAAAAGAACATTTTTGTCAATGAAGTTTTATGACTGGTATTAGTACATACTTCGCAGAATGGCTTCAACGTAGTGTATTGCTTAACCTTTTGCTTCGAAAGAATCGATTGTGCTGTTTCATATCTTAATAAACGTTGCAACGAATCAAAACTTTGCTCTAGATACCAAGGCACCTTAGGTATCGCGGCGCCGGTAGACAAGGGTCCTTGTAAGATCTGAAGAATTTCGGCAGCGGGGCTCAAATGAGACGAATTACTAGATTTCATGTAACTATGTGAAGACGCCAGGGGTGTTTCTCTAGACTTTTGCAACCTTTGCTTGAAGGCGAAGACATGAGAAAAGTTGACATTGATTACAGTAGCTTTCGAACCAGTTCCTTCGATAATCAATGCTTCACAAATCTGATTATAGCTGTCGATATAATCTAGAAAGACAGAAAAGTCTGTTAATTTGGGGTTGACAGCACCACATTGCTGCAAATACAACTGGTGAATCAAGAAGATTCTACCCCTAATCACATTATCCGCCAACCGCAGATTGTAAGTCAATACAAACTCGTTAAATATATTATACTCCTCCAACTCAAACATGGCCCACCTCAAATATATCAACTTATCAACGGAGAAGTGGTGTATTTAAATGCTGCAAATCTGATACAGCGGGCTACGCACGACTCTAACACATTTTATATTTTACTTTTTTGCAACCAAACTATAAAAAATAAAAAAACAAGCTTTTAAGTACAAATTGTAGAAAGGGGAGGAAACAAAAAGGATCATTAGCTAGAACCCAAAAGGATTGTCAGGAGTAGCAGCTTGTAGGTTGGCTCTTCTACCTGTTTGTTGTGCCTGCAATGAAGGTGGAGCATTACCAAATCCAGCACCAGTTGGTTGAGACTGCAATGGTTGGAAAATGTCCTGACCGAAGGAGGTCGATGGCAATGGTTGTTGCGGTTGGGAGATGCTGGTGTTCTGGAACATATTGGTCATTTGGTTCATGTTGTTGTTTTGACCGAACTGATTGTTTGGTTGGAAGTTGCCAAAACTGGTTTGCTGCTGGGCAAATGGCTGTTGTCCGAATGAAGATGTTGGGTTAGGCGATCCAAAAGATGCAGGGGTGAACTGACCAGTTGGTTGCTGTGGTTGAAATTGGCCAAAAGTGTTTTGCGGCTGACCGAACCCACCAGGTTGTTGACCAAACGTGTTTGGAGGTTGGCCGAAAGTATTCTGCTGTGCGAATCCTCCAGTCATTTGTTGACCAAAAGTGTTTGGTGGTGGAACAGCACCACCAGTAGGCTGTTGACTAAAAGACGTAAATGGCTGACCAATTCCTCCAGTAGGCTGCTGACTGAATGATGTTGGAGGTTGGTTGAATCCACCGGTAGGTTGTTGGCTGAATGAGGTTGGTGGTTGACCGAATCCTCCTGTTGGCTGTTGACTAAAAGAGGTTTGGGGTTGGTTGAATCCTCCAGTGATTTGTTGACCAAAGGTGGATTGGGGAACAAACCCTCCTGTTCTCTGGGCTGGAACCAAAGGTCCAGTTTGCTGTAACGAGAGTGGTTGGGATTGTTGCATTGGCTGACCGAAACTGGTTTGTGGCATCGTGATTCCTCCGGTTTGTAATGCAGGTTGAAATGGTGCCTGACCGAATGTGTTCTGGGGCATGGTGCCTCCAGTTTGCTGCTGTCCTCCAGTTCTCTGGGCTGGGAATGTAGTAGTTCCGGTCTGCAAGGGAACTATGTTGAAAGTAAATTGAGGTTGAATGCCTGTACTCTGTGCACCAGTGGGTTGAATAGAAACGAAACCAGTTGGTTGGGCGGTGATTGGAACAAATCCCGTTGGTTGTGCCACCATCAAACCGCCAGTCTGGACAGGAATCAAACCACCAGTTTGGACAGGAATCAACCCTCCGGTATTGGCAGCAGTTAAGCCAGTTCTTTGACCTTGAATCAACTGAGTGTTAGGTGCTTTTTGAGTTGTAGGACCTGTCTTGGTTGGTGTCAAGGCAGGAGCAGAAGGAGCAGAATCCAGTGGCAATGATGGCATAGGTTTATTGATATTGGCTGGAGATTTGGTATGGTTGTATTCCAAGGGTTTGATGTTTACCAAATCTTGTAAAGCACCTGTGTACTGAGGAGTTTGCGGTTGTGGTTGAGCTTGCTGCTGTGGTTTCGAAAGATCCTCACTTGATCTTGCAGCTGGCTTGACAGCCCAAGCATCGTCTTCGAGGTTGCTATTGTTATTCTTTTGTGGCTGAGGCGAAGGTGATGGTAATGCTTCAGCAGTTACCTTCGACACATCTTGAGAAGAATTATTGGACTTCAATGCTCCTGTGACTTCGGTAAACAAGCCTCCTCTTGATGCACTAGAGGATTCTTCAGCATTAGCCTTTGTTCTATTGAATTTCGCATCCAAGAATTTCATAACTCTCAAGATATCCCCTTCTCTCAATCCCAAAGTACGTAACAACGAAGGACTGATATCTTCCAAGATATTTTCATCCATCTGTTCTCTACTAAAATTGACGGAATATCTCTGGCAATTTCCGATGTCAACCCCACATTCGAGGAAAAATTCAAACCAATCGTAGTCTGGTTCTTTGACTGGATTAGAACTAGTCCTTGGTCTTTCAGGCTGTTGAGGTGGTACATCATTGATAGCTGCGGTAGCAGAGCGGTTATTGCTAACACCACTGCTCTTGCTTTTGGCTCTTTTAAGTGTCTGTTTTGAGACCTCTTTTTTGTAAGATTCCAATGAGGTTCCAGTGACCTTTTCAACGTAATCCAAATCTTCAAGGGACAATTTGGTGGCACCTACTGCTATTTTGACACCATTGGTTTTATGTAAGTGAATCTTACCATCAACGCATCCCAAGAACTCAGCTTCAACCTTGAATGATCCAGAGCTGTCAATCCAAGTTCTGACTCTGTGGTAATTTGGCATAGATTTGTCATTAGAGTCTCTCTTCGACTCATGTTTGTCTCTTTGAATTCTATCTTTTTCTCTAATTCTATCACGTTCGTCTCTAGTACGCGATCTATAATGCTTGTCATCACGGCCCTTGTTGCTGTCAACCACTCTGCCTTTACTTGATAATTTAGATTTGCTTCTCAGAGGAGTCTCGGTTAATTTTTCCAAGTTTGAGGTTCCTATGATTTCGATGTAGGACGAAGGAACTACGCCCTGCTTACCGGTAGTGGTGTTTTCACACATCCACCATTCCTTGGACTTTGTCTCGTTAATAATGTATACTTCGTCACCTTCTCTGCACATTAATTCGTCATTATCTTGAGCATCGAAATCATACATAAGTCTTCCTATTTTTCTGTTCTTACTATCAGTAGATGCCTTCGAAGCCATGGCTACTTCTTTCAAGCCCTTGGCGCTTTCAGCACCTTTCAAATCAGCAAGTATTGAAATAATGGCATCGGCGGCATCCTTCGTGCCCGCATGTAATTCAATTGAGTCTTCAGGGTTACGGAATTCCAAAAAGACATGCTTCTTTTCATTACTGAACATCTTTAAGTCTCTCACTCTCCACTGATTATCTAATGAGGAAGCTGACTTCAATTTCAACTTTTTAGGATTGGTGGTATTGGGCTTCAATATAATTAGTCCTTGACCTATCGAGAGTATAACCGGTCTCTTTTTACGGCCCTCAACTTCATCAATGTACCAAGTGAAGAACTCACCATCAAACGTATGCTCCCTGTTATTTGGGTCCTGCTCTGGTCCACGACCCTCTAAAGGCAGTAATGGTTCGGTATTTCTGGACACGTTTCTTTGGGGAGTCGGTTCAGCAGATGGTCTTGAGGGCATTGGGGGTGCCTCTTCCTCCTCATCATCCATCAAAATTTCTCTTTCCGGTTTTCTTGGTTGATAGCTCTCCGGTTCTTCTGGTTCCAATGGAGCAACCAGTGTAGCTGGCTCGTTATTTTGTTGAGCTAGACTAGGATGAAGTGGTGGAGGTGCCAATGCTCTTGGATCTGGTGCATATGAGCTGTTGTAGGTAGTTTCTGGCTGGGAAGGTTGAGCCTGGCTTTCAAGGTTGATGTAGTTGGCTGGTACGAATCCAAATTGGGTATTGGTAGCCGCATCTCCGACCAACAACCAATCTGGATCATTCAAGTCAAAGACCTTGAACTTTTCACCTTCAGTAAACGAGAGTTCTTCTTCAGTTTGTTTGGTGTAGTCATACAATGCGGTAGCAAATTTGATAGCTGGTGCCTAAACTATGTTAGTAAGTTTCCTCAAAAAAAAATTGGGAGAATTGGTAAATACATACTTCTTCGATATAGTTCGATGGAACAAGTCCCACGGGTTCATCCACTTCTTCGTCACCCACTGGCAATACCCGTTTCTTCACTTTCCACCAATCATCGACATCTGATTTTTCCAATAAGTATAGGATATCATCGGGTTTCAAATCTAATTCCTCATCTGCTTGTGCAGCGTATTCATACAATGCCTTATATACACCGATGTATATAGACAGCATTCTCACCAAGCAATTCTTCGAATGATTCCTACTTATTCGGTTTTAGTGTTTCCGAATTTGATTGTTCTCGATTCTTGGGTCGATATCGAAAAAGGAGTGTGGAGGATCAATTTTTGGTGCATACACTAGTAGATAGCACTTTGCAACTGTGGTTATTTATCTTCTCAATCTTCGGGAGATTTCGAATATGGAGAACGAGGATTCTCTGGATTCACTTGTGAATGATTCATCTACCTTGTCGGAGTCATAGACGGGGTCCAAACGGTAATCCTCGATATCCGAGTCGAGATTTTTCGGATCAAAAGAATTGATATCATACACCTTGCTTAGACAGTGTAGAAAATAGATCACTTGTATCTTACATAAGGGTTGGGATCGATACATTGCAACCTTTTGAATCTCGGGGAAAATGGTTTTAAATGAATGGAATGACCGATCTGTAGACGGCTGGATTGACAAGTTGTCTATTGCAAGGCTCGATAAGTTGGAGTATTTATCTTGATTCTCCTTCCAGAATTGTAAAATATGGGGTCCTGTTTCCTTTTCCAAATAATCTGACTTCTTTGAATAATTTATTTCATTTGTAGCAGAAGTTTCGTAGTTGTAACATTCCTTGGTTGCCTTTCCGGAACAATCAAAGTATTTCATAATCATATCATCGATCGATTCAGCTTTGCAATCTTGAAGATCCCTCTTACCCAAAATCGGATTGGGAGAATTGTTGTTGTTGGATAAGCTACCAACATACGAGTTGATTTTTCCAATTTGTTGTTCTTTTAAGTACCTCTTGGTGGAAGGATGTAAATAGCATGCTAATATCAACTGGAACTTGTCTTCTAAGTCTGAATGTAACTTCTTCAATTTTTTTAGCAATTCGTGCAATATCAGCTCGATATTCACTGAAGCGATAGTGAGATTTCCTTGTAATAGCGAATTGACGTGGAGAATTAGTACCTTGAGCCATTTGAGCACCATATGAATCACTGGGTCGGAATTGGGATCATTACAATACAATAATACTTCATAAAATCTAAAGCTTAGCTTCTCAGCAAATTCAATAAGTTCCCAATCTTCACTTGTTAAATCGTTAGGAGTCAATCGTGAAACCGGTTTTTTGTAATAAATTAAGCACTTAAGAAATATCAATGTGCAAGCATTCTGGTCCAAGATCCAAGGCTTTGTTATGCAATTGTAGTTATCGTTTTCATGATCCTCTAATAAAGGTTCCAATTCATCAAGGTTCAAATTCTCAAACTTAGCATAAACTTGATCTAAGAACACCCGGAGCATTGAAGGGATCCAGTGTCGTGAGTTATTAATGAAACCAAGCAGATTGGTATCCATTGGATTATTTCTCAAAATTGACCATTCTTTGAAGAAATCGGTCAACGAATCATTAATGAATTGAGGAACACAGTATATCATATTATGACAGATTGTATCTTTGTTGGATACAAATGCCAATAATTCGCTGACGTTTTCGTCGAAAACACAATTGGTGGTTACAAAGTTCAATCTATTATTCAATATGGTGTCTCTAACCAAAAAATTAGACAACTCGCTATACTTGATTAGTCCCAAGGACAATTCAGAAAGTTTGAAATTGTCGTTGATATAGTGGCAATTGATAAATACATATGGATAAGCTTCATTGATGGGATGCCATTTATGACAAGTGATGGACATCTTGATATTACTTCTTTTACTAAAATAACTTTTGAAGTACAGTTGGTAATCGTCGTAAATATCATCGGCAAGATGCAATAATAAGTTAGAGTCAGGCAAAAACTGCGCTGAGCCCTCGGAACTAATTAGCGTGGCTATAAACGCTTTGAAATACAACCCATCAACCTTGTCAAGAGGTATCAAATTCTCAATACAGAATAGTAAGATTTTCCTAGAGAGGTCTTCCGCAGAAAGCTTGGAATTCATTCCACATCTCCTTTTGTTCAAGGGAAGCTTCTTTGGTTCCATTGCCTGCTTAGACGACATGATGAATGTATAATGTAAAGAATAAAAAAAGTAGAAAATTAACCGACTACAAAATTTGCAGCAATTTTTTGGCTGCGAAAATGATCCTGAATTATTATTTATTAAAATGCTAATGCTTTTCTCACTCATAAAAACATATGGGATTAAAGGACTCTGTTTGTGTAGTCATCTGATCCTTCCAATATTTGTTCAATGTTCCTCAAACATGGCCCAATAGCACCCTCCGCTAACTCCACACTCGAAGAGCCTATATGTGGAGTCAAAACAACATCTTCCCTACCTAATAAACCTGGGTGTACCGATGGTTCTCTCTCAAACACGTCCAAACCAGCGAACAATACCTTTCCCGACTTCAAGCCGTTAACCAAGGCATTTTCATCTATTGTGAACCCACGCCCTACATTTATTATTCTGATTTGTTTTTCCATGGAGTTGATTAACTCTTCATTAATCATGTGTTTGGTCTCAGCATTGCCAGGACATGCAATGATAATCAAATCAGCAATTTCTTTAGTGTCGCTTAGACTTTTATGGAATGTAGTCTTGAATGGAAGTTGCTTCTCCTGTTCTTCGGTCAACTTGGTTTTTTTCACGTAGTGAATATTCATGCCTATTGCGGCTAACCTTACTGCAATCGCCTTTCCGATACCTCCTAGTCCCACGATAACGGCATTATGACCTCTTGGTGTTCTGTTTTGGCGATGCCCTATTGATGTAGCCAAGGAATCTGGGGCGGGACGGTCTATCGACAATTTTCCGGACTCTTGGTCGAAAGTAGCCCCCTGCAAGTTATCTCTCAAATAGGTGGTATGAATGTTTTTTGCATTAAAGTGAGTATCAAACATCTTGAAATTACGGAAACTCAGAATGGTATTAAACAAAACCAAATCAGCAACATTTTCATAAGCAATCTGGTTGGGGAAGTTTGTGAGGATAATATTTCTTTTGGTTAATTCTAGTACATTGAACTCTTCGTATCCGATTTGTGTAGTGGCTATCACTTGTAACCCTTGAGGCAAGCTTGCTAGCAACTCTCCATTAAGACCACCTGCTTTTACAAAGCTTCCCCAAGTACTATATATACCTTTGACTTGGCTAAACTTTTCACGCAAATCAACTATAAATTTTTCCCTACTGGTTACCTTATATTTGAAACAGTGGAATTTGGCTGCGAACGCTTTGTAGTGTACGCTATCACATATATCACCTATTATTAAAACTTGAAGCTTAGTCATTGTTGCCAGTAGTCTTTAGTTGAGGATTTGTTATTATTTGTTTTTAGATCTATCCTAGTTTATATATACATTAGGGGTTTAGCAGAGTAAGCCGATTTAGGTGGTAGATATCGTGAGATACCTACCTATATTCTAGGGCAGCGCGCCGAAAGCCGTCTTTTGCCGGTGCGGCGGTCAGATCCTGCGGCGCACATAAGCCGTGAAACACCGATTATAACCACGCGTTGCCATTCTGGGACCGCAAAGAAAGCCAAGGGAGTGCATAATACAGCTTATCTTTGAATGATACAGGGGTGTTTGCCGAATATACACAATCGTTTCGAGTCCGAACCACATTTTGCCAGCGGCTCGTCACGGCACCACGTGGAGGGGGCCGCACTATAGCCGAGAGATAAGCAATCTGGCTTAAACTCAAGGTTTTGACTAGGTAGAGGATGGAACGATCTATGCAAAGGCTGTAGGTGGCTTATCGAGAACGAGTATGTCTTGTTTGCTTGAGCCTACATTGCAAAACTCAAGTGGTTTTTTTTTAATGCGCATCGGTCTTGTCTCGGTTGGGATTTACTGCAACCGAATGAAACGGTTTGAGGTGAATTGTAAGGATGATTCACACTAAACAGAAAGCCAAAAGTGTTGTATATTGAAGGTGGGTTTTGTTTGTATGCGGTTGAGTGAAAAGTCACCAAAGTGTCAAGCTATTGTGCTGAGACAAGAACCTGGAACAGAAAGCCAGTACCTCTATGTTACATGATATTCGGTTACTCTACACACTGTTCCCTTTATCACCTTGATACTTTCGAATCTAATATATTAAGGAAAAATACAAGAGTAACGTTATAAGGTAACAAGGTGGACGATATACTTTAATTTTACTAATCTACTCTGATTACTTCATATCTTGACTATCAATAAAATGTCAAGTTTGATTACTTCCTGTTTTGACTACCACTGATACGTCTACTTTACTACCATTTCTGATTACTTCTTTACGTATTATTTGTGTATTTTATAATCATTCAAGACTAAAATGGTTAGGCTACTCTACTTGATCACCAAAGAAGGTTCACTAGTCTATGCTAAATGCTGGTTTAATGGTGGGCCATGTCTGGTTCACCCAAGTATTTAGCGGTAAGAGTAGTACCACATTGCCAACATCTGGACAATTTACCGTCTTCGACTTTCATCCAGTATGGCTTGTGGTCGTCACCATCCTTACCTTTGCATCCAACATATCTGTAACCAATGTAGGTTGGGACCAAGTATGGGTCTTGTGGGGTACCAGAACCTTCGGTAATAGGGTTTTCCAAGTCGAAAACGTCGACACCTTCTCTCTTACCTAAGATTTCAAATCTTTCTAAACCAGTAGCTTGATCCATGTCAGTAGGTATGGTACCTGGCGTGGCACCTGGACCAATCAAAGAACCATCTGGACCGGTAATTTCGGCTAAGTTGGTAGCAGTCTTGACATTGGCTGGGGCTGGTTTGCTGGCCAAGATTTTGGTGGAAGACAAGAATCTATTGGATTGTCTTGCGATACGGAATGTACGGGAAAGCATTACTAGAAATGTTAGTACTGATTAGAAGTTTCGGGATACGCTTTAAGCAATCTATTTCATTGTGGCCATTGTGTTTAATTGGTGATTTTTTAGGCCATTCTAGGGTTTGTTGGTGTTATTCATGGGTCGTATTACGTTGTTGACCGCGGTGAATATTGGCTCTTTAGGCTGATGAAACCATAGTGGGCAATGAATAAATTTTACTTCAAGGCATATCCTGGGTTTCTGCGGGCCCGTGGCTATCTAAACATACTGAATGTGATATGATTATGAATGTATGCGATAAGATAGCTTCACTCTTTATCTATTTATTCATCACCTTTCTGTTTTTCAAAATCAGCTAACATTTTTTCTATTGCACTTTACGCTGATATTATTGGCTATAGGCTTCCGCGTCATGTGCTAGAGTGCACGCGTATCCGTAAACGCTTGTGCGTGACAATCGCATGACTTGTTGTCACATGCGTGATCACTTGATCAGACACCTTTTCCGCACCGCTAGGGTTCGCGCCCTAGTCAATCACGTTCACCTTTTTCGCAAGTACCGTCGCCAAAGTTATATACACGACGCGGCTTACGTAACCGCACTCTCCCATAGTAACACTCGTTAACTATGGGGACTCGCACAGTTAGCAAATCGCACTAGCAAATTCTCACTTTGGACGTTTCCAATAAAAATATATTTTAAAAAGTTTTTCACTAATCTTGAATACTTTTCTTTTAACAGAAACTAATAGGTATGTAGCACCACCAGAGGATTATAACATGGAGTCAAACATATCAACACTAGGTGCCCAAGGCCAATCAACCACCACACGAATGAACCAACTCCCACATGAATGAATACCTATCACTCGAGTTGTAGGAGCTCGCAATAAACCAGGTCTTATTCAAATTTTTCTCCATCAATCCAATCAGTATTGAAGTATACTAACATCTTAGTCAATATGCCAAAAAAGAGAGCTTCCAACGGTAGAAACAAGAAGGGTAGAGGTCACGTTAAGCCAGTCAGATGTTTGAACTGTGCTAGATGTGTTCCAAAGGACAAGGCCATCAAGAGAGTCACCATCAGAAACATGGTTGAAGCCGCTGCTGTCAGAGATTTGTCTGAAGCTTCCGTCTACGCTGAATACGCTTTACCAAAATTATACAACAAATTGCACTACTGTGTTTCTTGTGCTATTCACGCCAGAATTGTCAGAGTTAGATCCAGAACTGACAGAAGAGTCAGAGCTCCACCTCAAAGAAAGAGATTCAACGCTGACAGAAAGGTTTCTCCACAAGATGCTGCCAAGAAGGCCAACTAAACTTATCCGACCATGCATAATATAACATGATGTATATCATAAGTTTATAGGAAGGTAGTTAAAATAAATCCTTTGTATTTGTAAATCACGTTTTTTCGTAGTCTATCAGGAGCACTCGGCGTAGGGCTACCACTGAGTCCACGTGATACAATTGCCGACAATCACTGCTGGTCCACGTTGTAGCTTCCTAGTGGCCAGTCTTCAGGGTGATTGAATTGCCCATTTCTGATTTCTCATTACCACCCAACTTGGCACCATCCGTTCCGGCTCCTATCTATTGCTAACACAAAAAATCTCGTCAGGTCGTCCACACCCTCATTTTTTTTCCCGTAGGTACACAGACACACTCTCACTCGATCACTAAAAAACTAGGACGTACAGGGAGTCTAGCAATTGAGTGATCAAACAGAATCACATTGGATTGATTTCAATTATAAATTCATCAAACGAGACCTAGAGCCCAATTGCTTCTTAGTTTCACATCCACATCATTATCGCAGTGCTTATAAATTCATCACGTACTGTTTAACTTGCCACCGTTGTGTCGTCGTTATCCGGGATCAGTTCAGGGACTAAGCATATTACTTGGCAACATACTTAACTTTCATTAACTAGACCATTGGACTCGCTACTGATTCCAATCTACAATTTGGTCGTTTGTTTATTCCATAATTATACAACGTCGTCCTCTATCCAATACTATATAATAATATGACTGAAGATAGTTGGAAGTTTTCTCAGTGTTTCGGTGATAAAGGAGACATCGAAAACATCACCGAAGCAGATATCATATCCACGGTGGAATTCGATCACACAGGTGATTTTTTGGCCACGGGTGATAAGGGAGGTAGAGTTGTGTTGTTCGAAAGAAACCAAAGCAAAAAGAAACAAAGCTGCGAGTACAAATTCTTTACTGAGTTTCAGAGTCATGACGCTGAGTTTGATTACTTGAAGTCATTAGAAATTGAAGAAAAAATCAACAAAATCAAGTGGTTAAGAAGCTCCAACAACTCGTTGTTCTTGCTATCCACCAATGATAAGACCATCAAGTTATGGAAAATCATGGAAAGGCAAATCAAGTTGGTTAGTGAAAATAACTTATCTTCAAATGGCTCTTCGATTAGTGGGGGTGCTATTTCCACTACGTCAGGCACAGCGAACCCAGCCTTATCATTAGCATCTTTAAGATTGCCCAAGTTACAATTACACGATAAATTAATATCTGCCCAACCCAAGAAAATCTATTCTAACGCTCATGCTTATCATATCAATTCCATTTCGGTTAATTCCGATCAGGAAACTTATTTATCTTCGGACGATTTGAGAATCAACTTGTGGAATCTCGGAATTTCGGACCAATCTTTCAATATTGTGGACATCAAGCCCGTTAATATGGAAGAATTGACCGAAGTCATTACATCGTCAGAGTTCCATCCACTGCATTGTAATTTATTCATGTATTCGTCATCCAAAGGAACTATAAAGCTCAACGATATGAGATCGAATTCGTTATGTGACTCCCATGCGAAGATTTTCGAAGAATATTTAGAGCCTGCTTCCCACAACTTCTTTACTGAAATCACCTCATCTATATCTGATGTGAAGTTCAGTCAAGATGGTAGGTATATTGTTTCCAGAGACTACATGACAGTCAAGTTATGGGATTTGAATATGGAGTCCAGACCGGTCAAAACCATCAATGTTCATGAACATTTGAGAGAAAGACTATGTGACACCTATGAGAATGATGCAATTTTTGATAAGTTTGAAGTTCAATTCAGTGGAGACAATAAATCAATAATGACTGGTTCTTATAACAACAACTTTATGATTTATCCAAACGCTGTTGGAGCTTCATCTTCATCATCCACCAGTACTGGAAACAATGGGGTCACCAAACTTCCTAACTTCAATACTTCTTCATTCAACAAAAGCAAAAAGTCAAATAATACCAATAACGATGATGATGATGATGATGATGAAGACGACGAGGACCACGAATCGCCTCCTTCCAACCAAACATATCCTCAATCTCCTAGCTCGAATCTTGATGACGATGATCAAGAAGAGATCATATTGCAAGCCGATAAATCAGCTTTCAAATCTAAAAAGTCGGGTGCAAATGGTGGTGGTAACACTATGAGACGCAGAATCATGAGCGGAGTAGGTTCCTCGGGTGGAGATTTTGATGATATTGATTTCAAGAAGAGTATCTTACATTTGTCATGGCATCCAAAGGAGAATTCGGTTGCCATTGCAGCAACCAACAATCTCTATATATTCTCCACCTTATGAAACAGTTCATGTCATTTCACATCATTATCTCTATTTTTTTTCACTTCCTTTCCGTCTGTTCTTACTATCGTAACGATAATTTAATAAACATAATTCTACACTATACACACACTTTTTGTTAAGTAGGCTCAATGGATACAAATGTATATTCGTAGACTAATGCTATCGTGTAAATCTCCTACTAATCTTGTTTATTACGTTTATTCAACTAAGTTCATCATTAGTTTTCAATGTGTCTGTTAATGTCAGAGTTCCAGAACAAAGTCTTGTCACCATCACCCCAGAAGAACTTCTTCTGTCTTAAGTTTTGGTAGTCGTATTGAGTTGGCCATTCTTCGTCAGGAAGGTGTTTCAAGTGTTCTCTGTGCTTGGCATGCTTCAATTCAATGTTCACAACTGGAATGGCAGTCAAGATGATAGCTGGCAAAGCAACGAAGTAAGTGAGTTTCTTCCAGTTGTTGGTGATACCTTCGGAGTGTTCTACCTTGTGCTCGTAAGCCTTCTTGAAGGCTTCACCGGCTTGTTTGTTGACCTTGCCAGCAGGGAAAGCTGGGTCATTGATGAACTTGGAAACGTGACCGTGACCGTGGTTGAATCTTCTAAAAGTGATTTGTTGTGCTCTCTTAAACATCGTTAATGAACTTCCTTGTGATGTAGCTAAAACTTTCGTTTTGACCATAGAAAAAAACAGCCCACTAGAAAAATTCGCTTTCTATTGGTTCGTTTTAGGCACGTGTTTGCTCACGTGAAACGGGTTGCCTCCTCACATTTACAGTACAACTTAGAAATAAACTGCTAGCTCATTTTTTAGGCGGGCCAGCTCAGGAAGCTAAATTAGTAATATTTTTACCTTTATCAGTTCTGTAAATGGCTTCAGAAGCCTCATGCCGTTCATTATCCTTAAATATTGTATATAATTAAAACTATGGGCCAATAGTCTGGCTTTCCACAGTAGTGGTGTAAACATTATCGTTATTGTACTTTTTCAAGTCAGCTTCATACTCATTAATTTGTTCAATGGTTTTCGCAACTTCATTTTCAAAATTATAGTTTAGCTTCCTTGCTTTATAAGTGAAGTAGTCATGACGAATCTGAAATGGTTTGAATGTCAATTCGCCTTTAGAATTAAAGAAATGCTTCAGGGCGTTGCCGGTAGCAATCAATGTAAAGATTTCGTTTTCATGGAATTCGGTCGGGTCGGTGGTCACTAGATATTCGAACAAGACGTCCTCTTGGTCAAACAATAGCTGAATGAAATCTTCATCGGTAAATACCTGAGGTGCCGGTTCACCCAGCCTATCTTTGGCACGGTCGACATGGTGCTCTTTGAAGAAATCGGTCAAATCTCTTTGCTTAAGCCATTGTCTCAAAAAAGGAATATATTCATAAGCCTTGAATGAGTAGGACCCCAACCCTTTCTCACCGTACTCATTGACTAATAACTGCTCAAAATTATTAGGAATGTAGGCCAATTGTCCTTCCACGCTGGTAAGTTTTAGCGGCGACAACTCGGTCAATAATGCAAAGTGGTTGTTTCTACAGTTGTAAACCTGGAGGTGCTTGTTTCGCTCAATGTCATTCATAGCACGATTTGCACGGGCATAATAGTCGGTCAATAATGGATTGTATCTGTCCGGTGATCGAATGCCGGTCAAGGCCAATCCGGTGATATCGATGTAAACGCCGGTTTCCATATCTATGAATCTGGCGTCGATATTGTTATTTCCATTGCTGTATGTTCTGTGACTTATGAAAGTACCAATATCGAGGAAGTACCGGCCATATCTGATTTCTTGAGTCGCTGTGTCGTCACCAAAATCAACTATGATGGACTGGTTGAACTTTTGTGCCAATTTGTGGAGCTCGTCCACCGGCATTTGGATGTCTATGTCATTATCCCAAGGAAATGCCATACCATTCCAGTACCACGACAAGAGAGAGCCGTGGGCAATCCAGGTTGAAACCCCGTGGGCGTTGCTAAACCTGAGCCATGCCCGTATCAATCCAAATAATGCAGGTCCATGCAAATCGGTATAGTTTATGATACCGTTGAAAAATCTCCAATCGTAGTGTCCTCCTAAGTCATGATTGAAGTCCGATTGGATAATTTTGGCTTCGCTGAAATATTTGGGCGGTGCAGTGGTTGCTTCCGACATCTTGATCGAGTTCAAGTAGTGTTCCTGAATAATGCTAATAGTATTATTGGACTGCATTTCTTCAAACTCCCGCATATACCACTCAGTGTGGTCAACAAATTGTTCAGGAGATAAGTGTCTCTCATATGTCAACTTCTGTTGCTCGGAGACAATATTGAGGTTCTTATCTAATTTGCTTAGCAATTCGCTCATCTCATGCTTCACATCAAGATATATCTCGTTGGATACATCCAACTCTGCTTTGTTGTCAGCCATGTAGTTCCACTTAAAATCGCCTAATATTCTTGTGTCCATGAGCTTTCTCTTCCCAGACGGTATATCCTGATTGACTGTGAGAAAAATATTCTTATCGCCAGGCAACAACAAGTTCATTGATAGTGGTTGAGGCATAAAATCGTAAAGGTACGATCTGGACGCGACGGATCGTATATCTCTACCAGATCTGCCTGGAGAGCCAAACACATGGAATCCTGTGCTGAGCCTGTTTGCTTTAATGATTTCGAGTTGTTGCTTGAATTCTGGACTGAGGTCTTTACGTTGAAGGAGAGAAGGTAAATCTTTATCATCGAAGCAAAACTGATCAGGTGCAAATAATTCCAATCTGTTATTTCTTGCCGTACTGGGACTGGTGAAGTCGAAATTGCCCTTACAGTCTTTCTTTATAGGGTTGAGAAAATATTCGTCTAGGGTTGATAAATCGATATAATCTGACCAGTGGAAATAGGGAAGTTCTAGGTTTTCGGGATTTGAAAACTGAATCGATGTGCGGATGAAATGCAAGAGCAAAGAGAATGTGAATCTGGGATCGAAATGTTGGAGGGGCGGTTTCTGATCGGGCTCTGAATCTTTCAAATGTAACGGTAAGGTGAGTCTGTTGAACTTTTCATCGTTGGACATATCCAACCCAAACAATTGCAATTTTACTTTTTCGTCGTCGATTTCTTCGATAGGCTTCTTGCGATACACCCGATCAAACTTGCTCTTCACTTTAGCGTTGAACTTGCCAAAGTCAACTTTGTCTGAATGGCTATTGAGAAACGAAGCCTTGAGTTGGTCGAAGTTGGACTCTAGAATCACATGTACCTTTGAATGGGGTGAATATTTTATTATTGATATCACCACAAGGTGTAGCAATATTATGGTAACCACCAAGACCAAAACACGAGACCTTCTAAACGCCATGGTGATGGATCAGTTCGATAAATATGTTGGCGATAGCTTGTTGTAGCGAACGGAATTTGCGGCAATTGGTCAATTAGTAATTTCCTAGCTCAAGCGCCTTCCTTCACCGTGGTATATTTCCTGTAGCAACGCAAGTCCAGTAAACAAAGGTACAGTTGTTATCAAATATTTTGATCCTAAATACGTATGGGCTTGGCCGCCCTTATATTATTGACGTAGCTCCACGATTGAGCCTCTGCACGGCACCTCATCTTCGGATAGTAGCTCCGAAGATCCTTGCTTAATGCTAACCATTATTAGTGGCACAACTTGCCTATCACAAAGCCGTGTGCAAATTATTACATTATGGGCGAGCGGTCCGCAGTTGGCATACAGCCCACAAGACACTTTTCCGATTCCAGCCATTTGAAAAAATTGCACTACGGTTGAGAGCGTGCGAGATTAAAGGTACGTATATAAGGGAATGAAGTCGGTCGGAGCTTGTGAAACAAGCTGAAAGACTGAAGTATGACTTGATGTAATTAAACATAAAGGACCTAAGTACGATTTAATCTAATATCATGTGTTGTCGACTCAATTCCGTGTATGGCCCTGCGGTAATAATATTTCTGTATGACACCTGGAACAAGAGCCGCGACGGGAAACGTCGATTCTGTGGCGAAGCTTCGCTTTGACCGCAGGGCGACCAAAGCTGCGCGAAACAGGCGAAGTTCTCCGTCAGACATTCACAGCACCAGTATAACTGGCAATGGTGTACAGTATACGCGTACGACCTGTCCTCTTTCACTGCTACACTCCACGGCCAGCTGCCACACCATTCCTTATCCCTTATCTGTCTGGTGGCTTTGCTGATACCCTATTTACGAGGGCGCGCAAACTAACGCAACAACTATCTGAGGCGGGAAATCGTAATTCTGGCTATCGCCAAAAGGCAAAAGAGATGACAAGTTCCGAGTCCCCCTTTTTTCCCCTCGCGCTGCTGCGGTAATATACCTTGTGTAAACAAAGCCTCATCACATTGAACGAGTGCTGGGTTGAATCTGGGTCCCGAGGCACCTGCAGAGGTGCCTGATTCACTTATATGTCAAGATAGTCAAAATACTTTAAAATGCTAAATACCCCTACCTAAACTACGTCAGCCAAGACTTTTTTGCAAGAAAATAGATCAATCCACATAAGCGGTATTGTAATTTGTCCGCGAGCGAGGAGTGTGTGCTCAGCCTGCATCTGTTAGTAAATGCGAATCTCATTGCCTCATTAAAAGGGCGCGCGCTTGGGGCAAATAGTCACGGGTCTCACTAAATATTCTCGTAAAAAATCTCAGAGAGACAAGGCACCTTCTCATAAAAAGCACTAGTGATGAAGTTACGATTCGCATGTGTACAGGTTAATCCCATAATTGGGCAAGTGGAGAAAAATATCCGCAAGGTGCAGACTTTGCTATCCAAAGTATCCGAACCCATCGATGTGGTTATACTTCCCGAACTAGCAATTACTGGATACAACTTCCAAAGTCGAAAAGCCATTGAGCCATATCTTGAAACCAAAGAAGCCAGCAGATCAATTGATCTAGCCAGCGAAATTTCAAAACAGAGATCATGCTTTACCGTGATAGGCTACCCTGAATTGGACAAAAATACTATATACAATCTGGCAGTGCTAGTTGGTCCGCATGGTAAGGTTTTGCACCATTATCGAAAAACTTTTTTGTACGAGGCTGACGAAGCGTGGGGCTGTAGTGAAAACCCCGTGAAGAATTTCCCAGCCTTTGACCTCATTCTAGACAAAAGCTACTATAACAGTCCCAGCACCAAAGTTGAGTCGTATCCAAGTATACGAACTAATATGGGGATCTGTATGGATTTAAACCCTTACAAGTTCGAAGCTGCATTCAACGAGTTTGAGTTTTCATTGAGTTGTTTCCAACAGCAAGTCCGCTTGATATTGTGTCCCATGGCATGGTTGTCGCCGCACTCGCCTTCTATTGCAGACAAGTTGAGTACCCAAGAAAAAATCAACAGGGGAAGGACATTTGCTGAAAGATATTTTTCTGGCGATTCGACATACTGCGTCAATGACGAAAAATCGGACCATCCTCCGACCTCATCGATTAGCCAGACCCCTCATTTTATTCCAAAAGTTCCTGATCTAAGCACGGTGAACTACTGGATATTAAGGTTCTTCCCATTTCTCAAACATCCTAACTCGCTTCCCAAGGATTTTGAGAAAGTCACGCTTGTGACCTGTAATAGAGTAGGGGTAGAGAATGATGTGGTTTACGGAGGATCGTCCTCAATAACCCAGTTTATTTCCAATGCGGAAATGTCGAGCGAAATTGACCTCACCAATCCGAGCGTCGAAGTCAAAGGTTCTTTGGGTCAAGGGGAAGAAGGCGTGTTGGTGCGAGAAGTAGATGTGGAAGTAACTTATGTATCTGCCGCTTAAGGTCTGAATTGCATATAGCCCTGAAATATTTTTTTTGCCAAGGCTTGCTCGGCGATCGGCGCTCGCAATGCAAAATCGGGTTAGAAGAGCACTTGCCGATTTGTAACAACGGAAATCCCCACCCTTAACAGCCAATAAAAAACCAGAAACAGGGGCTGTGCCCCACTTCGAGCCACTTCGCGGTGTTTCAAAGTTAGCGCGAACCACTTACGAAATAACAGTAAATCGTTTGGGTGGCAGTGTATTGTTCTCCGATTAGGGACATTGGCTACGGATCTTCGACCAAGCCACTAATGAAGGCCAAGCCTATTTCCGTTGATTTACTGTGACCACCCACTTTACGATTAATCTATAAAACTATATTTTGAAGCCGTTGCCCGCAATTTATCTGCAATTTGTCCCCCATCATCCGTTTGCTATCTGTTTGTTTTTTCCGTCTTAGTTCTATTCTTGATTGCATATGCCAAGAATTAGTGCCGTTCGTTAAGTCGCACGATCATTATATAAGTAAGCGATACATCAACAATTTCATACAAATTGCTAACTAATTGCATTTATTTGGCTCTTGCCTGAAAACATTTCAACATCAACATATCCCTACTACTTCTTTGTAGTGGCTAGATGATTCTTTCGCTAACACAACCATGATAAAAAGCGTAAAACTACCACGAAGGTTACTCTGGAAGTCCTTGCTCTTGGTAACCGTATCCATAGTCATTGTCATCTCTACTTTGCGCCAGCATATTAATGGGGAATCATTTCAAAAAACCTTGTACGATATTTTCACCCATGCAATTGGACCCCAGCACTTCAATCTCGATCATAATGCCAAATTCAACAAACGATTAGATTCGATATTCAAAGAAAAAATTGAAAACGACTGGACACATGAGTTCTGGGACTTCTACGAATCTCCCGACGAATACTTGGATGTCTCAATACCGTCGTATTACTCAAACAACGCGGAGAAACCAGTGTTGCAGCCTTTCGACCCAAGATTCACCATCGCCGTCTACCTCAACTACTTGCAACAAAACCCAAGTCATGTACCATTCCACTGGCTGGATTGGGTTGACTTATCCAAACTTAATAGATTTATATTCGCATCCAAAGACACTATGGCTGACCCATGTACTGCATTATTTGATATAAGCCAGTTTCCAGACCTCATTCTGGGCTCAACCATCAAGTCAACTCAAGATTATTGCATCAACGACTCGCAATTCGAGCTCGGCTACAAGATTACAGGCCCCTCTGGCCCGCAAACAGATGCTAACCATGAGTTAGTGGGCAAATCATTTTTGTACTCCCTGGCCCCATCACCCCTAAAATTGGTTTTCATGAGCAACGACGAAAACTCTTATCAGGTGCATGTGCAGGATCCAAACGAAAACTCTCTAGACAACAGTTTGTTGCGCAACAACTTGATCGAAAAGTTGGTCAAGGAAGGCTCGCTCGATACTTCGGTCGCCCTCAACGTCAAAGAACAGTTTTTCGGCTTACAGTCAGTGAGGAAACCACCGACCGTCTTCTCTGCATTAACCAATCACACTATCGTCATAGACGAAAAGTCATTTGATGTAGACCCCAAAGGGATTCTTCATGAGCTCGAGAAACGAGCCTCTCGTTCACCATTGGAGCAATCATATCTTGAATCGCTTCAGTACTCTTTGGCAGAAAACAATCCACCCAAATTCTTTTACGAAGCAAAGTTGCTCACCCTGGCCCCAAAAAATTGGCAGGGAGAACACTACGACTGGAGATTTTTTAATGGCATCACTGTAGGTGAAGAACTGCACTCAATAACCTTGCACAGATTGCTCAAAAACTACGTGAATTTTGCCAGAACTCATGGCTTGGTCACTTGGATTGCTCACGGCTCACTTTTATCGTGGTACTGGAATGGTATAGCATTTCCTTGGGATAACGATATAGATGTGCAAATGCCTGTAGGCGACTTGCACAAACTAGCACAGCATTTCAACCAGTCGCTCATCATCGAGGCACCCGTAACTAGTGCCGAAGACAATTTAGTATTCGATGGTTTGGGCCGCTATTTCGTTGATGTGGGCTCTTCAATCACCCACCGTACTAAAGGCAACGGAAACAACAACATCGACGCCAGATTCATTGATGTGGATACAGGGCTTTACATCGATATCACTGGTTTGGCTGTCACCGAAAGCCCAGTTCCTAAACGACTCGAAACTTTATTGGACCCCGCAAACAAGATCACAACAAATAAAGACATTAAGGCCTATAATTGTCGTAACCTGCATTACAACACATACGATGAGTTATCCCCATTGGTTCAAACAGTGGTGGAAAACCAACTCAGCTATATCCCAAGCAACTTTGTAAAATCACTTCAAGCAGAATATTCTGATCGGGCATTCACCAATACGAATCACAGAGATCATTACTACATCCAAAACTTAAGGTTGTGGATAACTACGCAGGATATTTTAGACTACCTCGCGCAGCCGCAACTTTGGATCGATGTGCACAACTCCTTATTAAACAACCCAGATAATGAAAATGCACCAGACCAAGCGAAGAGTGGCGAGATCCTAAAGAAAGATGTAGGAGAGCTCGAAAAGTATCAAATCAACAGACTACAAGTCGACGACTTACTAAACTTGCTACAAAACAATGGGTACTTAAGGGAATATATCAAAACCAAATCGTTCACTGCATTCCATCAGCACGAAATGACTTTACTTTTGAGTCAAAAAGACACCATCAAACAACATGATAAACACATCAGAGGTTATCACACAGGAACCGGTCTCCGTCCCGATCATTTTATAGATAAAGTCATGAAGAACAAGGACGCAATGAATTATGAAAATCGGGTAGCTAAAGTGCTAAAGTTATCGGATGCTTATAATTCCTAGGATAATAGAACAAAATAATATTTTTTGATTATGTAAGGTAATGTAGAAAAAAGAAATGTTTCCGATCGCAAAATATAGTTTAGAAGATGGTTCTCGTCATAGCTTATGTCCACTAGAGTTTCGGAGCAATTGCTCGGGTTTCGTTCCCAGTCTATTGGCAGTATCTCGTGTGCCCAGCTAGACGATATGACATTCTCAATCCACAGCTTGGCCTGCATTAGCAAATAATAGACGCGAATTTATACCGATTGGGATATGATGCGTCACGTGGCGCGCATGACCCCAACTGTTTTGAAGATTTCACCGTGTCTGGCTCCACACGTGTGCTGAGCCTACACGGTCCTATAGTTTAGATAGGCGCAGCGGGGCGGGTCTCATCGTAATTTTTTCGAGCTGATCTTTCGAACAATCGAATCGAGGCAAACTGAAATCAAGGCGGTGGCTGCTCGGAATAGACGATAAGCTTTAACCATAGAAGGAGTGACCATGTTCATCTTTGCTAGTTCTGCATCATGACAGGCTCAAGCAGTGGTTCACGTGACCTACGTAACCCTGCATTTTTTTAACATAATTTTTGTTACCGTCGGTTAATTAATTACATAATTTCCTGCTACATGTGCAGATAAGCTAGAAAATTTTTCTCTGACACCCATCTTGTACCGGTTGGGCGATTAAAAGACCTGAAACTGTTTTGTTGATAAGCCCCTTTAACTTGTTCACCCGTCAACAGCAGATTGAGATCATGAGCGAAGTATCGAAACTTGTCTTTAAACGCGCTTCGACGTTTCGTCTTTATACGAAAAGAATTCCAGGTCGCCCAGGTGGGATTTTGAGGCTTTTGGTCCTAGTTAATTGATCTCCTAAATTTGGCTCGTAGTGTTATCTTTAGCTTGCTGGAGACTCCTTCTAACTTACGCGCAAGGCGATTATTATCCATCGTCTCTGATATTGGCATAAAAATGTATTTTTAGGGATGCCGCCTTCGTAACCATTGCATAAAACATGCACAAGCACGTGATTTACCGAGTCAAATGTTACGGTTTTGTCCTCGTGATCGTGACTAATATGGCGTAGTGGGGCAGTTTTTCCATTAAGCGACATATTATGTGGTGCCTTGTCCCCACGAACACAAAAGAAATTCCGTCTACTCGCAAGTCACGACCCTCTACAGTTTTGGTTTCTTTTCTCGCAATCATAACACGACCCAATACGGAAAGTTGTAGAAAACTTTTCATGTAGGTGCCCCCTCACTTAACTAGGCGGGTCCCACTCGCGCCGAGCCAAAGTAATTCATATATATATCGCCAAATCCATCTCCGAAATTTAGAAATTTTGTTTTTTACCTCACCAGAATATCAATAATCAAAATGCAATTCTCCCAAATCGCTATTGCTTTAACTGCTGTCACTGTTGTCTCCGCTGCCAACGCCTCCAACGCTTCTGGTAACGCTTCCAAGAACGGTTCCAACCACTCTTCCAGCAGTCACGGTGCCGCCGCTGTCTCCAACGTTAACATGGTTGGTGCTGCCGCTGCCGCTGCTGCCGGTGTTGCTTTATTATTCTAAGCACTTAAGAGTACAAAGACTAGTGTAGCCATGCTATCTAGTCCGAAGTCTATACCAGAGTATTGTCTTTTTCTGTTGCTTAAGACTTAATAATAATTCCTTCATCGAAACCTTATAGAATAACTGGTTAGCTTATTGTATAATTAATAATATGAGAATTTTATGTACCACATGGTACTAAAAATTTAATAAAAAACGTCATGTAGATACTAGAGAGAGTCATGTTTGACTTGACTACGTATTGTTTGGATGATCGAGCGTTGAAAATGACCTTACGAAGTGGTTTCAGACAGTCACGAACTCGTAACTTTAGGGGTGATCGTCTAAACCTTTTACAAAATATTGAGTGAGTATCCGAAGCGCCCGGAGCCAAATGGATAGTTGGTATAAATGCTACTTTCAGTTTGCCGACTGTGCCGACTCGCTTAAGAGCGTCAGCTACTTGAATTGGCATTTTACAAAGTTGTTTGCTTACATTTTCTACTTACTACCAAGTGTGGTTGATCCGTTGTTGTCTTGCCCCAAAACGCCTTGGTTTAAGCTTTTTATTGTCTCTAGCTGAAATTAGCCCACCACGAGATTTTTTTTTTAGCCTCAGTCGAGGCGGTCTGTGCAGATTGTCTCAACAACGTGTTTTCCTGACATTCCGTTACACCCCCGGATCCCAAGAATCAGCAAGGGTGGTAGAATGAATTCGCGTCTTGCATGTGCGTCTGAAACTGTCACCAGCTTATCCTGTCAATTTTACAACTGTGCGCTCCCTAATAACTTATTCTAGTTATGATATCTATATCGCGTTTTTCGTACAATCAGTCATCGCATCTCTTGTTCTTACTTCGGATTTGCTCCAAGCCTCGTTTCTTGCTGTTATATTGGTCTTTTGCCCCCGAAACGGTAAAACTCCAAACTGGTTTTCAAGCCCCAACGAAAAGAGGAAAAAGGAATCAAAAACATACGAAAAAATAAACCCACGCCGAGAGTCGAACTCGGAATCTTTTGATTAGAAGTCAAACGCGTTAACCATTACGCTACGCAGGCTTGTTACATTTCTTAATAGCTTCCCAGTAAATATAAGGTAAGAGTTTGGGCTGGTAGTTAAGAATCTAATTAGCACAAGCAATATGTATTTTCTCTTTAGGAAGATGTATCTTTTTTTTTTAAAAGGGAAGGAGTGGCGTTTCAAAGCGGCCATTTTGATTTTAGTTACCCTTTCCTACTAAACAGAATATTTTTCTAAATTTTTGCAACTTTCTATAATAATTACCTTTTATTTTTGCAATTTGATTTAAAGAAAATCCAAATCTATCTTATGCTGTGATATCATACAAAATTCTCAACACTTACTTCTTTATGTCTAAATGGCCACTAGATAAAGAGGTTACTTCGGCCTGATTAAATGTGCTGTCAAAAATAGATCACGGTTCTGTTAGTATCACGTGCGCGCAATAGAACCTGCCTTTAAAAACCCCACAAATCGGCAAACTTGATAAAACAGCAGCCCAAGATGTCGGACGAAGAGAAGGGAAAAAAGAGAGCAAACAAGTCTTCAGGACTCACAGAAGAGCAGAAAAAGGTAAGTAGCACGTATTGTTTATTCAGAAGCAATTTCACTAACAACATAGGCACATCACATAGCATCTGAGCAAAAAAGAAGGGAGAACATTCGGTCCGAATTCGACAAAATTGTTTCGTTGACACCCACACTTTCTGAGCTGGAAAACAGATCAGAATTGAACATTTTGACCAAAAGTGCCGATTTTATAGATTATTTAAAGGATGAAAACAGCAAATTACTTGATTTATTAAGGGCCAATAATATCGAGTTGCCTCAAAACTTGCAGGACTTGACATATCATGGACCTACGAGCGACGGTAGTGATGTCACGAAATGATTTGGATGAAAAGTATTTACTTCTTGCTGTTATTAATAATTAAATATAAACGTGTTATTTTTGAATGTAGTCTATCTTGATTCCGTTTTGAGCACCACTGAATAATCGTATTTCGTTCCTTTATAGTCAAAGCAGTTGAGCACGGGTAAATACTCGAATTTGGCAGTCAGCGCTAGTTTCTGAATTGAGTTCGAGGATGCAATTATCTGAAGGTGATTCTGGCTTTCATTGGTGTCAACTAGCTCAGATACTTTTTGAGCATCGTTGGTAAAAAGAGTGGTAATCTTGAGAGAGCCCTTGCCAACATCAATAGAATTTTGACTTTCAAAGCCCAGGATAAGATTCTGGAATGCCAGGATATCTTGGGATTCCTCTTCGTCGTCACTATCGTCGTACATTCCAACAATGTTCTCATAGCTTAAGCCACTCCACTCAATGTCTGCATGTTTAGGCATTTCAGAGACCTGCGCTATCACCAACAGTTTAAACGCCGACGATGGATTCTCAATATCCAGAACATAGTGGCTCCATGTGTCAGTGGCAACCTGAACATCACCAGAATGTTTTAAGAAGCATACCACCAGCCCAAGATGGTTGACATTGACTATAGATTTCACACGATGCAAATGTTGTAAGGAGAGCACTGAATTGAACCGAATATTCTCTTTTGAAAGTTCCATGGTGCTCGGCACCAAAGGAATTTGACCCGACAACGTAGCTAGTTTGTAGCTAGGTGTCTGTTCGACTCTACTTTGAGAGTATGGCCCGATGTTCTGAGGAGCCCAGTACGATCTGGAACGAATGTGAACTCCTGATTTCTGGGCCAAAGTCTGGTTTTTGAGGGCTACACACGAGAGCTGGATACTGTTGGCTATTCCTGTTTGAACACATACTCGAGAAGGGGGCAAGTACAAGTCAGTAAATTGCTCGGAGTATACTTGATTTATTTTGGCAAAATCATCCATGTTGGCAAGCAAGAGGGTTATGTGTTGAATATTATTGAATGGCAACTGTCCCAAATGTGACCGTAATTGATCAAATATATCGGTCGCCTGTTCCTGAAGCAGATCCCTTGAACTTGTCAAATTGGATACGTATATCTTTGTTGGGGTGCTAAAGACAACTGGCAGGACTAAAGACGGCTTATCTGCTGCGGGAACATCTTGGCTTGTACTGTTTTCTTCCAATGCATCGTATAGATCTTGAAACTGCTCTTCCAACATTGAAGGCACTTGCAATTCCGCTTTGGCAGGAGTTTTATCTACCAATTGTACCTTCAACTTCAAATAGGCCACATCGTCATTAGAGTGCTCTACGACCTCCTGATCCACAATCTCAAGCTTACGCTTGAAAAAGGGCGAATCCAAAACCACAGTCTCAAACTCGCCACCTTCTCCACAAATGTGAACGTCATACATGTTGTTGAGCTTTACCAATATTGGAAACATCTGTGAAATGGACTGACCAAGATGACGAGATTCCAAACCGATGGCTGCAACTTTTATGAGTCTGGCATCAAGTTGACTGGAACACATCTCTTGCATCAAATCGTACTGATTTCTTTGCCACAAGTACGTCAAAGATGTCAATTGGAGTCTGTCACATACGTTTTCAACCCTTGTTCTCTGATAATGGGATAAAATCGCCCCACAACTGACACCCTCCACATCTGGATGCCGCGCTTTGATGTCTGAAAGTAGTTTGTACAAATCTTCGATCTCGTCATTCGCAGTGATCTCGTACTCCAAGTTTTGATTAGAGGACTTACCCCGAATGACTTGCCTGTAGAGTGGCACATCTAGACACTTGCCATAGAAATCGATAATGTCATGACCCACAGTTTGGAACATGAACGAGTCAATTTCATCTTTGTTGGTTTCCGGGTACAAGTTCCCCAACGCTATCAACTCATGGCCCTGGTTCAAGCAATGATGGGCATTAAAGAACGAGTCTTTGCCTCCAGATACCAATGCAACGAACTTCATCAGTGGTTGGCTGCTGCAAATAAACTGCAAAATCTAATCAGAACCCGCACAGTGCTGGAGCCGTCACAGATCATGCTCACAGATACGCTCTGCACAGTAACCCCTGGAACGATGAGCTGAGTGCGAAAAATTTCACTCGACCAAATTTTGCATTCGCTCAGTGCGAGTATTTAAAAAGATTGTGAAGAATTAAATTTTTGTTCCTCTTATTCTTTAGTTCAAGAAAGTCAATATGCCTCGTATGTACTGGATACCATACTAACTTATCAGCAATAGCTTCTTATACGGCTGCAATGTATGCTTCGCATATACCAGCTGTGAGGTTCGGGGCCTCTCTTTGAGTATTCAAAGCATTTTTTACCATTGTAACTGAATCCCGACACTTCAGTTACAAGCTTTGCCAGTCAAGCGGACCTATGTTATTTTTTGCAAATCTATTGTTGCAGGGAATGGCTCGCTTGTATGGTACAAGTTATAAAAATATGTAAACGTAAGAAGGAACCATTGTTGTTAAGAAATCTATGAATGAATTCTAACATTATTAGGTGCTCCAAGAAGTTACTCCAAGACTTACTCCGTCCCAAAAACCCCATACGATTCTGCTCGTTTAGATGCTGAATTGAAGTTGGCTGGTGAATACGGTTTAAAGAACAAGAGAGAAATCTACAGATTAGGTTTCCAATTGTCCAAGATCAGAAGAGCTGCTCGTGACTTGTTAACCAGAGACGAAAAGGACCCAAAGAGATTGTTCGAAGGTAATGCTTTGATCAGAAGATTAGTGAGAGTTGGTGTCTTATCTGAAGACAAGATGAAGTTGGATTACGTCTTGGCTTTGAGAATCGAAGATTTCTTGGAAAGAAGATTACAAACCCAAGTTTTCAAGCTCGGTTTGGCCAGATCTATCCACCACGCCAGAGTCTTGATCACCCAAAGACACATCGCTGTTGGTAAGCAAATTGTCAACATCCCATCTTTCACTGTTAGATTGGACTCTCAAAAGCACATTGACTTCTCCTCTAAGTCTCCATACGGTGGAGGAAGACCAGGTAGAGTTAAGAGAAGAAAGCAAAACAAGAGTGAAGAAGGTGCTGAAGACGAAGAGTAAATTATTTAATTAAATATTCTTGTATTTACCTGCCTGTTTTACAATAAAATTGGTTAACTTTCCACTTTAGTTCTTATGTAGTTTAATGATAATAAATAATAGTATTGAAAATTAACCAGTATGAGCTCTAAACCAATTTAGACATGTAATGAACTAGTATCATAATATATGTACTATAAGTTTAATGAAGTCTTATTATTTAACCAAATGCGTAAATGGAGATAAAAGCAGAAGTAGAATTTTGTGCAGAATAGAGTTTGTTAGAAATAGAGGTCAGAGATTGAACTGTATAGATATATCTACTTATCGCTATATCGTGGAATTAACCATACTAAGAAAATCTTCACTCTACTATGATTCAAGCAAGCGATAAACCTAGTAGAACCTATCACTATGAACTCTAATAGACCTTGATTAATGAAGTATGTTCGCAGCCAATGTAGATATATGTCACATCACGCGACCATTTGCAGAGTTTAGGGCTCAAGCCCCGGTAGTGTGCGCGACGTAAATGAAAATTTTCGAACCAGGCTGCCCCAAGCGGAGGAATTCTCAAATTACGTAGAAAATTTGTGTTAAGAGAATCCTCTTTTGAATAGTTCACCAAAATCAATACAAAATGGGTAAATCGTATGTGCAACAGATGGTAGTGGGACATGTGGGATAGACTACGAAGTGATTTGAACAGAAGATTTAATCGATCTATACAGCCAAGTTGTTGTGCCGAAAATTTTCAACATGAAAAATTGGACCGATTGAAAATCAGCCGTAGCTGATGGAAGTGGATGTAAAGACCAGGAGACGAGAAAATGAGAAACAGTAGCTTGAATCTAGTGGTTTTCCAGTGACATTTCATCTAAGTTTATCAGTCATTTCACAGTTATTTCATTACTCTTGACACTAGTTTGATGTTTGATCAAATACTAACAAAAATAGTCGTGGTTACAGATCCGGTACTCGTTACGCTTTCCAACGTGACTTCAAGAAGCATGGTGTCATTCCATTGTCTACTTACTTGAAGACCTACAGAGTCGGTGACATTGTTGATATCAAGGCCAACTCTGCTATCCAAAAGGGTATGCCACACAAATACTACCACGGTAAGACCGGTATCGTTTACAACGTTACTAAGACCTCCGTTGGTGTTATTATTAACAAGGTTGTTGGATCCAGATACATCGAAAAGAGAGTCAACTTGAGAGTCGAACACGTTAAGCACTCTGCTTGTCGTCAAGAATTCTTGAACAGAGTCAAGACCAACGCTGCTTTAAAGAGAGAAGCTAACGCTAAGGGTGAATCTGTTTTGTTGAAGAGACAACCAGCTAAGCCAAGAGGACACAGAGTTGTTTCCACCGAAGGTAACATTCCTCAAACCTTGGCTCCAGTTCCTTATGAAACTTTCATTTAAATGTATTTGTATGAATGTTTCAGCAAAGATGGTGAGGATTGCAAGATTTTTCAACTTCTTTGTATTATAAAGTATATACTAATGCAACTAAAAGTAACATAAACTATTGTAGATCAGCATATACTCTTCTAAAGATGAACGCCCAGGCAAGTCTGTTCCCATAACTTCGTGACAATGTCTTGGTCAATTCTTCATGATGGGAATGTCCGTACTTTGTGTAAACGTAATTGAATTGAATTTCCGGTGCTAAATTCTCATGCCTCACTGCATTTGCGCAGCACAGCGAATTCAAATTTGATTTAGATTCATCTCTGGGACATTAAATTTCCCAACCTTTTCAAAGAAGCAATACATACAGAAACGGATCAAGATAGCGTCGTTTTGGTATGTTTTGGCAGTGTCTGAAGTAAACGTTAGTTAAAAGAGGTGGGGTTGATTGGATGCAAAAGCATGAGCGATACTCACGTGACTGGCTCCCTGTCAGCTAACAGACATTCACTTTTGAATGGTTACACCGTAAGCACGACCATGGCAGAGACGAGCGACGAACACCCAGTTCAGTCGAATGGATCCAGCAAAGAAATACTGGGATCTAACCAAGGATCTGTTTTTACCAATGCATTACAAACCTGGACAGAGATCGACCTTCCCACGTTACAACGAAAGCTTGACGATCAAGGATTGGAGTTGAAGGATGAACAGAAAGAGTCGCTCTTGAGTAGAAAAAACTTGGCGTCAAAGACCAAAGAATTCAAGAAACTAGATGATAAGGACAAGTTGGAACAATTTAAAGGATTGCTTAAGTTGTACCAGAATGAAATCGATACCCTCACCAACAAGAAGAAGACGGTAGAGAATTATTTCTTTGGGTTGTACAGAGTATTAGCAGAAGCACCCGATCCAAGACCTTTACTTGAGATATCTTTAGAGTCGGTAGCAGAATCTACCGAGGCACAAAGCCTCCGTCGAGAGATCAACACTTTGCAAGAAGAATTAGCCAAGAAAGCCGATTACGAGCAGCTCAAACAACGACTTTTACGTACTGAGCAAAAATCAGCTGAATTGTTAAGTTTAAAGCTCCAGTCAAAAGAAGACGAGTTCAAGTCAATAATCGATGAAAAACAAAGCAATTGGGAGAAGAAAGAGAAACAATTGGAAGCTCAAATCAAAGACGCCCAAAAGAAGATCCAGGAATTAAGAACTTCTCAAGAGGTGACAGAGCTTCAATTGAACAATAACAGGAAGCCTGCTGATGAAATATCTGTATATGCAGCCTCGATTTCTGCCGAATTGGACATTGTATCGCGCGATGCAGAGTCTTCCAAGAAACGTATATTTGAGTTGGAAAAGCGTAACGAAGACTTGAGACGCGAATTGGCTGTTTCCAAAAGTGATATGGGCTCCACAAGCATAGAGGAAAAGTATACCAAGCAAATATCCGAGTTGGAAGGCGAAAATGCCATAATAGTAGCCAATCTCAACCAGACCAGAAAAAAGTTGGAGGACTTAACCAAGGAAAAGAACAATAGAACAGATACATTCAATAGGGAAATTCAACAACTAAGCACCGAGATCAAGAATTTAAAAGCAAGGTTGGAGAAAACCGACGACTATGACGAAATCAAGCATGAATTGACATTATTGAGACAGATTGAGCTCGGACATGAAAATGAAGAAAGCGACGATGAAAAGAGTCAAGGTGACGACGAAACTCAGAGTGGTGATTCCAAGAAATCCGGACATCTCGACACCATACTCATTCGTAGAAACAAAGCATTGACACAAGAAGTAGCTTCCTATCGTCTGAAATTCGAGGACTTGGCAAACAAGATCACGGAGTTGGAAACCGGATTGAAACAAACTAGCGAGGACAATATCAAGTTGCAGCAGCTCAATCAAAAACTTGAAAATGACTTGGCTGATTTCCAGGAGGTTAATAACAGTGGGAAGTTCAATGATAACGCCAGTTTAATTTCAGGCATGAGTAGAGCCACACGGGGTCCTGGACCTGGAAGCATTGTAGGAGGCAATAAGTCCGGGTTGCTAGGAGGAATGCAAGAAGAGAGCACCATTTTGCCCATCATTACCAAACAAAGAGATCGGTTCAGAGATAGAAACAACGAGTTGGAAGACGAGCTTCGCAAACAATTCAACATCACCAACGACTTGAAACGCCAAATGAACAGCTTGAAAAAAGACAACGAAGAACTATATGAAAGAACGCGATACTTGGCCTCATTTAAATCCACCGAATCGAATACCCAAAGCATAGGCTCGAGAAGCAACCGCAAACTCCAGCCTAAATCCAACGTGGATCTCGAGAGCAATCCATACCAACATCAATACGAGTCACAGTTGCATCCTATCGAGCAATTCCGGATCAGAGAACAAGAACGGATCAGCTCCAAGCTATCACCAATTGAGAGGTTGTTCATTTCGATGACAAGAGCTATTTTGGCCACCAGAACTACAAGAATGCTCTTTATGGTCTACTGCGTGGGACTTCATTGCACGGTGATGTTCATTACTATCTACGCCATGGGACTCAACACCACCCTAATTCCTGAAGTAGGGCTCAGCACAAGCACAGGAGGATACGCCAGTGGCCAGGTGGGGTCACCTGACGCTGCTCTCCCCGACATATAATCTGTTTATAGCTTCGCCGTTCCCCTGCGTCATGTGACCAGCAATGAATGACTACAAATGTATGGCGAAGTTGCCACCACTTTAGACAACTATAAAAGCTACTCCATGGGCCGTATACTTATTTGCTCATTTCTAGTTATATTAGTATTACTTTATTACAAAACACAAACTCCAATGTCCGAAGACCGCAAATTGACCCAAGAAGAGCAAGACAAGCACAACTTCGACCCCAACAACTTAATTGTAAATATTGGAGGCAAGCAAGTTCCGTTCAACTCGATTAACAAGCCTCACCATGTGGTACTTGATCCTGCGCAGCATAAGCTGCAAGTGAATGCGGAATCATTTCCTGACGTTGAGCCTGAGGCCAAGGAGAGAGAAGCCAAGATCGCAGCTGAGAGAGGTGCTCAAAAATGAGATAGTTATAGTATAGTCTGGTACTGATACATACGTATTCGAAAATATATGATCTATGAATTTGAAAAGTTCTGGGGAACAGTTGAGGGTAGCCTCGGCGTAATCAATAAAAAAATGCGAGTACCAAATAGCAAGTCTTCGATAACTAATGTAACTGTAATCTTCGAGCATATTGCCACCACAATGTGCTGTTCGAGAGGCTTATTTGTCTCGTTAGTGGGTACTGGGCTTTATATCATTAGCGTAATAGCTTAGAGGCGCGCGTCTACATTTGGCTCTATCGCAGCTTTTCTACATCGCACTGATCAAAATTGCAGCGGCTGGTGGTTGAGCTACTAGTGCAGCGTTGAGCCTGGAGCCAACATTCACTACTATCGCCAACTGGATGTATATACTCATCTCTTTCTTATTGTCTCCATTACTCCGTATTTTAGTCTTGTCCTCTGCCAGTAGTGCCGGTATCAGATCCCTCATTACATAATCTAATGTCCAATGAGACTTGAAAGGGCCCCTTTTGAGCACCAAGTAAAGACATCAATGGTCGGTCTACCAAAACGATTTGTACGCCTGTTGACGTACTTCCTTGGAGTGCTTGGCTTGGTGTGCACCTTGCTAATCCTTGCCAACAAAAACAATGTGCTTGTGCTCGACAAGTATCTTCCCAAGACGTTGTTGCCCTATTTCCAACAGCCGTCCGATCTGTTCTATATAGATATCCATTTTGGAACGTGCTACAAAATCAAGGGCGATGATAGTAACTGTGGACTCCCCAAGCCCTCAGCTGGAAAATTGGGTAATCTTTACGATATTGGCGGCTGGAAA